>BLSH010514121.1:404735-439761 GCA_018402905.1 Glandirana rugosa
ATTTGCAATCGAACAGGTTCAACCGACACCTGTCCGTCGACGCGAACAGACACTATTGCGGGGGACGGCACGATTTGTGTGCAAGTCTGTTATGTGACCGACTTCCCGTCCGGTCGTGGAGGTTCCGTATTTCCCGTTCGAGCCCAGTACACGGGTTAAAATTCTGGGTCTTCAACTTACCCCGTCTGGGTAGTCAGTCATGCACATCCGCACACGTGTGTATGACAAGGTGGTACAACGACTTTACGACGGAGGACGATTCTGTAACGGATAGTCGACCACCACGACAAACAACACTGCACGACGACTGTTTCGAAAAGGTGTAAAACCGGTCTGAACGTGTGTTTAGCACGGCAGGGGGCGTTATCACAGACAAGCGCAGCTGCCTGTCCACAGCCAACTTGGACAAGCTAACGTTTATTAAAATGAACCAGGCATGGATGCCACAAGACTTGTCTGTACCTTGTGCAGAATAGACATTTAGACTGGCTTCACACAGCCATTGGTACACTTGTTTTTTTTTAATGTGTCTCAATATTTTGGGGGCTACCCCAATTAGAAAAAAAAAACAAACAAACAAATAACAGTGTTGGCTACCTCCTCCTCCTCCTCCTCCTCCACCACCGGCACTTCCACCTACACTGCCACGGTTACGGCCTAGTCAACCTCTAGACTTCAACTCCACATCCACCTACTCCTCCCATTTTTTTTTTTGTTATTTTAAGTTATTTTCCTATCCACATTTGTTTGTAGGGCACTTGTCCTACTCCTTTATTTGGACACTTTTCTTTTTTTCCTCACGGAATATTTTTATATGGTTTTCACTAACATATATGTACTTTCTAATAGGAAGCAATTCTAGATGTTTGATAGCGCTGCACTATTGATGTATATGTTTCACTTGTTCAATTCGGTAAAATTGTCGTGCTGGCAGCTTTTTTCTTGAATCATTGGTAGCGCAATAGTTCTTCTTCCTTTTGCACTTATTGAGTTTTTTCCTTAGTTATTGCCGCTTCCAACAATTCTTATTTTTATTTTCTTTATTTTTTCTGTATTCACTATGGATGTGTTTGGATTTAGATCTGCACGAACGGTTAACACGGAGGGGATCTTTTCAGCAATTGACTCTGATTCCGAATTAAGTGGTTCTTTTTTACGGTTAAAAAATCTTATGACCCCGAATTGCACTTGGAATGGGATATAGTATTCCTAGAGCAATATGTGAGTGAACAGATGGTTCCTCAAGGTCTTAGATGGGATGTCCATCCCCAACAGGGTGATATGGACACTGACGTATAGTTTAAATATTTTAACAAAGCTGGAATCAAGTTTCTGGGTTTCCTAACAGATAGGAAACGCTGTAGACTTACCATTATTAATAAAGAGATTGAAGATCTCCAAGCCAAATTGCAACCACTGGCGGGGACTGCTGAGTATACGTCACTATCTAACACCCTCAAGAACCTTTTGGTTAAAGAGGAATCAGACCAGAAGGTTAAAAAGCATAAGAAATATGTCAGGGATATTAATAACTATAAAAATAAATGTGTTTTTTCCTGGCAGAAGAGTCCTGAACCAGTTGTGGTGACGGATGAGATGGAGGTGTCTGCACCCCCTCCCCCTCCACAAGGTAGTACAATTAGGGCTGATCCCCCCGCCCCCCCCGCTAACATTCCCTCTAGACCCAAATTAAAGCCAGATACTGCTAATACCTATAGAAGTTCAGGGAATAGAAGGGGTTTGTCTACTCACCACCCTAGGACTAACACACCTAATAACAGAGGGAGAGGTCAACATAAAAGAGGTGGACATAGAGGTTATGTTCCCTACCCCAACCCTCCTGGCAGGTTTAATGAAGCATACAATACGTCTTATTCAAGGGAGAGGCAATATATGTCTCCGCCCCGCTATAGGGACAGAGACTCCCCCTATAGACATCAGACGTATGATTATGACTATAGACCTGCAAGATCACCGGTCTACACTCATAATAGGTTTGACCCATTAAGGGACTATGGAGCTAGACCACATCCAGATGTATCCGATGACCTAAGTAACTCACCTTACAATTACAACCAAAGACGGCCGAATCCAACACGAGATTGGGGTTTTCCCAGAGGAGGGCCCCACCCCGATGGGGGTGCAAATGTAAGAGAGGGACCAGAGGGGGGAGGAGAGCACAGAGGAAAAAGGCCAAGGACCAAATAGGCCAGGGTATTTTTAACCTAAGTCGGGCTACACTCTCTGAAAATGAGAAAATTGTTCTCGATAAGGGTTTGAAGTTTGTTCCAACTAGGCATTCGACCTTTATAGACGTTCAAAAATATATATGGAAAGTAAATATACAAAGGTATCTGCTGTCTAATCCCACTAGAACTATTGCTACAAATCCTCGCAATGGTGTAGTCCATGTGGGCCTCTCCAACCCCTCACTTTTTAATCCTTCGGCACCTGTTGCACCGGCAGTTAAAATGTTTAAGGAACTGGTGTTGAAGGATTTAGAAAGTATCAGACCCAAAACTAATAGGACTCATGGACAGATAAAAGTCGGCCTAAAAAGTCTGTGTGAGAGGAAAGACCTCCTTATCCGTCCTGCCGACAAAGGGGGCGGCATTGTCGTTATGGACAAAACCACATATCATGCTGAAATGTTAAACATTTTCGGCGATACTGATACCTATCTTCCCCTACCAAGTGACCCAACTTCCAAATATAAGAAAGAGTTGATATCTATTCTAGACAAGAGTCTTAATCAGAACATCTTGAATAAGAAGGAAAGGGCATACTTACTTCCCCTGGCACCTCACATCCCAGTGCTATACTGTTTACCCAAAATGCATAAGGACCCTGTTAACCCACCTGGTTGGCCAATAGTAAGTGGGATTGATTCCCTTACCTCTCACATTGGCCGCTATATTGACGGTTATCTACAACCTCTGGTGACTGAAACCCCTGCTTATTTAAAAGACACCAAAGCTACACTCAAGTTACTAGAGGGAGTGAGGGTGACAGAGGACACTTGGATGGCCACAGCGGATGTGGCATCCTTGTATTCTAATATCCCACACCATTTAGGTTTACTTGCAGCCAAACATTATTTGGCTAGGGATGGGTCATTACTTCCTATACAGCAGGAGTTCATACTAGACTTACTGAGATTTGCCATGGTACATAATTACATATGGTATGATTTCACTTTCTATTTACAGGTTAAAGGTGTGGCCATGGGGGCAAAATTTTACTCTAGTTTGGCCAACCTTTTTATGGCCAAATGGGAGGAGGACGTCGTCTATGCTCTGGGTAGATCAGAGCTGGCCCTATGGGCTAGAAATATCGACGACGTCCTCCTCCTTTGGCATGGCACGAGAGAAACCCTGGTGGACTTCTTTAATATCTTGAATGACAATACTAGAGGTATCTCTTTCTCTCTCACCACTAGTCAGACTAACCTGGTATTTTTGGAACTCTCGATCTTTGTCCAGGTCGGTATTATTAATACCAGAATGCATTTTAAAATGACAGATCATAATGGCTACAAACCATTTGATAGCTGCCACTTTAAACCGTGGCTGAATTCGGTACCTCGAAGTCAAATGGTTCGATTGAGGCGCAACTGTACTCAGTTGTCTGATTTTTTGCAACAAGCTCAATCCCTGAAAACAAGATTTGTGGCAAAGGGGTATAACCCTAGGGACATAGATAATGAAATTAACAGAGCTTATACCTTGGACAGAGATTTACTATTTAGGGATAAAGAAACTTTGGAGCAATTCCAGTCAAATAGTGACATTTTTAAGTGGGCTTTTGTCACCACTTTTTCTAAGGAGCACAAAATAATTAAAACATCTTTCAAAAGCATTGGGGGGTACTCAAAATGACCTGGAGTTGGGACCCTCACTCCCGGAAAGGGCGAAAATCATTTATAGGGCGGCTGCTTCCATTAGAAATCAAATAGCCTCAAATGTTACTGACCCCCCTTCTACAACTTCCTTTTTTAGGGAGTTAAAATGGTATTTTCCATGTAGGAAGTGCAGGGTCTGTCAACTTAATGCATGCAGGTCTAGACGAATGGAGACATTCTCATCCACTGTAACCCATCGCACTCATCCCATAAAACATTTCACTACATGCTCTACAAAAAATGTAGTCTATCTAATTACCTGTCCTTGCAAGAAGCAATATATTGGTCGAACTATACGTCCCTTCTCTGCGAATGAATGAACACATCACTGGCATCATAAAAGGGTCTACTAAACATACAGTACCCAAACACTATCGTAGGTGTCACATTAGAGACCCTACGGGTACTACATTTTCTATTATTGACAAATACAAGGCTCCATGGAGGGGTGGTGCGCGTACCAGAGGTGTATCCAGACTGGAAACGTTTTGGATTTATGAACTTAAATCTTATTGGCCGTCAGGCATTAATGTCGATTGGGACATTAATGCTTTTATTAACCAAGCCTAGTCCCATTTTGGTATTGGCTGGGGTTTAATATTCTCTTCTTTTACTTAAATTTTAAATTTTTCTTTTTTAATCTAAATCTCCTATATATGGGGGACATTAATGTTAGTGCCCGGATGTTTGCTATGGGGTAGTTCTGGTCTGTTCTACGCTTTTGTTGTGGTTGGCTAATCACTTCATAACCTGTCAAACATCGGGTATTGATGTGTTACGTATACGTAATACAGTGGTTTATCATGTTTAAGTTTATATTCGTATAATAATTTGCAGTATCTGCTTTATGTAATCTTGATCTTAATATACAAATGTAATGTATTGGTTATTTTATGTTTATTAATATTTGTCTATCACTTCCTGTTTTTTTCCAATTTTCTTTTCCAATTTTTTTTTCCGATTTTTTTCTCCCCCGCGTTTAAGGTCGGTATATCAATTAGGTCACATGAAATCGGTTGAATTGGATATGTTTTTACCGCTTTTTATATATTTATATACATTTTAATTTTAGATTTCCTTATGTCCGTGACCCTTGGAGGATATATACACGTCACTTCCGTTTTCTGGCACTGATGATGACGGATGTTGACAGGGGAAGTGGATACATAGTAAAGGATCGCGTTAATAAGGTGTCCTATGAGGGACACACTTCCGTTTTACGTAAACTACTTTTTGTGTCGACGGCGGAAGCGGTCAACAGGAGTTCGTCACTTCCGCATCCAGTGTATGCGGCGGAAGTGATTCACGAACGGGACAGACTGACGGTCTTGTTTTCTGAGGAACCTGGTGAATTTCCGTCCCCAGTATAGGTATGAGTCATCTACCTACTAAGGTTTTACAGGTATGTTCCGGAATTTTGTACTGAGCATGGTGCATTAATGTTGAATATTGCGGTGTGCACCGGAAGTGATACTTGAGTGAATATCATGTATCTCACGTGGGGGCCCCAGTCAGAGAGCTGTCCAATGATTGGCTACACCTGCCATAATGGAAGTGAGGCTTGGAGCTCACCCCGTTGGCAGGAGCTTGAGGGGAGTCTCCATGATGAGTGGTGGCAGTCATTTATAAATATGGCGCGATGAGAGCAGTTTGCTCATACCCCTGTTGAAGTCCTTGCGGACGAAATGCGTTGGTGAAGCAAGCCTGCTCGTCTACCATCACGCTTTTCCTTGTATTGATTGGAATTCCATATCGCTTGTGATACTCTTTAATCATGGAAGTATGATTCTTTTTTAATACATTTTTATATGGTAACAGAATTACACTATGTAGCATCTTCTGTTCTCACTGAGGTTTGCTGTGGCCATCTGTTGGATCCATTCCCTTGTTTTTGGAACTCCCTGGTCTATACGTTCTATATGGTCCTGGGAAGTGACCAGTGTAGTGAATTGGGTTCCTGTGTGGAGGTGCCAATATAAATATGGCCGTTACCATCCTATTGAAGTTCGCCTGTTTAGATGTACCTTTGATGACTACATCCCTATGCGCATATATTATACCATTTCCGGTAAGAGTACCCTATCCTGACTTGGTGAAGGCTCACATTGCATGCGGGTGAATTGCATAATCATGGAGTAATATCTACACACCCTCCCTCTAAAGTTTATTGAAAGACTTTATTTGGACACTTTTCTTCTTTTCCTCACGGAATATTTTTATATGGTTTTTCACTAACATTTATGTACTTCCTAATAGGAAGCAATTCTAGATGTTTGATAGCGCTGCACTATTGATGTATATGTTTCACTTGTCCTACTCCTTACCCCCATTTTGCTTCCTTTTGCAGCCCTCTAGCCCTTTCCAGGACTTTTTTACAGCCATTTTAGTGCCCAAAAGTTCGGGTCACCATTGACTTCAATGGGGTTCGGGGTCCGGGGTAAAGTTCGGGTCAAGTTCGTTACCGAACCCGAACTTTTTTGCGAAGTTTGGCCGAACCAGATGAACCCGAACATCCAGATGTCCGCTCAACTTAGACAGTATATTTATCACATCAATGTCATCTTCGATGCGAGAAGTCACTTGTAATTGAAGTTAACTATATGACATTTCACTGATTTTAGAACTTTTCTATTATCAAAACTAGATGGCGGAGTTTTTGAATTTGGCCATATATTGGATCAAAATTTTAATCTATACTAATTATGATTTTTCCTATTCAGTTTATTTATTGTTATATATTTATATACTGTTAAATGGATTGCTATATATTTGTAGTATGACAAAAGAGATGCTTGGATCTTAAATGATCTTGGCTGTGCCAGTTTTATAATGCTTCCTGTTTATACATGTTCATGACCTTAGTTTCTGATTATGAGGCATGGAGGGCAGAGTATGAGCATATTGGTGCGTTCTGGCTCATAATGAGGCTTGGGCTGCGCCATGTCATGCCCTCCTCCTCTTCAATCTATGTGTATGTCTTTTGGTTCAGAACGAGGCTTGAACCATGTTACATCATATCCTTTTCCTTCCCATTCATTTAATATGGTCTCGAAGGTGAGTCGTGGAACACACGTCGGCACCATTTTGGAACACCTGGGATGTAATCATCCAGGTGCCCCCTGTTACCTTTTTTGATACAAATCCTGATTGGTGGGCATAGTTTTATTTAGCAGTGATCTTGCATGTCCGTCACACCCCAGATGATGTCCAGATAATAACTATTTTGTTATTTTGGCCGCTCAGCCTGCATTTTCCATATAACAGTAGATCTTTGTTTTTTATTATATTATGAAAAACTTTTTAATAAAGTTCCTATTAACTAAATACCACCAAAGAAAGCTCTATTTGTGCGAAAAAAAATTATAAAAATGTATTTTGAGTACAGTGTTGCATGACCACGCAATTGTTATTCAAAGTGCAACAATGCTGAAAGTTGAAAATCAGGCTGGACAGGAAGGGGGTGAAAGTGCCCTGTATTGAAGTGGTTAAAAATGTTTTACATACTGTCGCCAGTGCAGTACGTTGTCATAATATAACTGGTGTGGCGGCGATCAGAGACACTGACTGGTGACAGTATGTAAAAAAAAATATATATTTTTTTCAATTTTTAAAATATTTTTTGTTTTAATACATTTTTTTTTCTTTTTTTTTACATACGGTGACCAGAGATTTTTTGAGTTCTTTTACACACTATGGTTGCTTGCAACTGATTTTTACAATTATAAGCAACCTTTTTTTCTGAATGAAAAATATCCATTCAATGCTTACTATTGTGATTAGATGTCATTGGCCACAGTTAATCACATGGTACACCTGGGCTGTGATTAGCCCTGTCTGTATCATGTGATGACTATGACCAATCACAGAGGTCATCACAATGGTACACAATGAAAGGCGTAAATCAAAGTCTTTCATTGTGTACAACTGTCATTGGAACTGCTGTGATTGGCCACAGCTGTCACATGGTACTGGCAGCAGACCGGTGCAGTGGTCTGTCATCAGTAGTGTCCAGTGGACATGGCGGCTGACAGATCACACTGGAGCGCACAAGGTGTAATCCTGAGAGGACAAAAAAAGTGCTGCCACCCGGCCAGCATTTTACAATAGGCCGGGCAGGAAGATGTTAAGTAACTTCAGACCAGGCGTGGAAACATTTCAAAAGCTTTACAGGAGTAATGCAAGATTACAGTTCAACATAAAGTGCAGTCTTTTCCTAACATCCCTAGTGTCTAACTACAGGCTTGTGTCTGCCCCCAGTATTCCTGCTTAGGAAAGAGTCTATTGTTGACATCTTCTGGGAGGACTGCAAGTCTCAGCAATCCCCCAACATGTGGAAGGCTCTGGGAACTAGGTTTGTAGCAGCTTTACTGGAATCATGACAGAAGCCTCCCCGCCCGCCCTTTGCTGGTTGTCTGTGCCCCAGACATGTTGGCAGATTCCTCAGGCAGGCAATCTCTAGTGAGGACAGATGGAAGAGAAGATAGCTGAAGCAAGGAGGAACAGAGCCCCTCCGGGCTGGTGGTGTGCTGGAAGATTGGGTTACATGGCAGCTGTCAGCCTGTCCTTGCTCCCACGTGGCTGGAACTCTCTGATCTCAGCCCCCTCCTGATTTATATGCACACGGGAAGGAGGACTGAGCCCATCAGCAGCCTGCCATGTGAAAAGACTGGGAAATAAGGTAAAACTTCTCATCCCTGCAAGGCAGCAGCTAACTCAAGCAACTTGTGGTACACTGAATTAAGGGGCCCTGTAGGAGCCTTAGGGAATGCAGGGTGGCTGAAGGACTCTGATATCTTTACTGGTAACTACTGGGGGCACTGTGATCTATACAGATAGTAGTCTCCAGATGGCAGAACAACACAACGTATGCATAACATCATTGGGTTAATTTCTTAAGGGATGGAATCCAGTGATTTTCTTTCCTGCAACTCGTGAAAATCACATCGTCTATGGTCTGCCTAAGTCCCAGATCTGCAGGAAATTAACTCTTTGGTAAGCAGGTATTGTGCGATTCCCCGGGGTACAAAGTCTAAGCACCATAGCTCCAGATGTTGTAGATGGACTTTGTTGCATGCTGGTTCCAGGTCATGACCCCTTCTGAACAATGGGGAGGAATGCTAGCAGATATGGAAGTGATGCAGGAGTAAAGGGAAGTCAGAGTTGAGCAGTGACTATAAATAAATCAAAGGAATAGGCCAATGGTCAGAGCAAATAAATGAGAGAAAGCAAATTGTCAGTACTATCAATCCTAGGAAACAATAAAGAGGAAATAAACCTAGTTGTATTGTTTATACCTATAGCCAAGCCTATAATAAGGCTTACCTATAGGTACTGTAAATATATCCTAAACTTGCACTGTTTAGGCAAATGGCAATCTGCTCTGAAGGAGCGTGCTGTTTCTTCAGAGCCTGTGACGTGACCGGCGGCTCCAATGCACATGCGCAGAAGTGATGTCATCGAGGCTCCGGCCACCCACAGTGCTAGAGCCTGTGAACCCGGAAGAAACACCAGGGAAGATGTCAGCCATCTCAGTGGTGTGCGGGCACCACTGGAGGGCTTCATTCTAAGGTAAGTATTTCTAAATGAGCTCCTTTAAATAGGCGTGACCCCATTAAGAGACACACCCCAATGGTGGCATTGGCCTGAGAACCCTCAAGTGTAATGAGCCATGGGAAAATTTGACAGCACAGGAATGAGGAAGATTTTGACAATCAACATTTGTTTGTTTTCTCATCTAGATAAGCACATTATCAATCCAGTGCTGCTCATGGATCCCCTCTGTAAACTCCAAGTTTCCAAACCAGGCAGGTAATAGAAGTGGACACCTACATAGTGCCTTACTGCATGGATTCAAACTCTGCTGGGATGCAGAAATGAGATGAGGTCACCCAGCAGAAGATGTAATGACTCCATAACACTAGGGACTCCATTCAATTAAATGAGAACACACCTTAGGGCATGTTTCTTTTGGAGACAGCCTGCTCAAAATGGGGAATGTCCTCAAAGGTCTGGGACATCTGGCCAGCCTGTCAGAGCTATGTCATTGGAGTGCTACCTTAGATGGCACAAAGGAGCAACATGTCTCTGCCTCTGATTACTTATGTTTTAGGGTTGAAGATACAGATCATATTTGCTAACACTATGCCTAACTGCTTTTTATTTTTTTTATAAATGATAACCACATAAACTAAATATTTTGCTGCATGTTGAAAATGGTATCAACAAATCTATAAAAAATCGTGTAGCCTTTAGTGATATGTGATGTTTTCACTTGCATAATATTACCCTAATGTATTGTATTTTTTACAATACAAACCATTGCTTTGTTAAGTGAATTGAAACCATCAGAGCCATTTTTTGTGTGTGTACCCATCTTCTTTGCAATTTCCATTAATCTCTTATGTGAAAGTCCTCAATCTCAATCTCAATATCTTCCCATCTAAACTGAATTAAATAGACATGCTACACAGTATTTTGTACATCTGACAATGCTGTATTCTTCTCCATGCATTTCCAAAAAACAGATCCTAGCAAAATATTCTATTTTCAAGAACGTGTCTTGAAATATGTGCTAGGTTTATGTATTACAGTATGATTGCATGGTGGAAATGAACTTAGCTATCAGCAAACATAATAGGCAAAGAGGAAATTTGTATGTTATAGGCACATCACTTTATGAATAGACATAAACCCACATTTATAGAGATGCTGAATAAAATGCTGACTGTATGTGCTTCAGTGTCTGCCATGGTTAAAGTTTAAATAGTCTGCAAGCTCAGCACTTTACTTTAAAATCACAAGAGCTACGATGTTCTTTTGCTAGTGGTTTAACCAGCCAATTTGCTGGTTCATATTGTATGTTCAAAATGAATGGCTATTGAATGGAAAGACACTGCCAACTGTCCTTGAATTATCTCTTGCACAGTTACTTTGAAGATATGATTTACAATATCTCTTTCACAAACTTAAAGCTGCATGAGGATAAGAGAGATACAATATTTGGAATTCTTCTAGGAAAAATCAAAGGAATACATTTTAAGGGCCAATAAACTTACTCTAAAAGTTGTTATATACCTAAATAATATTTACCATCATAAGGCATATTAGAAGGTTCTCATACCAAGTGTGAAAACTGAATTGACATATTATGAATTTATATTAGCTATGGAGTTTTACAAGTGATGGCTGACAGTTTTTCTTCTGTGGGATTACTGGACAATAAGTTATCTGTGTATACAAAATATTACTTCTACAATGCAGCTCAAGGCGAAAAAAGTTTTTCAAGAGCAGTGCCACCGTCCTAAATAGGCAATACAAAGAAATAATGTAAGAAACCCCACACACATGGACGTTTTAAAGGCACACCACGAGATAACCAAAAGAGTTTATAAAAAATATATATTTTTATTATAATATTCATAAAAAACAAGACACACAATTCCCATAAAATCAGTGTATCAATTTTTCGATCTGAATATATACCAGATCTATACACATGTACCCCACAACTGAAACAACTAAAGAACCAGCTACCAGCACAACCATGGTGTGTATGCACAAAAGGTGCAATAGGTCGACGCGTTTCGCCTCAGGCTTTTTCAGGGCCTTATCACAGCATGGGTGTCGGTTGCCAAGGTAGCTTTAACAAAAAGGAAAAGAAAATATAAACAATCATATCAATATTACAGTAATCTGATTTACACACAGAATATTTTTTCTCACTATATGTTGCATGTATATTATTATAGTGCTTACATATGACACGATGCGACCAGAAAGAGCATTCATGGGGTGGACATAGGGAATCCTCCAACCCCAGGTCTCCAAATCATAGCCAGATATAATGAAAGTATGGGTCTAAAATATATATATATATATGTATACATATGTGTAGGGGTCAAAGATACCACCTTACTTCTATGTCACATTGTAGTCACACACCCAAGCTGAAATTACCTTATTTATTGTAAAAGATTTCAAAATGGAAAGCGAAGAGGAGCAGGCACAGGCTGTATCATGCTACCATAAAGTTAGTCTGAAAAAGATATAGACAATAAAGATCCCTAAGTAGTTATATGATAGTCTACCTGGTAGCCAAATGGACATAAATATGTGCTTACCCTCTATTGAAGATGAGACGGAAAAACAGCAGGTGGATGGGGTGGATGGGGGGGAGGGGGAAAAAGGAAAGGAGAGCAGATCCAGGAAGGAGGTAGGTATGGCCAGTAATATAATCCAGTTATGATGGAGTTTTTTTCATATAGGTATGTAGATTACCAAAAAGAACCCTAGATGAATTAATACAATAGAGTAGTAAAAAACTTGAAATATAGTGGGGTGGATGTACAAGTAATGAGTAAAAAAGTATATACCTTTAGAGGGGTGCCTATGACCCTAGGAGTTAGTCCCCAAAATACCACCGACCACATATGAAATAGAGGTCATGATATTATACCCTATAACCGAAGGGGGGAGAAGAAGAAAAAGGAGAGTATAATAAACTGAATAGGCTTCCAATATGCCCCAAAATGGTAGCATATAAAAAAATCCTACCTTCAGCGTCTCCAGCTTCGCCGTCCCCCAATCATCCCCAATACCGTCCGCTGTGGGGCTGAAATAGCTCCCCCACCGCACCACGTGTAGGCGCGCCGCCATAGAGAACGTGGCGCGTCCTGCGCGTCACTATCGGTGCCATCACGTGATGCGGCGTGTGTCCCAACATCACGGCGCCTGCTCAAAGTGGAGCACACCGTGTGTAAAGGGGAGGAGGCATGGCCAACCCGAGCCATGCCCAGAGAGGAGACGGCCGACAACCACCGCCCCCCCAGGAAACATAAAGGCCCGGGAAAAGGCCTGCCTACAACCCTAACGTCTCACCCTGCGGGGAGCCGTGGGACACATATGCCCGCCCCCACAGCATAACACCTCCCGGGTCACATGGAGCCAAACAGCATGCAGAAACAATACACAGAGTACATATCAAAGTTACATAACGTATTGCCATAAAAATATATACAGGAGAGAATAGAATAGATTGGACATTAGAGCATCATTGAACGAAACCAAAACAGACATAATAAAAAAAAAAAGTAAACCTGACCTTATAGGTAGGGCTTGAAGCTTAATGCCTCAATGAGTCCTGGTGCCTCTGTAGTTTTAAGACTATATATCCAGCGCGCTTCTCGCTGGAGAATAATCTTATCAAATTCTCCTCCTCTGGGGTTGGGTATAATTCTCTCCAGGGCAGCAAACCTCACCACATTGGGGATGTTATTATGGTAAAAGCTGAGGTGCCTTCCTATTGGTGTAGAGAGTATATTTTTATGACCATAGTATACATGGTCCTTAATCCTGCGCCAAAATTGACGCTTGGTCTTCCCTACATAGAAGGCCCCACACTCACAGAACATCACGTAGACAATACCCACTGCCAGGCAGTCCACGTGATGTCCAATGGTGTGGAGGCCCCCCCTTGGGAGGTAGAAAGTCTGTTTTTCGTAAATAAATTGGCAGTAATTACAGGAGCCCCATTTCCATGTCCCCCTGAGATCTGAGGTCTCTGGGGTATCCTGGAAGTAGCTCCTTGTGATCCTGTCCCTCACTGATTTTGCCCTCTTATATGTGATTTCAGAGGTAGGCCCTATATATTTATTAAGAGTTTTGTCATTTAGCAGGAGGTACCAGTGTTTGTCAAGAATTTTTTTAATTTGAAGATGTTGGTTGGTATAGGGAGTAATCAAACGTACTCTATCCATCTGTTTTGGTCTCTGGACTCTGGACATTGTTTCTTCTCTTTGACGTTTATACGCTTTGTTAAATGCTTTTCGCAAGAGGGTGCGTGAGTACCCTCTTGCTAATAATCTATCTCGAAGGGCATTGGACTCCTGTCTAAACAATTGGTCATTTAAGCATATCCGTCTGAGTCTCAAATATTGAGAGTATGGGATACTTTTTATTAAAGATTGTTTCAACACAGATGCAGCGTCAAAGGCGAGAGAGAATTATGAGTATATAGTTCTATTTTTTGAAAAAATGGAAACGTCCAGGTAACACACTCTTAGAAATGGGAGCACTTTCCACTGGATCAAACCCTAGGTGCTCCAGATCGATAATCCGTATTGGTTGCCAAGTATATATATATTATTCGGCAGAAATCCACATATAAAGTAATGGATGTGTGCTTACCAGATTCTGGTAGAACATGCACGAAAACTGATCCAACTCGGGTGGTCGCTGCGTGGGTGCCCACTGCCAGGGGGGGAGATTCCTGTTCGGGTAGATTACTCCAGTCCCTCACGACAACACTTCAGAGGCTCCTCCAACGCTCACCACAGGTATTGGAAAAAAGGAAAGATCCGCAATCGTGTAATACCGTTTGTAAAAATTTATTTTAGACAAAGGGATTACAAATACTCACTTGTAGACAGTAATAAAAGAGCTCTAGAGTAAAAACCATGTGACAGAAGGAGTATGGGAACCCTACGCGTAATGCGTGATTATATATTTTTTTTATGACTAATAAGTGTGTGAAATTCATTCTGGAATTTCACCACACTTTTTTGTGAAATTGTCCGGTACCATTCCCTATTGCTTAGAATGGCTCCGCACATCTCTTTATATTGTTGTACATTCATCAAGACCACATTACCCCCCTTATCAGAGGATTTGATCACAATCTCCTTATTTTTGCTTAGCGACTGTAGGGCCTCTTTGTGTTCCTTGGTTAAATTTCCTTCCTGATACCTTGGGATCTGTATCTGTTCAATGTCTTTAGTTACCTGTGCTACAAAGGCTGCCACGTTGGGGTTAGTCTGTAGAGATGGAAACTTGTTCGATTTCTTTCTTGGGATCTCGGGGTTAGTAGGTGGAGGTGGCCCTGGAAGTAAGGAGCCTGTCCCCCCAGATGATCCTAGCAACGGATCAGTGGTGTCTAATCCGTGAGACCCAAGCCTAAAACCTCTTCTTCCGCGTTGGTTAGTACGCGGGAGGAGAGGTTTATGATGTTAAGTCTGGTGGCGGTTGTATAAGTTTTGTCACTAACGGGTTAAAAGTTGATTGCACGTTTTTTGGAGCCGGTGTCTGTGAGTTAGTAGGTTCAGATCAATCATCTTGATCTTCAGAAATGTGATTTGTGGGTGTTTTGTTTTTTGTTGTTGTGTTTGTTTTGGTGGTTGTGAATTAAGACTTATTTTTAGAAGATTTACCTCCGTTGGTGGGTGTCCCGTGTAAGTGAGAGTGAGAACGTGATTGCGGATAATCCGAGTGCGCTTGTGCTTGTGCCATACCGTGCTCTTGCGTGACCGGTTCGATAAGGTGTTTCTTTCCAGCACCACCCGGTGCTCCTTTGCCGTCTTTGGGTCTTTTACGAAATTGGCGATGCCGCCAGTGTGTGGAGTAGTTGCCCTGTGATGAATAAGATAAATTAGACATGTTAGAATTTTGTGAGGCGTAGGAAGAGTCTGAGTCTGTTCCCTCGTGGTCTACTCTGGGGCCATCTGGTTTTTGGAATCTAGAGAATCGTGATCGCCTCATCCCGTTTATTGGCCACCTATATGCAGTATGATTATTGAAAGATAATTTATCTCTCAAAAATGTATGTTCTTTCTTCTGGATTAACTCCATATTAAATTTCTCCAAATGTGTTTGTAATTCCCTGTTCTTTACCTCGTATTCTGGATGGGAGGTCAAAGTATTATGTTGTGTATATATTTGTTTAATCTCTGCATCTACTTCTCCCATTTCCTTTTGATATTGCTCTAACAGAATATTAATCATTTCCCCAGTGCATTTCTTCAGGTTGCCCTCCCAGGCTTCTCTTAACTCTGGGGAGATGTTTCGAATATTGGGAAAAATTTGGATTCTTAGACCCTTAGGGTTGAGGCCCTCATCTTTATATCTTTCAAAGAATTTGATATGCCAGTACAGACTGGGCTTCTTTTCTAGGCTTCTCCTGAGCTTCTGCAAGAAAAATTCCATATCCATAATGCTACCTTTGTCATCTTGGGCGGTCTTCTGATATTTCGTCATCAGACCCTCCCAAGCTATTCCTGTATATTCCATCCTGTATGGTCAGATGAAATACACCAAAAAAGAAAAAAGAAGATAATTGTTCACTTAGCATGCTGGAAGAGAATTTATCCTCTGTGTTATGACAATATCCAGAGGTAATGACTCTCGTCAGCTTTACTAGCACTATTGTATACAGCAACACATTGATACTAGATATATGTTATCTCGTGGGTCCTGAATTCCCATGTATTTACATAGGAATCAGGACAAAAAGGCTCAGAAAAAAGAGGGGAGGGGTGATACCACCCTAATTGCAACTCAAGGCGAAAAAAGTTTTTCAAGAGCAGTGCCACCGTCCTAAATAGGCAATACAAAGAAAGAATGTGGGAAACCCCACGCACATGGACATTTTAAAGGCACACCACGAGATAACCAAAAGAGTTTATAAAAAATATACATTTTTATTACAATATTAATAAAAAACAAGACACACAATTCCCATAAAATCAGTGTATCAATTTTTCGATCTGAATATATACCAGCTCTATACACATGTACATCGCAACTGAAACAACTAAAGAACCAGCTACCAGCACAACAATGGTGTGTATGCACAAAAGTTGCAATAGGTCAACGCGTTTCGCCTCAGGCTTCTTCAGGACCTTATCACAGCATGGGTGTTGGTTGCCAAGGTAGCTTTAACAAAAAGGAAAAGAAAATATTAACAATCATATCAATATTACAGTAATTTGATTTACACACAGAATATTTTTTCTCTCTATATGTTGCATGTATATTATTATAGTGCTTACATATGACACGATGCGACCAGAAAGAGCATTCATGGGGGCGGACATAGGGGATTCTCCAACCCCAGGTCCCTTTCTGGTCGCATCATGTCATATGTAAGCACTATAATAATATACATGCAACATATAGAGAGAAAAAATATTCTGTGTGTAAATCAAATTACTGTAATATTGATATGATTGTTTATATTTTCTTTTCCTTTTTGTTAAAGCTAACTTGGCAACTGACACCCATGCTGTGATAAGATCCTGAAGAAGCCCGAGGCGAAACGCGTCGACCTATTGCAACTTTTGTGCATTCACACCATGGTTGTGCTGGTAGCTGGTTCTTTAGTTGTTTCAGTTGCGGGGTACATGTGTATAGATCTGGTATATATTCAGATCGAAAAATTGATACACTGATTTTATGGGAATTGTGTGCCTTGTTTTTATGAATATTGTAATAAAAATATATATTTTTTTGTAAACTCTTTTGGTTATCTCGTGGTGTGCCTTTAAAACATCCATGTGTGTGGGGTTTCCCACATTCTTTCTTTGTATATTCTACAATGCAGCTTTAATTCACATACCTTAATTTTCTTGAAATGTGTACACATAGATTTGTTAAAGCTATTTTATGATCCAAGAATATAAAATGTTAGATATATTAAATAACTATGACACATAACCCTGATGCAATTTTCAAAGAAGTACAATGGTTGTAGTATAGTTTACTTGTACCTGTACTGATTCAGACATTTGTTTAAATGTGAAGTCATTTCCTACACTTTAGTGTATCCTAGTATTGCTCAGAAAGCTAAAAACTCCAGTTACCCTCTAGTATGCTCTATAATATCTGATAGAGGATGCAACGATACTAAGATCCCATAAGACTAAACATCAAATGGAACACTAAACTTGCATGTATTATTATTATTTTTATTAGTATTATTATTATTCAGGATTTATATGGCACCCACAGTTTGAGAAGCACTTTCAAAGTGAGGAAAAGCAGTACAGTTACAATACAATTCAATACAAGAGGAATCAGAGGGCTCTGCTAGTTGGAGCTTACAATATATAAGGGATGGCAAAGTGATAAAAAAGGTAGTAACTCTGGGGATGAGCTTATGGAAAAAATGGAAAGCATATCAGGGTAAAACGGAAGGGTGGTGGTGTCTGTCTCTATGTGAGAAGTGATCTCAAAGCGAGTGTGAATGAGGACCTAGTTGATGGAGAGTGTATGAGTCGGAGCATTATGGGTAGATCTGCATATGGGTGTGCACACTTCAAAGGTTATCATTGGAGTTTGTTATAGACCTCCCAGTGTTAAAGAGGAGGTGGAGACTTTGCTCCTTGTATAGATGGAAAGAGCTGCAAGGGCTGGGATATTGATAATAATGGGGGATTTTAACTACCCGGAAATTAACTGGAGTAATGGCACCGCTGGAACAGTTAAAGGGCAAAAATGTATCAACCTATTACAGGACAATTTTATGGTCCAGTTTATGGCCCCAACTAGGATTGCCGCATTGCTGGACCTGGTAATCTCAAGCAATGCAGAGCTAATTACCAATATTCATATAAAAGAACATCTGGGTAACAGTGACCATAACATAATTTCATTTAATGTAAGCTGCAAGCAACAAACACATAGAGGAAAGATAAAAACACTTAATTTTAAGAGAGCAAATTTTACAAAGATGAGGGCCGCTCTCCAGGACTTAGACTGGAACAGAATATTGGCATCAATGAACACAGAACAGAAATGGGAATTTTTCAAAAAGACTGTATGGGAACTCACTGCAAAGTATATTACCATGGGCAATAAGTTTAGAAGGGTAAAAATAAAACCTATGTGGCTCACGGCCAAAGTTAAAAAAGTTATAAATGATAAGAAAAGAGCATTTAAAAAATATAAAAATGAGGGAACACTATCATCTTTTGCATGTTATAAAGAATATAACAGAATATGTCAAAAGGGAATCAAGGACACAAAAATGACAGATTGCGAAAGATAGTAGGACAAACCCCAAAAATTCTTCAAATATATTAATAGTAAAAAGGTCAGGTCTGAGCATGTAGACCCTTTACAAAATAATCTAGAGTGCGTGACTGGGGACAAAGAGAAGGCAAACTTATTAAATACATTCTTCGGCTCTGTGTATACAAAGGAGCATAGGGGAGCTCATGTCCATAATGGGGGGGTAGTGACACAGCTCCAGATGATCCACAATGGCTCAAAATTGAAATGGTCGAGGGGGGGCGTGGCGATCGCCAGAGAATATGGCCGCTTAGACACAGAGCTCTGCTCTCCTACAGGGGATCGACTAAAAAATTGGCGCTCAGGGAGCATCTAAACCTCCACAACTAAAACCCTCAGACTTCCTACCATCTGCAGCACAGGAGGGTATGAGGAGACAACGCCAAGACCCACCGAAAGTGCAGAAAATGTCGGATTACTTTCCGACAACGAGCCATGGGCCTCACCAAGATGGCGACTGGAGTCTACCTGCACCACCAGCAGCCGGACCTCTAGCGAGCGCCTACACGAATGATCGGGAGCCCAAATCAGACGTTTCCACGATCGGAGCGGTCGTTTCCACGAACAAAGAAAGTACAAACTTCGGAGCAGCCTTTGTTCCGGACAAAGAAAATGATCCAGCCTACACAGCTCTTGCCTCACCTACTTTCAGAAGCCCTGCTAAATCCAAACCTCGCAGAGACTCCACAGAGGCAGACCCCTTAGCACTCCCGATGGAGGTGCAAGCAATCCAAAATGACCACCCGTCACGGGAGGAACCACCAGACCCATTCGCACAATTCCCCACTACGGGTCAACCAGTCTCAGACGTCACCCTAAAGGACATGCTTATGTCACTAAGGATAGCCCTACAGATCGACATGATGGCCTGCATACAACAATGTAAAGGAGAAGTCCAGGAACTAGGAGCCAGAGTGGATCAAGTTGAAGGTAAAATGAGCGAATTTACAACCTCATTCAATGCACTGGTAGACTCCCACTCCTCCCATCAAGAAACCATAGAGGGTCTACAAGCAAAACTGGCAGACCTCGAGGATCGCTCGAGGAGAAATAACCTGAAAATACGGGGAATTGGCGAATCTGTCCAATCTAACCAACTTCCACATTTTGTCCGTGATCTATTTAAAGCGGTGATACCATCACTCAACTCGTCGGACCTCACAATTGACAGAGTGCACAGAGTCCCCAAACCATCATACCTGCCTGCAGAAGTTCCCCGTGACGTACTTTTACGCATACACTTTTTCCAAGTAAAAGAAAATATCCTAGAGGCGTTTAGATGCAGCGACAACCTACCAGAACAAGCTGCAAACCTTCAAGTACTACCAGACTTCTCCCAATACACCTTACAGAAACGCAGAAACCTAGCATTCATCACGAAGACTCTCAAAAACAACAAAATTACTTACCGTTGGAAATACCCGGCGAAACTTGAAATATCACATGACGGCTCCAACCACCGTATCATGTCCCTAGAAGAAGGCATGGGCTCCTAAGATATTGGAAAGTCCTTCCACCGGACCAGGTCCCGCCTCATCATCATGCAAGCCCGGCAACACCAACTCACATCCAAAATGACTGGCAAGTCTCCCGCCACAAACCCACCAAAAAGAAAACCTGAAGCACCTCTGAGGGATCACCCCCCTCACAGAACGAGACAACCCCTGGACGTTGGAGGGTACCGGACAATGTACCCAGTCCCTCATCAGATTAGGCAGTTCAGCCTGCTTTAGTCCACGTTGGACTTAGTTTTTAAGGCTGTAGCTCGGACACCGAGTGCAGCCTCTGTTCTTACGTTTCTAAGTTTAAAAAAGTGCCACCTTGGCCTCATCTAATCCTTTATTCCAAACGTCTTGGCATAACCGGTGCAAACTTACTCAACTAAACCCCGACCATGGGACCATGATTGAAACCATGCCTTCCGACTCTCTGAACAAAACAGTTCCGAAGCCACCATGCCTACCCAAGTTTCCCAGGTGTAACTATCAGAAACTATACCACATTTACCCAGACATATCAGAGAAATTCTATATCATCAGGAAACATCAACATGGGACTTAAATTCCTGTCTGTCAACGCCAGGGGACTCAATCATCCCGCTAAACGCAGATTGCTTTGGCAAACAGCGCTGCAACAAAATGCTGATGTCCTAGCGGTGCAAGAAACTCATTTTCACAAAGACAACAACCCGAAATGCTCACATCCTAGATACCCTCATATTTTCACAGCATCCATGCAAGTGAAGAAAAGAGGAGTACTATTGGCCATTCGAGACTCAGTTTCCTTTGAGCTGAAAGAATCCCTAATTGATGCAGAAGGACGGTATATTATTCTGCTGTGTGTTATTAACAATCTTCCTTTAACTTTAGTCACAGTCTATGTTCCCAACTCACATCAGCTGAGGTTTCTAAGGAGAATATTCAAAAAGGTCTCGCAGATGCGACTTGGTAATGTCTTGTTATGTGGAGACTTTAATGTTACGGTCAACTCAACCCTTGACAACTCTTCGCCCCCTGGGAGACAGCCATCCTTTATGGGTGGTCTCCTAACTGACGAAGAGCTCTACAACCCATGGAGGTGCCAGCATGCTGAGGAAAAATCTTTCACATATTATTCACCTCGTCACAATTCATATTCACGCCTTAATTTCTTTTTGGTTGACAAAATGCTGCTGCAAAGAATCTCCAAATCCATTATCCAAGATATCACATGGTCTGACAATGCTCCCATTACGCTACAGGTGGAGGAGGGAAGCTCTGCTGCAGCGGCATGAATATGGAGATGTAGCACATCTGTTTTGCAGGACCCGGAATACCAAAAGGAAATCAACAAACGATTAGACAAATTCTTCCATTTTAACAACAGGAACGATACAAATGCCTTTACCAATTGGAACACCCACAAGGCTTTCATGAGAGGGGTAATACTCAAATACAGCTCCAGGTTAAAAAAGAGATACACAGTGAAACTAGACACTCTCTTAACGGAAATTTGTGCCCTAGAAAAACAAAAAAAAACAAACCCCACAACCGCCCTGGCGGAGAAATTGTCCAAACTACGCAACACCCTGAGAGAATTACTGTGCACCCAAAATGATGTATACCTACGTAGACTCAAACTAAACTACTATGCCAACAACAATAACGCAGGCAAATTCCTAGCAAATAGACTCAAAACCAAAAGATCCAAAACCAAAATTCCCCATATCATACACCCAACAACTCAGGAAAAGCATATTAATCCACAATCAATCGCCAACCCCTTTGCTGACTATTACAGCTCCCTTTACAATTTAATACTTCAACCACACAACCTTCAGACCATGCCATCACAGAATTTTTAGACTCATTGAACCTACCCTCTCTGACCCCAAACCACCTAGAAGACCTTAATGCACCAATCACTAGTGAAGAATTAGAAAACACTATCACGTCCCTCCCCAACGGCAAATCCCTGGGCCCGGACGGCCTCATAAATGAGTATTATAAAACATTTAAACATACCCTAACCCCCCATTTACTTCCTGCTCTTCAGGAAGCAGCAACCTCAGGATCATTCCCGAAAGAAATGTTAAAAGCGCACATTATTACACTTCCCAAACCGGGCAAACCCCCAACCACGCCATCCAACTTTCGCCCAATTTCGCTACTCAACAAAGACGTCAAAATCTATGCAAAAGTGCTTGCCAAACGACTCTTCAACATAATCCCGTCACTAATAAAGCCAGACCAATTGGGTTTCACCAAGGGACGACAGGCGTCAGATGCCACCAGGCGCATCATAAATGTACTTCATCAGGTGTAGTTGCGGCAAACGCCTTCTCTGCTTTTCTCGATTGATGCGGAGAAGGCGTTCGACAGAGTCCACTGGGGTTACATGAATGCCGTTCTTCAAAAGTTTGGCTTTAAAGGTAACATACTGTCATGGCTTTGTACTCCCATCCATCTGCCCAAGTATACACAGAAGGCCTTCTGTCCAAAACCTTCAACATCACCAACGGCACCAGGCAGGGCTGCCCCCTTTCCCCATCAATTTTCAATCTGGTAATAGAACCACTAGCAGAATCTATCCGCTCTCACCCGCACATATCAGGGTTTAAGTTCTGTCAACACCCACACGTCATAAACCTGTTTGCCGACTATGTAATTCTTCTCATAACGAACCCCACGGTATAACTCCCATTTGTTCACAAAGTTCTCACCCACTTCAGCACCCTATCGTATTATAAGGTAAACTTCAGCAAATCCCTCATACTGGACTTGGGAATTGGCAGACATGCCCGCAAACACCTGGAAACAACCCTCCCGTACACATGGACAAAAAGCTCCATTCCTTACTTAGGGCTAAATGTAACCCCCAAAACATCTCTATTAGCTGAGGCAAATATAAAACCATTACTCAATACTATCAAACAGGACCTCACACACATGGCAAAAGTTGAACTCTCCCTTGCAGGAAGAATTGCCTCCTTCAAAATGATGGTACTCCCAAAAATCTTATACATATTCCGAACGCTCCCAATACATCTAAAAGCATACCACCTTACAGAGATCAATAAAACCCTTAAACACTTCATATGGCAGGGGAAAAAAGTAAGGTGTCCCAACAAACACCTTATCAAACATAAGAAGGTGGGAGGAGAGGCGCATGCGCGGAGCCCAGCGGAGCGGTCATGCAATGCTGAAGCTCCAATAGATGTGAACGGCCGGAGCACGAGTTACAGCCAGAAAAGCTCCACATCGAACAGGACCGTGCACGGGAACCCTCAGAGAACCAGAGGACCAGGCGGATCGCCCATTCATGGCGCACGGAGGCAACAAAACAGCCGGCAAGGCCTCCCCTATCATCGAGGCCCTGAATCGCAGCGCTCCTAAAATGGCGGCGGCACACACAACACAGGCCGCAACACAGGCCGCAGCGGCCGGAGGCAGCAACAACAACTCAGCTCGTAAACAACTCAATGCTCTGCCTGAGCTCCCTGAGGACACGGACACAGACATTCCAAATGAACCTGAGCAAGGTATGTCCCCCATAATGATACAATAAAGAATGTTACATAAGGCTCTGAGACAAACATCAGAGCACATCACCAGCAGCCTAACCAAAGAGATTAGAGACTTGGGATCCCGCACCGCAGCCCTGGAAGACAGGGTGGATGATTTGGAAGTGGGGGCCCAGGACAGCATTGCTGCCATTGAAAATCTAAAGGAAGAAAACCTATTACTACAGGCTAGGTTGGAGGACTATGAAAATAGAGACAGGAGGTCAAACCTCCGCATCAGGGGAATACCTGAGACGGTCATAGACCTGCAATCAACCATAACAGCCCTATTTCAAGAACTCCTACCATCACTACCATTTGATAGGCTAGAAATGGACAGAATCCACAGAGCCCTTGTACCAAAAAAACAGGATGGCCCTCCGTGCGATATAATCGCTAAGTTCCACTATTATTGCACTAAGGAGCAACTCCTTAATGCAGCACGAGAAAAGGGGGAGCTAAATTTCCAAGGCCACAAATATCAGCTCTTTGCAGACTTATCCCAGCTCACGATCACCAAACGCAGAGCAATGAAACCCCTCCTAAATGAGCTACAGCAGCATCACATCACATATCAGTGGTGCTTTCCCTTTGCCGTCCGGTTCACTCATCTCGGTACAAAATACAGATGCAAATCCACAGAGGAACTTCGCTTCACACTACAAGAATTGGGCTTCATGGATCACTCATCCACCCCAGGGGTCACTCGCCGAAAAACGGCCGCCTCTTCACCACTTAAAGCGATCCATTCACCAGGCAAGCGTGATAACACCCATGCTCACAAGAGAAGTCGCCTCACCCCTTCGCAAGTTGACCAAGAAGACTCCATGGACTGAAGGCCAACCAAATCGCAAGGTTCTGTTACCATCTTCCGGGCTCTGATACCCAAATGTTAACAACTACCCCCGCCTAGTCGAACTAGTTCTTCTGCACTACTAGAACCACTTTCCAGGACAGCCTTAGCTGTTAAACGGTTCTCCTCTTCTTTCCTAAGGAACATCATTTTTCCCTTCGGATTTGTGACCAACCTCACCTACTTCTGTTACCAAAACGTACCATATCTAGTATATGGTATCTCTTTTCCCAGTTGTAGGTCCTCCCACCACCTCGTTTCACCGGTCACAATCCCAGTCCCCTACATCCTCTTGAAACTAATCTCTTGGCAAGGGCCAGTTTTAAGCCCCGCACAATCTGTTAACAGAGACTGATCCAGCACAGACTACTTCGGCTCAGTATAACCATCCAGGGCTCTTATCCCTTGGACTCATGACTCATGGGTAGTCTGGCTGAATCATTTATGGGTGATTAGAGTAACCTGAGGGCCAACACCAAATCTGGATGTATCTGCAGAATATTAACGTTTACTTAAAAATGTTACTAAGCCCAATAAAACTATCCGCCTAAAACTCGGTAAAAACTACATAACCAGCAACCCACGCAAGATTCTCAACAAATTCAAATCCCTCCTTACTAACCTGTATAAGGCTGAGGACACTTTCAACACCTCTTTGGCAGACAACTTTTTTTCACAATTTCAGCTCCCTAGCCTAAATGAACAAGAAAGAACCAGATTAGATGAAAACATCACTGTCGAAGAGATTAAACTAGCCATCAAGGGGTTGAAACCCAATAAACGTCCTGGCCCAGATGGGTACTCAGCCTTATACTATCGTACGTTTTGTGACCTCCTAGCCCCACACCTCACAACAGCTCTCAATAGTATCTTGAAAGGCAATCACTTCAAGCGTGAATCCCTCACGGCACTCATCTGTATGCTCCCTAAACCCCATAGCGATGAAACCAATAGTTCCAACTTCAGACCTATATCTTTGCTGAATCTTGATATTAAAATCTTGACAAAGATACTAGCCACGCGCCTACAGGGGATAATCACTAGACTTATACACAAAGACCAAACCGGTTTTATACCCGCACGACAAGCAGGGGATAATATACGTCGAGCAGTTCTCCTTGCACAAATAGCCAAAACTAGACATATCCCTGCCTGTTTCCTCTCCATTGATATCAAAAAGGCTTTCGACTCCATATCTTGGCAATATATGCAATATACCCTGTGTAAATGGGGTTTTGGTCCTCATTTTCTACAATGGGTCATGGCAGTATATGACAAACCAAGTGCATATGTTAAATATGCCAGATTCAAATCCGACATGTTCGATATTGGACGGGGAACCAGGCAGGGATGCCCATTATCCCCTCTCCTTTTTGCCTTGATGATAGAACCTCTTGCACACACTATTAGAAATTCTCCCAACATATCAGGAATCGAACTAGGCGGCCAGCACCATAAATTGTGTCTCTTTGCAGATGATATCCTTCTGTTTCTCTCATCCCCCATAGTCTCTGGTCCAAACTTAATACCCATCCTTAAGAACTTCGCAGAGATATCAGGTTTAACAGTGAACCCCAAAAAATCTACAGCTCTAAATATAACGTTGACTAACCCTGAGGTAGCTACCTTACAAGAATCCCCCCCATTCGCCTGGGAGCCTAACTCAATACGCTACTTGGGTATCAATCTCACTGCCGAGCACACAAAACTTTTCTCCTATAACTATCCTAAATTGTTGAAACAGATTACTGATTTACTCAATCAGTGGTCACATTTGCCCATATCTTGGCTCGGACGCATAAATGTGGTCAAGATGGTTATGCTTCCCAAATTTCTTTATCTTTTTCGAGTACTCCCTATACCGATCCCGAGCTATTTTCTCAGAATAATACAGAGACGGGCCCTAGCATATATCTGGGGCCCATCCAGGCCCCGAATCAATAAAAAGACCCTATTCCTTCCTAAGGTTAACGGAGGCCTGGGAGTGCCCGACTTTGCCAAATATTATAAAGCTGCCCAAGTAGCCTGCCTCACCAAATATCACGCCGCCCACGAGGCTCCTACCTGGGTAGCAATCGAAGCAGTAGAAGTAGATCCTCTATCGGTAGCAAACCTTCTTTGGTTAAAGGCATCAGATCGAAAATCAATAAGAAACCCGGTTATTAAACATAGCCTTAATGTATGGGATGATATTAGAACCAAATAACGACTACAATCTAACCATAATCCTATGCTTTCCTTCTTGCACAACCCAGCTTTCCTCCCTGCATGGGACTCCCCATCAAGCTTCGCGCAATGGTCCTCTCGAGGCCTGCTCAGATTACACCAATTGGCCACCAACACAGACATAGCCACATTCCCAACACTGATGGAAAGTCATCACTTGCCCCAAAAAGAAATATTCAGGTATCTTCAGATTAAAAAGTTTTACTCCACATCATATCCTAGCTCAACACAACTTGATCACACCTCGAGCTTCGAACATTACTGCAATAAAGATCCACATGCAAAGGGTATTATCTCCCATCTATATACACAGCTTCTCATCCCCTCAAATTTATACAAGCCGAGATGCGTGCAGGCCTGGGAAACGGACCTTAACCGTAGCTTAGATACAAATGATTGGTCGGCAATATGGTCAGCTACAAAATCTTCATCCTTTAGCTTGTTCGGTATCGAGGCGAACTATAAGGTCCTTCTGAGATGGTATATGGTCCCCGCACGCATCGCCAAGTTTGCGGGGTCATACTCCTCAGCGTGCTTTAGAGGCTGTTCTGAAGCAGGCAACCACCTACACATATGGTGGTCCTGCCCAGTAGCACAGAAATTCTGGAAGGATATCTTTGCATTGGCCTCCCATTTATTTGATTCACAAATCCCTCTAGACCCGACCTACACCCTATTCAATAGAAAACCCGACACCCTGAACAATAGACAATTTAAATTATTCCTCAATCTATTGACCGCAGCCAGACAAACAATAGCCAAGGCATGGAAATCTCCCAACCTCCTCGTTATTGAAGCTAAAAATGGAATGACCAATTTCATGATTCATGCCAAAATCTAAGCGACAGACAATGAAACAGAACACAAGTTTGAACGTTCTTGGAATCCCTGGATAACTAAATACCTACCCCCAGAATTTGATATAAAAGTCTTACTTCCCTGGTAAGTACTAGGCATTCTGCTGCGGTCTCCCCGTGATATCCGCGGGTCATTCCAGTGAGCACCTCTCTCCCCTCTCTCTCCTTACCACCTCTCTCTACACCTTTATTCTTTCCTATCTCTCTTCTTTTTGAGATGTTATATATTTATATACAAAAGAGTTATATGGGAAAGACAATAGTTCCCACCGAGACAATTCATTTAGTTTGTGTTTCTGTTTTTGATTTGTATGTTTCTTTCTTGTTTTAAAGTGGACAACGCAATCTCTTCATTGCATCTAACTGTTGGGTATGGTTGGCTTGCTGGTCTAGGGGTCTTTATCACCCTCTTACCTCACATCTACTACCAGCATTTTAAGCACCAGTCACCCCCAGGTTCATCCCAGACGCAAAATTGCTCCCAGAGGGGCGCCTGGGTAAGATCTGGGATAATTTTTTATTGATGTTACTGATTTAGTGATAATTACCAAATACCACAGACTCACGCCATCAAGCCAGCCATCTCATCTATTGTGTCTCTGCTTTATAGAAACCCAGCGTACTCCATACTTTCCCCTTAACAAAAGTTGTACAATCTTAGTTCTGCCTCTTGTTAAGGGACTTACGATCTACACTTTTTTTTCTCTGAAATATTTTTACTCATGCATCCGAATGTAATCCACATTTTCAATCTCATGTAACTGGTGTACCAATCTTATATTTTTCTATAAAACAATAAACAATTTATCTACAAAAAAAAAAGAAGGTGGGAGGAATGGGTCTACCGGATATAAAAGACTACCATACAGCCACCCTCCTAACTCAAATTAGGCACTGGTTTAGAAACCCCCCTGAAGCTTTATGGGTGGATATAGAAACCACAAGCTCCAAAACATCCCACCTACCAACATTACTTTTGGCAGACGTATGGAAACCAGTTGACCTACCAACCCTCCCCATAACAGTCCAGACGGCAATTCAGGCATGGAGAACGCTTCTCCAACAAACCAAAACCACACATAGCCTGGAACACAGAAACGTTAGAATACCTATTGAAACTCTAGAGCACCCAATTCCCTACGCGGCGGTGGGCAAATGGAAGGAACTGGGAATCCAATGGATTGATGACCAGATAACAGAAGGTAAATTGAGACCACTAAGCCAACTGGTGCAACAATATAACCTCCCTAAATCTACCCTTTTCACACACACAAGAATTACCAGCTTCATGGCTAAAAATAAACCCCTCTCAATACTGGTTAACTCACAATTATGCCCAAAAGGGCATTTCCTTAATATACAATATATTACAACAAAAACAATCGTTTGAAAAATCTCCTCAGATGCTACTGTGGGAATTGGACTTGAACACAACATTCACCCCAAAACAATGGACCACAGCATTCAAACACAATTACATAGCATCCCACTGCATCAACCACTGGGAACTAACCCAGAAAATAAGGTCACGCTGGTATAGAACGCCTCAACAATTAGCAAGATATTACCCTTCTCAATCAGCCCTCTGCTGGAGAGACTGTAACCAACTGGGAACAATCCTCCACATCTTCTGGGCTTGTAAAAACCTCACAAGTTACTGGAAGAAAATATTTAGTATAATTGCGAGCATCACAGGCGTCATTAAAACACCAACCCCAGCTCTGACTATTTTACATGTAGGAATTGAGGAATACCCTACACAATATAGAATAATAGTGACGCATATTCTGATAGAGACCAAACTAGTTATCGCAAGACACTGGAGAACTAACACCACTCCAAACACGTCAGAAGTACTAACAAGAGTTTATCTCAATCACCAAGATGAAGAGCTACTAGCACTCACAACATCCGCCAAAACACTTACTGAAAAAAACTGGAAACCATGGGTAGAATGGTATTGGTAAATTGAATATAAATACTGATTTACAATTAACTGGAAATGCACCTATGCCTATCACCTATTATTTCATCCTGACTGATTATGGTTTAATGTTACGTGTACTGTAACCCTATACTGCTATGAAATTGATTTGCTTCTGTATATGACGTATAACCAAGTTGGCACAAGCCACTCTTTACCAAGAATTTGTAATTCAAGATTGCAATTTCTAAAATTTCAATAAAAATACATTTGAAAAAAAAAAAAATTAAATGGTCCAGCAGTATTTAGACAGAATAAAGGTAGATAAAGCACCTGGATCAGATGACATCCATCCATGGATCCTAAAGGAATCGAGCTCTGTCATTTCAAAGCATTGTATCTAATTTTTAGGGACTCCTTAATGATTGGCATATGGCCAATGTGGTGCCCGTATTTAAAAAGGGATCAAAGTCTTTAACAAGTAACTATACACCTGTTAGTTTAACTTCTATAGCTGGGAAGATACTGGAGAGTTTAATAAAAGATCACATACAGTAGATGAGTTCTTGTTGGAAATAAATGTTTTAAGTAACAGACAGCATGGATTCATGAAAGACAGAAGTTGTCAAATAGAGTTGAGTGAACCCATAACGAACTTCCGGGTGTCCGCGTCCCGAATCCGAACCCGAACGTTTGAGAAAACGTTCGGGTTCGGGTTCTGGGTTCTGGTATTTTATCACGCATGTTGAATAGCTGCAGGGCAGCCAATCAACAAGCGTTTCACTGGTTTTCCCTAGAAGCCATCACAGCCATGCCTACTAATGGCATGGCTGTGATTGGCCAGTGCATCATGTGATCCAGCCTCTATATGAGGCTGGAGTCACAGTGCTGCATGTCACATGCTCTTAGGTTAGTGTAGGGAGAGGATGCTGCCGGTGCTGTGAGGGACAGATTGTGAGGGACAGATTGCAGTGATAATAACTATGTAGAGATTACTACTACTGCTTTGAGGGACAGATTGTAGATCTATAACATCTCATCCTGCATTACAGAAAGATCTGATTACAGAACAATCTCTCATCCTGCATTACAGAACGATCTGATTACAGAACGATCTCTCATCCTGCATTACAGAACGATCTGATTACAGAACAATCTCTCATCCTGCATTACAGAACGATCTTAAGGGACAGATTGCAGATCTAATAACATCTCCCATTTTTATTCCTTTTGTAGCCTCTAGCACTTTCCAGGACTTTTTTACAGTCATTTTTGTGCCGAAAAGTTCGGGTCCCAATTTAATTCAATGGGGTTCGGGGTCCGGGGTAAAGTTCGGATAACGTTCGGTACCGAAGCCGAACGTTTCCAGAAAGATCCCCCGAACCCGCCGAACCCGAACGTCCAGGTGTTCGCTCAACTCTATTGTCAAACAAACCTGATTTCTTTTTATGAGGAATTATGTGAAACCTTGGACAGAGGGGTGGTTGTGGAAATGGTATACTTGGATCTTGTAAAAGTGTTTGACACCGTTCCCCACACACAGCTAGTGTGTAAGGTAAAGTCTACAGGCTTGGAAAGACCTGTTTGTAAATGGATAGAAAACTGGCTAAAAGAACAAATTCAGAGAGTAGTGGTTAATGATTCTTACTCTGAATGGTCTAAGGTTATCAGTGGTGTACCCCAAGGTTCAGTGTTGGGACCCTTACTTTTCAATATATTTATACATGATATAGGGTCTGGGATTAAAAGTACCATATCAGTGTTTGCAGATGACACCAAGCTATGGAGTGGAAATACATCCTTACAGGATGTCTCCAACTTACAAGCAGACCTCAATGCACTGTCTAATTGGGCAACTATGTGGAAAATTAGGTTTAATATTGATAAATGTAAATTTATGCTTTTGGGGGCTAAGCATATGCATGCATCCTACATACTAGGGGGAGTACAACTGGGGGAATCCATAATGGAGAAGGATCTGGGGGTTTTGGTAGATCATAAGCTTAATAATGGCATGCAATACCAAGCTGCAGTTTCCAAAGCAAGCAAAATCCTTTCTTGTATTAAGAGAGTTATGGACTACAGAGATAGAGACATTATTTTGCCCCTGTACAAATCATTAGTAAGACCTCGTCTGGAATATGCAGTTCAGTTTTGAGCACCAGTTCTCAAAAAAGATATCGGGGAACTGGAGAAAGTGCAGAGAAGGGCAACCAAACTAATAAGAGGCATGGAGGAACTCAGCTATGAGGAAAGATTAGACAAACTGAATTTATTCTTTCTTGTGAAAAGGAGATTAAGGGGGGATATGATTAACATGTACAAATACATAAATGGTCCATATAGTGAACTTGGTGTTGAGTTATTTACTTTAAGGTCATCACAAAGGACAAGGAGCACTCTTTACGTCTAGAGGAAAAAAGATTTAATCTCCAAATACGGAAAGGTTTCTTCACAGTTACAGCTGTGAAATGTGGAATAGACTCCCTCCAGAGGTGAAAGATTAAAAAAACACAGCGCTGGCAGCTATAATCTAAAATCATATTCCATAAAGTGCATTAAGACAAGACATAGTTACGATAAATGCACCAACATGCTAGTGCAAAAATTCAGATATTCATATGCAAATGAATAAATAAAAATTGAATTATCTAATGAGTTCAAATTTTCAATCCAATAAAGTGCTAAGGTGCTCATCTAACAAGGAAAAAAACATGCTTAACTCTCCCCCCTCCTCTCCTACTCACCAGAAACCGATGACCCACAGCTTTTCAGTCTGGGGTCTATTGAGCTTTTTCTGGTGTTAGTAGATGTGCAGCAGGGTGATGTTGCCTTTAAGAGCGAAGTTCGCCTCAGGATTATTGAAACCAATATCCTCAGAATTGAGATAGGACAAACATAGTGTAATACTGTATAATAATATTTATTGTGCAAAAGAGAGTAAAAACTTGGAAAACAGGAAATCCAAATAAAACGAGTGGTCTGTCAGTATTCAAACAACCAGCACTGTACTTCCTCATAGATCGCCGTCATGTGTTCCACAGGCACCGGAAATACGTCACACGCTTGCCATGGACCGGACGTACGTCAACGCGTTTCACCCCACCCACAGGGCGTCATCAAGGACATGTCGCTCTTAAAGGCAACATCACCCTGCTGCACATCTACTAACACCAGAAAAAGCTCAATAGACCCCAGACTGAAAAGCTGTGGGTCACTGGTTTCTGGTGAGTAGGAGAGGAGAGGGGGAGAGTGGCACAAAGCATGTTTGAAGTGGTTCTCATCACTGAAACACATGTTTACGTTTAAGTGAAGCACTTGGCACTTTTCTTTGGATTTTTTCAAGTTAAGCACTAAGCACTTTCCAGATTGACATGAACTATTACTCCATTGTTGACACTTATGTCTGATTTAAAACTGTTAAGCACTTTTGTTTTCCTTGTTAGATGAGCACCTTAGCACTTTATTGGATTGAAAATTTGAACTCATTAGATAATTCAATTTTTTTTTTTATTAATTTGCATATGAATATCTGAATTTTTGCACTAGCACGTTGGTGCATTTATCATAACTATGTCTTGTCTTAATGCACTTTATGGAATATGATTTTAGGTTATAGCTGCCAGGGCTGTGTTTTTTTAATCTTTTATGTTTAACAGTAGGGAAATGTATTTTCCTCTTGTTTTGTGCATAGCAGCTGCAGCGAGTGTCACCCCATCCTAATATATACATCTGCGCAGGTTAGGTATTACAATTTACATATACCAATACATCCCTCCAGAGGTGGTTTTGGCCAGCACGGTAGATTGCTTTAAAAAAGGCCTGGATTCTTTCCTTAATGTAAATAATATAACTGGGTACTAACATTTTTAGGTAAAGTTGATTCAGGGTGAATCCAATTGCCTCTCAGGGGATCAGGAAGGAATTTTTTCCCCTGCTATTGCAAATTGGATCATGCTTTGCCGGGGTTTTTGCCTTCCTCTGGATCAACTGTGGGTGAAGGATTGTTTATGGGAATGTATGGTTATATATAATCTTTCTATTTTTCTTTTTTTTTTCTGGTTGAACTAAATGGACTTGTGTCCTTTTTCAACCTGACTAACTATGTAACTATGTAAGGTAATCCAGTGAGGAGGGAGTTGCAGTAGTCAAGGAGAGAGATAACCAGGGAGTGAATTAGAAGTTTTGTGGTGTGGTTGAATAAGAAAGGGCATATTTTGGAGATTCTATAGAGGTTGAGGAGGCAAGATTTGGGCAGTGATTGGATGTGGAGACAAAAGGGAAGTTTGGAGTCCAGGATTACACCTAGCACCCTGGCATGTGGGGATAGATTAATAGTTGGGCCTTTAATCTCAATAGAGAAGTCAGGGAATGGGGTACATGGAAGAGGAAGTATTATCAGTTCAGTTTGGGGTAGGCTGAGTTTGAGAAAGGGGTGTGACATCCATACTGAAATGTCTGTTAGTAGATTACTGATATGTGAGGACACTGATGGGATGAGCTGAGGGGTAGAAAGATAGTTATGGGTGTTGTTAATATAGAAATGGTATTGGAAGCCATGTTGGCTGTCAGCTGACCTGGGAAGGAGATGTAGATTGGGAATAAGGGTGATCCAAGGATAGAGCCTTGGGGGACCCTGTCAGAAAAAAGAAAGAGGATATGAGGAAGGAAAAAGAAAAGGAAGCAGGAAACAAAGTATGGAGGTTATATTAGCAACTCCATAGGCAGCCCCAATCGATTACCATCCCTCTTACAGGAGGACACATGTCTGCTATCCTTAATCTGGGCTAACCTATTAACGAAGTTTATCCTCCAGGACCTCTCAGGTTGATATGTCTTTGTTCTATGTTGTTATTATACAAGGGTCGCATATGTACCTCAGCAGTATTTTTATTGTTACCGTACACTGTATTTCTGTATAAAACTTAATAAAGAAATATTGAAACTAAAAAAAAAAAAAAAAAAAAAAAAAAAAAAAAAAAAAAAAAAAAATGTCCAGGATCTTCTGAAGTCCTGGTTAGTGTCTCACGTCGCGACGAGCGTGTACACGTCACGTGCGGGCCGGCACTTCGGCGATCGACAGTACCAGCCCACGGGTGTCAACGTTATGACAGTGACACCTCTCCTCCCCCTCTCCTCTCTCCGAAGCCCGTCGGCGTAGCGACCTGACACCCTGCCCACTCACCGACAAATAATTTTCAGTCGTAGATGTGACAATCATCGACGACTCAAAATTATTTGAATGTTTTGTCACCTTGAGGCGAAATTGGACTCCCTCACGAAAAGTTCGTTCCCCTTTTGATAACCTACCATTACCAAAGACGAAGGAAAAGAAAAAAAAAAAAAAAAAAAAAAAAAAAAAAAAAAAAAAAAAAAAAAAAAA
>BLSH010514121.1:510001-525495 GCA_018402905.1 Glandirana rugosa
CCGATGATCCCCATTCCCTATCGCCAAAAACTACCAATAGAACAACTCCAGGGCCATCAACTACGTACCAGAGTCTCTGGCATTTTCTACCCCAGGATTCCAAGAGAGTTCTGATATAATCAGCCCTTACGACACAACGGAGGGGTTAACATGTTTTAAACGTTCTTCCTCCCGGGTATCCCTAAACGGCGTTGTGTCCTAAGGGGTTTTTATGTGTTACATATGTTTTTTCATAGTTTCTTTTAAACATTAAATAATCAAGTTTCAATTTTGGCAGTGTACTGCCCATTACACCAACGGTATATGTTTGTATCCATATGTGTATCTTTAATCGGGTTCACTACCGGGACCTCAACAAGATAACCATCAAAAACCGCTATCCCTTACCCCTAGTAGCCGAGCTGTTCCAGTGACTGGGCACGGCTACTATTTTTCCAAGCTAGATCTCCTTAGGGCATATAACCTTATTTGCATCCGCGAGGGTGACGAATGGAAGACTGCTTTCAGAACGAGATTCGGTCACAATGAATACCTCGTGATGCCCTTCAGGCTCTGCAACGCCCCGGCCACCTTCCAGCACCTGGTGAACGATGTGTTCAGGGACTACCTAGACCAGTTTGTCATGATCTATTTGGATGACATTCTTATCTTTTCCTCATCCCTGGAAGAACACCGCAGGCATGTCAAGTGTGTCCTGGGGCACCTACGACAACATGGACTGTACGCAAAAGCCGACAAGTGCATGTTTGAATGTTCCAGAATCCCTTTCTTAGGCCTCATCATCTCAGGGGTCACTATGGATCCACAAAAGGTCACTGCCATCCTGGACTGGCCCACACCAGTGGACAAGAAAGGGGTGCAGCGGTTCGTAGGCTTTGCGAACTTCTATCGCAAGTTTATTAAGGGGTTTTCGGCTGTGATAGCCCCCATCACTCAGCTGACCAAGCAAAACTCCCGTTTCCGGTGGACTCCTGAGGCTCATGAGGCCTTCCTAACACTCAAGAAGCTGTTTACTTCTGCTCCCGTCCTGAAGCATCCGGATCCAGTCTTGCCCTATATCCTGGAGGTGGATGCCTCGGAGACCGCGGTGTGGGCGGTTCTGTCCCAGACACGTGGCCCCAAGGATTCCCTTCACCCCATTGCATTATTTTCCCTGAAGCTCTCGCCACCAGAAACCAACTATGATGTTGGGGATCGAGAGCTGTTGGTAATTAAGTCTGCCTTGGAAGAATTGCGGTATTTGTTGGAGGGAGCCGCACATCCTGTTCTGGTCTTCACAGACCACAACCTCAAGACTGCAAAGAGACTCAAACCCCGTCAAGCATGATGGACACTCTTTTTCTCAAGGTTCCAACTCCACATTACTTACAGGCCTGGGTCGAAAAATACTATACCAGACGCTCTATCCAGGATGTTCAATGGCTCTGAAAAACTGGTTCCACCAGACACCATCCTTTTGTCCCAGAGCTTCTTGTTATCCCAAGAGGACCTGCTATCCCGACTCAGACGGGCTCTATCCTATGTCACCAAGCCACCTGACCCTCGACTGGTACTGAGAGACGGACTGTGGTTGTACCGTGACAGGATCTCCATCCCCTAGGAGCTACGCCTGACCATCTTCGAACTTTGCCATGACCATCAATTGGCAGGCCACTTTGGTAGTCGCAAGACATATGAGCTAGTGTCTTGCTCATTTTGGCGGCCCTCTGCCCAGTCTGTGCCTGCAAACAAGACAAGCAGGGCCAAGGCCTGGGGTTTACTAAACCCACTTCCCATTCCTGGACGCCCATGGTCCCACATATCCATGGACTTTATAGTCAAATTGCCTCCCTCGGCCAGCTTCAATTCCATCTTTGTGGTTGTGGACCGCCTCACGAAAATGGCCCATTTTATACCCATGAAGGGTACCCCGTCTGCCACAGAAACCGCTAACGCCTTCATCAAGGAGATTGTCCGTCTTCATGGAGTCCCCACAAATATAGTCTCTGATCGTGGAGTACAATTCACGTCCCGGGTCTGGAAGGCCATATTCTCGAGTTTGGGGATTGAACTATCATTCTCATCTGCTTACCATCCACAGACGAATGGCCAGACTGAAAGAACTAACCAAGCCCTGGAGCAGTACCGCCGTTGTTACTCTTCCTTCTCCCAGGATGATTGGGTCTCACTGCTTACGGTAACCGAATTCACCTACAATAACACGGTGCATTCGACCACTAAACAATCTCCATTTTGGGCGAATCTCAGCTACCATCCTACCTTCCTATCCAGCGTGAGTCCAGAGAGTTCAGTGCCAGTGGCCCAAAGCATCACAGAATTCCTTGTAAAGAACAACCAATTGCTACAGGAGACACTTTCCCGGACCCAGGAGCTCAACAAGAAGGCCTTTGACAAAGGGAAGCGAGGGGAATTGGACCTGCAACCAGGCGACCGAGTTTGGCTGGCAACCAAAAACCTAAAACTCTCCTGTCCCTCCAAGAAATTAGGACCAAGGTTCATGGGGCCGTTACCCATGAAGAAAAGAATCAACCAGGTGGCATACGAGCTGGTCCTTCCTCCATCCATGCGAGTCCACCCGGTGTTCCATGTCACGCTACGTAAACCGGTGACTCAGGACCCCTTCCCGGGACGGAGGACAGCCCCACCGGGGCCAGTTCTAGTGAATGGAGAGGAGGAGTTTGAGTTGGAGGCCATCCTGGCTTGTAGGAAGAGGGGAAGCTCAATACAGTTCTTGGTCAAGTGGAAGGGGTATGGCCCCAAGGAAAACTCATGGGAACCTGAGGACAACATCCATGCCAAAGAACTTATTGAAGAATTCTGGAAGAAACACCCAGAACTGCGAGCCCGGTTGGGCATCCGGAGGCTGCCCTTTGGGGGGGCAATGTTAGGAAAATGGACTCTGGCCGTTTCTGGCCCTTCGTGCGCGTCCGCGCGCGTTCACCTGCGTTCACGTGCGTGCATGCCCCCGCACAAACTAATGGCGCCAATAGCGGCCATTTAAGCAGGACAGCACCAGGAAGTGGGTGCTGTCCGTTCTACAGCATTTGTGTGTTCTTGAAGCAACCTGTGATACTGATTGTTTGTTCCTGTGACCCGGCTTGCCTTGAACCTGCTATTGATCTCCGCCTGCACCGACCCCGGCTTCCACGACCACTCTTCTGCCTACTCCTGTGCACCTCGCTGCCCGCCTGTCAACAAACTCTGCTGGTACCCGACTACTCTTCAGTCTGACCCATCTGTACTGCTCCCCCAGCCCGTTACCGACCCGGCCTCAATCACTATGATTCAGCTTGCACGAGCACCTCACGGACCAGCACACCACCACCTGTGATCCAGTCCGACCCTCTTGCCTCCCTGCACTCCTGGGCTCCCTGTCTACACTACCAGGGGTTCAGGATTAAGGGTCGTAAGAGAGGTTGCCCACTGCATAAGTCAGACTCCACCACCAGGTACGTGACAGGTACTCTTGATGAGAGCAAGAATTGGCTTGAATAATGACTCTTTGGGTGTCGGTGGCACCTTCCCACTGTAATCCTCTAGGAGTGCTCTTGATTAAGGCAAAACAATTGCAGTGATAAGCACCTGTCAAACAGGTGCTGAAAAATTTATATTTGGATGTTAATTGTGCCCATATATCTAAATACCAATACCAAAAATATTCTTCCAGATGAAATGATTGAACACCCTCAAAGCTAGGCAGCCTCGAAGTCCTGCAGAGATTCCACATCCCAACAAAAAAATAATCAGTGACATCAGCATCAGGCGCTTCATAGCTGGTAATCCAGGATTGATTCATTTTTATAAAAGTGAAATGGTCTATGATCAGTAATGAAACCTCCTGCAGCATTGAATGCCCATTTTGAAAGCAAGCTGAATGTAGGGCAGCCCAACAACTCAACAGCATACTGGGCAAGTTCTGGCCAGTGGTCTTTTCTCATGACCCAGTAAGCCAGTGAATCGTCAACTGGAAAGCTGTCCATCTCTGTTTTGGCCCCAAGGTAATCGTCCACCATGTGATGCAGATGCTGCCGATGGGATGTGGAAGCTGACAGCCCTGGGCGACAAGGACTAAAAAAAATTCCAAAATGCATCACTTAGGCAGACGCCTTTTCCAACGCTCCTCTCTTGACCAACAGAAGACTCAAAACTAAATTTTTTCATGACAATGTAACCTACTGGAGTCAGCAAAAACATTCAATAAAAAACTCCTTAATGTGTCCTCAAGAGATTTTATCTTCTGCACTCTCTGTGGGGAAGGGGGGAATTCTGAGACCTTCCCCTTATAGCGGTGGCCAAGGAGGATTGCCAACCAGTAATAATCATTCTCTTTTATACCACTTATTCTTGGGTCCTTTCGCAGGCTTTGAAGCATGAGGTTGCCCATGCGCCTCAAATTTGCCGAAGTTTGAGAAGCAGACTCCTCGGGTCACTCAGGATGACAGCATCTGGAACTTCCTCCTCCCAGCCACATACTACTCCCAAGGGTCCTGGGGTTGGAAAGCCATCACTTACAGATTGACGCATGTCTTCCTCTTCTTCAAAGCCTACAAAAGTTCCAGAATCCTCCTCCTCATCCTCCTCCCCTCTCTCCTCCTGTGTGTTCTGTGAGATAGGAATGATGGTGTCTGGATAAAGTGGGCCTTGAGAGGAAAGGAAGTCCTCCTCTTCCTCTTGCTGCTCTGCCTCCAATGCCCTGTCCATAATGCCATGCAGTTTGCTCCAGCAGGAACACAACAGGGATTGTGTCACTGATGCATGCACTGTCACGGTTTACCATCCTTGTGGCCTCCTCAAATGGTGACAGTACAGTGCATGCATACTTAATGATCAGCCATTGGCGTGGGGGAAAAAAAGCAGAAGCGGTCTGAGCCTGTCGTTGTGCCGTACTCGTACAGGTACTCATTGACTCCCCATTGCCAAAAGTCAAGTTCTACCTGGTGGTTATGTCACAAATCAGGCGGTTTACGAGCAGGTGGAATTCCCACTGAATTTCAGCCAACCGAGCACTGGCTGTGTATGTTTGCCTGAAATTGCTACAGACTCTTTTGGCCAGCTTCCAACCCTGGGTACGTATTTAGGAAAGTTGCACCACCAAATTGAGGACATGTGCCAGGCATGACACATGTGTCAACTTACAATGCCTGAGGGTGGACAGGAGGTTCGAGCCTGGATCCAGCTGGCATGGTGTGAACTACCTCTGGGCCTGTCCCAGTAGAGCTGCAAGAATGTCTGGTCCGGTAGGGTTCCTCTCACCTAGACACACCAGCTGAAGCACTGCATGGCACCTTTTAGCCTGACTCATGGTGTAGCCCTATGAATGCTTAGGGGGTACCTGATGTTCAGAGGGCAATTCTACAGAGGAGGGCATGCAGGTGGTGGAGGAGGAGGAGGGGGTAGAGCTCACAGGTCTGACATCATCACCACCAGCTGTATGGAGACATAGGGGCACAACAAGCTGCAGCACCAAGCCCTGTCCTGCATCCTTCTGAGTTGCAAGCAGCATTACCCAGTGTGCTGTGAATGAAATATATCATCCCTGCCCATGCTTGCTGAACCAGGTGTCAGCAGTACGGTGGATTTTATGGCTGACTGCCTTGCCCTATAATGCCACAACATTCCCTTCCACGTGATGATAGAGAGATGGAACGGGCTTGCATGAAAAGTAGTAGAGACTGGGGACCTGCCATTGTGGTACAGCACATTATGCAAATTCAGGGAAGGGGGCAGAATCCACCAGGCTAAAAGGCAGAAGTTGGAGAGCCGACAGCTTTGACAATCTTGCATTCAGACGCTGGGCATGTGGGTGGCAGGGACTGTATTTTTTTTTCACTGCAGCAGATGGGGCAGAGAAATGTGCCGGGTACAGTCTACAGCTAATGGTGTGCTGCTGGCAGATGTGCTGCTAATACCTGGGACACCCTGTGCTATACCATCATCCCTGTCAGTGGAGGCTGCTGAGCGGTAATGACTCTGTATAGCAGGGGCAGACTGAAGTGGGTAAGGAGGAGGAGGAGGAGGGACAGATTTGTGCCCCTTTTGTGTGGTTTTTAGGTGCTCTTGCCAATGGGCTGAGTGGTTGGATGTTAAATGCCTTGTTAAGCATGTGGTACCCAAATGGCTGGTGTTTTTTCCATGTTTGATGTTCCTAAAACACAGTTTGCAGATAGCAAAAATGTGATATGCTGCAGATGTGCTGAAAAAGGCCCAAACAGCTGAGCTTTGTGAAGTGGGCCAGGAGATAACTCTACTCTTTCTTGATGTTGCCCCCCTTGGGGTTGTGCTGCCTCACCTTCATTTTCCTCCTCTGCTCTATCTGGCACACAAATCCCATCAGTGACCTCTGTTGTAGAAATTTAGGATGTTTATTGTGTATTGTCACAGTGTCTCCCAGTGTCGGTTTAACGATATTCTCTGTGTACAGCGATTATGGCTTTAACCGATATTGAGGAAAGGCCATTTACAATGGAAACCTTCCATTATTTGATAATTACACGCTACCCGCTTAATCATCCCGGCCGGCAGGCGCCCTGAACGGTTAACGCTGGAGCAAACGCCGGTCCGGATCTTTGAGGTGCAATGCACGTTCTGTGGTGCGGGTGTATTGCCGTCAATCAGGGGGCCCCTGTATTCTGTACAGATCGATCTGCTTGGCGGCGGTTTACTTGCGGTATGGAATCAGTATTGCCTTTTATGTAAGGATAATGATCTGTAAGCTTTCTGTGGCATCTGATCAATGTGGCAGAGATCTACAGCTATATCCCTTTGTGTTGTAATTTACCCTTTAATGGAACAGTAGCATAATCGCTATGGAGTATAGTTCATAGAGCTGTATTTGATAGTGTTTCGTTGTAATGGCAGGTTTTACGTGTGTGGTGTTTTGTTGTATGGCCTCTGTGAGATAGCACATGGCTTTCATTGTCATCTGTAGACAGCTGTTTCTCATACAGGCCAGCCAACCCCCCCATGCATGCATGCCTCTCCTATTGTATAGTTTGAATATAAACAAGTGTGTTATTGGTTGGTGGTTTTGCATTGAGCTCATGTCATGTGACTGTGCCTTGGGGGCTGATTGGCTGATTGTGAAGCCATCAAGTCCCTTTTGTTATCCCTGTTTGAGCAGTATAAATAAAGGCTGAAAGCAGAGTTCAGCAGGACAAGATCCCTGCGAGCTGCCATGTGAGAAAAGCAATCTGCGTCTGTGTCTGCTTCAACACAAGTGCACTCAAATGCATTATGCAAAAGAGCTGAAAAGTGCGCTTATTAGCGCAGGCAAAATATAATGCATACAAGGTATTATAATTGCCCTTACACCTCATCATCATCATCATCTCCATCTCCTCCATCTTCTTCATCATCATTACCCCTGGAGACAACTTGGCAATATGCTGCAAATTTGTCTACCAGTGTCCTCCCCTCTCCCTAGGCTCATGTTCCTGTCATCCTCAACCTCAGAACCAACACCTGAGTCCAGTAATGACTGGGCATCATCAAGGAGCAAGTGGCTGATGCTGTGGTCAAATAACTTAGCTGACTCCTCCATGGCTAATGTTGGAGTTATGGCAGGAATAGATGTGGACAAGGAGGCAGGTTTATCCACTCTGGCAAGTGCAAGGGACTGCACACTTGTCTCTGCTTTCATGACAGAGGATGCGGAGGATGAGGAAGGTTTAGTAAGCCAGTCCACCACCTCCTCTGCATGCTGTGACTGGATAGCATGGGCAAACTCACTAAAGAGAGGAAATGATGCCCTGCCTGAGGACTGACCACCACGTCCACTTTTGCCTGTGGGCACATTTGTTGCTGGCCCCCTTACAGTGCCAATGGAATGTCTGCCTCTCCTTGTTGTCCTCCCAGACATTATTGGGAGGGAGGGGCGGTGCTTATTAGCAAACGTAAAGAAGAAGTGGCAATCTGTACGTAGATGCACTTTAATCAATGTAAAGTGGTGTTTGGTGCACTTTAATTTAAGTACTCACACTACACGGACACACTCCACGGATACACTATAATGTACTGCAATATAATGCGTCAAACATACAGTGACGCACAGAACTATATGGCATTAAACTTGCAGTAACGCACACAGAAGTAAATGCCATTAAACTTGCAGTAACGCACAAAACTATATGGCGTTAAACTGGCAGTAACACACCCAAAACTATATGGCGTTAAACTGGCAGTAACGCACACAGAAGTAAATGGTGTTAAACTTGCAGTAACGCACAAAACTATATGGCGTTAAACTGGCAGTAACGCACATAAAACTATATGGCATTAAACTGGCAGTAACTCACCAGAACTATATGGTGTTAAACTGGCAGTAACGCACACAAAACTATATGGCATTAAACTGGCAGTAACACACACAGAACTATATGGTGTTAAACTGGCAGTAATGCACACCAAAGTAAATGGAGTTAAACTTGCAGTAATGCACAAATTATATGTCGTTAAACTTGCAGTACCACACAGAGAAGTAAATGGCATTAAACTTGCAGTAACGCACAAAACTATATGGCGTTAAACTTGCAGTAACGCACACAAAACTATATGACGTTAAACTGGCAGTAACGCACACAGAAATAAAAGGTGTTAAACTTGCAGTAACGCACAAAGCTATATGGTGTTAAACTTGCAGTAACGCACACAGAATAAATGGCGTTAAACTTGCAGTAATGCACAAAACTATATGGGATTAAACTGGTAGTAACGCACACAGAACTATATGGTGTTAAACTGTCAGTAAAGCACACAGAAGTAAATGGCGCTAAACTTGCAGTAATGCACACACAAGTAAATGGCATTAAACATGCAGTAACGCGGAAAGTGCGCATGACCAGGACCTCCGTTCACATGAATTGAACAGGAGCTCCGACCCGCTCCGGCCTGCAGAGGACTCCCAGGCTGCTGCATTGCCGCATACCTGCTCCATCCTGCTGCCACATCCACCTGAGCATCCAGGGAGCCGGGCCATATCTCGGGGAACCCCCCCAAAAGAGAGGTACAGAGGCAGCTTGTATTCGGCCTGCAGGCTTCAGGCCTAGCCAAGATGGCGGCCGCGACTCTCCAGAGCTGTATCACAGAAGACATGGACTCCATAGCAGACGCAGTGGGTGAGGATGAAAGGGCTCCAGTCCCACCAGCAACCCCCCCACCCCTATTATGGGTCTCCAGGTGTCCCCAGCGTCTACGGAGGAACTCCTGAGGAGGACTATGGAGGACGTTCTGTTCTCCCTCAGGGGGGATAGCCCCTCCAGCCATGTAGGCTTCATCCAGAACTCTCCATTCCCACAACACCAGCCCTCAGATATGGGCCTTCTGCTCAATCGTTTCTCAGAAATGCTGGCTGCAGGGTTAGCCCAGAATGCTGCCCACATTACTGAAACAATTAAAGCAGACATTCATAACTTCAATGCAGGGCACCTGCATTGAAGTTATAGAGCAGATGGTGGACAACACCTCTGCTAGGGTTAACCAGAACACCCACTGTATCCAAACCCTCCAAGATCAATTGGAAACAGCCATTGCAAAGATTGACGACCTTGAGAAAATAAAAAGAATGGGCAATTTTTGTATTAGAGGGCTACCTGAATCTATTCTGGATGTCCAGGAAGTGGTTAAATCCTTCATTAAAGAGACTCTCCCCAATACTCCAGATCATAGACTTGAACTGGATCGGGCTCATAGAGCTTTACAATTGCCACACCAAGATGGCCTCCCAAGGGATATCATTGGCAAACCTCATTTTTATGCCATAAAGGAAGGGATTATGAAAAACTCTAGGGAACTGGACTCCTTGGCTATCCAGGGTCACTCAATTCAGGTGTTTGCAGACATCTCACCAGCCACCATCCAGAAGAGACGTTCCCTCAAACCACTACTGTCAATTTTATCACAAAAGTCAATCAAATACTGGTGGTCGTTGCCCTTCCATCTATAATTCAGACATCGCTCCAAAACCTTCGGATTTTCCTTCCTACAGGAAGGTGAATGCATCCTCCTCCAGATGGGCCTTATTTCGCAGGATGCCACCTCCACATTGCAGGAACCTCACCTCAGCTCCTCTAAGAGACCCCCTCCAGGGAGCCCTATCACTCCACTTTAGAACAAGCAGCAAAGCAAGAGACAGCGAGAATCCAATCTTCCACGCTGAACTTTAATGACTTGTTTTGCTCCCTCTTTGTGAGCTGGGCCCCCGGGTTTGAGCTCGCTGTTAGACCTCTGTAATTTCCAGGGTCACAACTTCACTATTTCTTTCTTACCCCCCTGGGGGTTGCTGGCCACTCTAGCCCACCTTGGCAGCCCCCTCCGTTCCCCAGGGGGATGAGAATGAGTGTTTAGTTCTCCCCACTCAAGTCCAATATTGCTGAATAGTTAGATAATTGTTTATTTACCTTGATCACTGAGTGTTTACTCTCTTTTTGAAAAATTCTCCTAGTTCTCCCCATGAGAGGGGCCTCGGCCTCCCAACCAAAACAAGCAGGTATTTTATGTTGTTATTTTCAAATTTTCCTAGTTGCCTGGTCCGGGAGGTTCCTGGACGGAGCGGTTCGGCATGCACCTCCTCCCTATGGTGACTCAAGAGTTTGTGCCTCGCTCTCCTTTGGGATAGGGACCTAGGCTTAGGTTGCCTACCTTCTTGCACCTTCTTTTAGAAGGTCTCAGCGGGTTCAGGCCTGTCCTGACCTGCCCTGTGGGAGCTTGACCCATATTATGGCTCATTCTCCCTACAGAATAGCTCTCAGTTTGATGTACTCTATTTTTTCTTTTTGCTTTTCTATTCTTTCTTCTCTGTTTTTCTCCTTCTACTTTGTATTCAGGTCTCTTCCTGCACTAATGCTGTTCATGATGTTTTCCAGGGGTTGGCTACTTTTACAGAATTCAATCTGCAATCCCTTCCTTTCTCCTCACCCAGAAATTCTCGATCCAGTTTCCCCAGTCCATCCTGGGGTCCTCCCAATTTCCCAGGTGGTAAGTACTTATTTCAATGCACTAGCATTTCCTCCCTCCTGGGGTCATGGCTAAACTCACACAATCTAACTCTCTCCTTAAAATTGCTGCTCACAACAGGCAGGGTTTAAATTCCCCCTCTAAAAGGCGTAAAGCCCTACAATTCTACCATTCCAAAGGCCTTGATGTCATGATGTTACAAGAAACTCACTTTCCAGGTAATTTTAATCCCTTGTTTATTCACCACAAGTTCCCCACTTTTTATCTGTCTAGCGCGGAATCTAAGAAAAGAGGGGTTGCTATCCTCATATCAAAAATTATAGCCTTCAGTCATACCCTTACAGTGAAAGATCAGGAGGGCGGGTATCTCCTGGTCAAGGGAGACATAGGGAGTTTCATCCACACATTTGTCTCTTATTATGCCCCTAATCAGGGCCAATCGGCATTCTTTTCACGATTGTTCCAGTCTCTTGCCCCTCACTTCGAAGGCACCTTGGTGGTGGGCGGGGACTCCAACAGCACGTTTGATAATTTGTTGGACAAACAGGCCTCGGAGCTTCCGCAATCCAAGCATCCCCCTAGACAGAGCTTGAAAATAGCCCATCTCATTAACTCGTTCGGCCTAGTGGATTCTTGGAGAGAGGCTAACCCCTCAGCCAAAGACTATACACACTTCTCAATACCCCATAATACTTACGCAAGAATCTACCATATCTTTCTCCAATCAAATGAGACTCACAGGCTCCGACGGTCCTCAATCCTTGATGTACCGTGGTCTAACCGCTCATTAGTTAACATCATGTTAACCGGTCCCCGGTCCCCTGTATTCCCACGTCCGTGGCGGTTGAATGAGTCCATACTCTCCAACCCCACTTTAGCGAACATGATAGGGAATGAAATTTGAGATTACTTTAAGCTTAATGACTTACCTGAGACATCACCTAATTCCCTATGGGGTGGGCATAAGGCTGTAATCAGGGGGGTGCTTATCTGATTAGGATCAAAGTGGGAACGTCAGATTGACACAAAAAACTTAGAAACTAAACTCAAGCAAGCTAGTGGCGCCCATAAATGCCTGCTCATGGTGGAATCCCTAGCAACTCTGGACTCCTCCAAATTAGCCTTGAATCTGGTCCTCACGTCAGCAGCTAATGAACATCTACACTGGACAGTGGGACGCTTTTATTTATCGGGTAATAAGATAGGCCCCAAGTTGGCTTCCAAATTGTCCCCCAGATTTAAGCTTCTCTCATGCCCTAAGATTAAATCCCTGTCTGGTACTCTCACTAAAACCCAAAGCGTATTCTAGAGACTTTTCATAACTTCTACTCCACTCTGTACTCTAGGAAATCCTCCATAGATCGGGGGGATGCCTTCTTGGAGGGAATCCCCTCCCCAAAATCAAAGACCAACACGGGTCCGCCCTAGAGGCCCCCTTCTCAGAATCTGAAATCTGCCAGGTTATCAAGGATCTTAAAATGTCCTCAGCTCCGGGCCCGGGCGTCTTCTCCAATCTTTATTACAAGATGTTTGCCCCATTCTCTCCTTGTATTTGGCTAGACTCTATAACTCCCTAAGGGATGGACAACCTCTGGACTCTCAGGCCAACTTAGCATACATCACAGTACTGCCTAAACCAGGAAAGGATGCTAGCAAAGTTGGAAATTACAGGCCAATCTCCTTAATAAATAATGATCTTAAAATTATGACGAAGGTTCTTGCAAATCGTATAGCACCCTTTATCAAACGATATGTGCATAAAGATCAGGTTGGTTTCATCCCTGGGAGTCTGGACCAAATCCGATGAGCCTCAAATATTATTTCTCTTCTTCGGTTGGGGTGGGGGGGCGCATACTCAGGAGGGACTCCTACTGTCGATTGATCTCCACAAGGCCTTCAACATGATATCCTGGCCCTATTTATTTATGATTCTGAGCAGATGGGGCTTTGGTCCCACGTTTATATCCGTACTATCAGCCCTTTACTCACACCTGAGAGCCCAGGTGTGCTTTCAGGGTCACTACTCAGACCCCTTCCCCATTGAACGAGGTACCAGGCAGGGGTGCCCTTTATCTCCTCTACATTTTGCGATGGCAATGGAGACTTTAGCCATTGCAATCAGATCTAACCCAGACATACACGGAGTCCAGTGTGGGCAGGCTACTCACAAATGCGTGTTATTTGCAGATGACTTTCTGCTATTCATCACCTCACCCCTCATCTCTCTCCCGATCATCACCCAAGTCTTACAAAACTTCAGCAGCTTCTCAAGCCTCCATGTTAATATGTCCAAATCGATGACGATGATGGCCCACTAGCTGAAAGGCTGTAAGAACAATTCCCTTTTCATAGAGTGAGACAAATATTCCTTATCTAGGGATAACCCTCCCATCCTCTTTTGACCACATATACAAATCAAATTACCCCCCACTTTACAAAAAACTGCAATCTGATCTAGCACATTGGGAATCACTTGGCTTGTCCTGGTTGGGCAAAGTTAATTCCATTAAAATTACTTTATTGCCTAGGATCCTTTATTTTTTTGCTCCCTACCAGTCCCGATCAACAAATTTCACTTAAATAGACTACAATACACAATAATCAAATTAATTTGGGGGTAGCAAGGGCCATTGTCTTCCCAAGCATGTCCTATATAGACCTAGACTTAAGGGGGGGTTAGGCCTTCCTAACCTTTGGTATTACTACGTAGCAGCACAAATGGCCCAATTCTCCATTATATATGCCAAAGGCCCTAAGCCCGACTGCGTTTCTGTAGAGAGACAGGCCACCCCCTCATTCACACTAGACTATCTAGCCTGGTGTCCCTCCAAACTTAGACCACCAGTTCTAGCCCCTACGCTCTCACACTCCATTCATCTCTGTGACAGGATCCACAAATCCAACTCTATTACGTCTCCCTGGTGCCCCATGTCACACATATTTAACAACCCCCTTTTCCCCCCTAGTCAGGACATCAGGGCCTTTGAATGGTGGTTAAACAAAGGTGTACTTAGGATCGGGAACTATTTCAACTCAAGGGGCCCTCTAACTCTCAAACACTGCTCTGCTCAATTGGAAATGCCCCCTGGTGAGAAGTTCTGCTTCTCCCAAACTTCTCACTTTTTACACTCCATGTGGTTAGACAAGACAGTCCCCTTAACGGCCACCCCTTTTGAACGTTGGTGTTCAGAAATCTCGGATATGAGGGGAGGCATCTCATTAATCTACTCCGGCCTGGTGGACCCACAGGAGAAGGCCTCATATATGCGGGTCTGGGAAGAGGACCTTGGGATGGACTGGGATATCAAGACTTGGCATCGGACCTTCACTAGATCCTTCAAAGATATTTTAAACACCTCTCTGATAGAGGCATATATTAAGCTTATGATGAGATGGTACCTGGTTCCTTTCCACCTAGCTAGGATGTTCCCATCCACATCCCCTCTCTGCTTTAAGGACTGTGGGCATGTTGGTTCCCTTATCCACATATATTGGGAATGCCCCAAGGTTAGAAGTTTTTGAAATAGATTATTCAAATTATTACGCAAAATTACCAACTCTAACATCCCCCTGAGCCCCCAGATAGTTCTCCTTAATCAGCCCTTTCCTGCCTTATCCAAACACATACAAATGTTGGTTTTCTTTATTTTACTAGGGGCAAAGCTGACAATCGCCCGGGCATGGAAATCCCATTCTGTGTATATCCGCTCAGTAAAACGTAAGGTGTCTTGGATAATGTCTCAAGAAAAGATCTCCAGCATTGTCCTAGATAAGGTTACGAAAATTGAATGCATTTGGGAACCATGGGCCCAATACATGGGCGTCAAGCTATGATTGCCCCCCCTCCGTATTCTCTCAATTTCTGCCCCGGGTTTAGATTGTCAGAGTTGTGCTAATTATCTAGTTCAAGTAGCCATCCTCTAGTTGCTCTCTCCTCCCTTTCTTTTCCTCTCCCCATTCTTTAACCCTCACACTTCTTTCCTTCTTGTATCTTATCTCCATGGTCTTCTCACCTTTTTCTTCTCCTAGCAGCAACCAATTTCTAACGATAATTGTTTTCATAGTATGGTCTACCCTGGACCTCCCAGGACGTAGGCTGGAGTGGCAGGTTACCTATTCATTAGGTATCTGCCACCCTGTCAGCAACTGGTGTGACCAGAAATGTGTGAACTGCACAGAGAATACCAGACACAACGTAAAGTGAATAAAGTGATTTATTAAAAGAAAGGTAAATGGTGATCAAAACGCACATCCAATATAACAAACCGTGAAATGTAACTAAATAACAAAAAGTAGTGAAACTGCCTAAATAGGTAAAGGGGAATGTCCAAACCGTAAACGAAGCCAGGCCAGGGTCATACACGGGAGATCAGCAGAGGGGGCAGGGAGCAGGACAGGACAGGCACAGGGAGCAGATGCTGGAGAACACGGGGGGAAAATCAGGCTGCAGACAGGGGTCCCAGAGCGGATACAGGAGACATAGGCGAGACCCTGGGGACAGACGTCGGACTAAAAGGGGGGCACAAGAGGTCGTAGACGAGGGA
>BLSH010514121.1:564122-577299 GCA_018402905.1 Glandirana rugosa
AAACACAGTAGAAGTTGTGATCTATCGGACAGAAGTCGAACTTACTCGGACCATCGAACGCTAACCTCAAGAAAGACGTTGACCAGATACGGGAAAACATGGCGACTAAGTTGACGTAGTCATTAGTACCCGAAGTATTCATCGCGGTGGCGAACGCGATACAGGGGACCCCTTCTACCGAGACCCCACAAACAGTACACGACGACCCAGACATTTCGTCTCAATAGACACACGTCCAAACCACGCCCACAACGGTCGAAACGACGCATCCTGTCATGGACACAAACACCGACACGACGCCGCCGGTATAACCGACGTCGTACAGACAAACACCCCAGAGCCATCTTCCCCAGGGGACATAGCGCAAGCGGTGGCGCTACTTATGAAGCCCATGATTACTGATGCAGTTGAATCAGCGGTACAAAAGGGCATAGACCAGTTGCAGAAAGAACTCCAATCGCAAGCTACCAGGCTCATTCAAGCTGAAGACAGGCTATCTAGTGTTGAAGATGACACAAACGCTCTGATCGCCTCAGTTGCAAAACTGACAGCAAACCAGAAAGACCTACAAGACAAGGTAATTGACTTAGAGAACAGGGCCAGGAGGAACAACCTCTGCATCATTGGCCTTCCTGAATCCTACTCACCTCACACTCTGCCTAAACTATGTGGAGTAGCCATACCAGAACTTTTGGGACTCCGCACCCCCTGTATAGTGGAGCGGGCGCACAGGATCGGGCAGCCATCTGACACACGCTCAAAACCCAGAGCAGTCATTGTCAAATATTGTCGACAAGCAAGCCATTCTACAAAACTTCAGGAGGGCCCGGTCCCTAGTGTTTGAAGGGCATAGCCTACTAATATTTGCGGACTACTTCATCGAAGTTATGCAAAAAAGGAAGGTGTTTTCACCTGTTTGCTCCACTCTCCATGACCGCAACATCAAATTCAGCCTGGCCTACCCCGCAACCCTCTACTTCCAATCACCACAAGGTGAGAAACTGTCATTCACATCACCCCAGGAAGCCGAACAGTACATAAATGAAGCATTACAAATGGACATGGATCAAACCCCTCAAGCGGAGGCCAACACAAGAAACTCGCCTGGAAAGTCATCTATCATCTCAAACAAGTCTGGAAGCCCGGTGAAACCCCCCTACAAAAGGGTACGCTTCGGCCCGAACGAGATGCAACAAATACAAGCCTAACTAGAAGAATCCACCGTCCTGGAATCGCTTCCAACTCATCCCAACAGTATTACTTGTTACAACATTTAACCCCATCATTTCCCCACAGAATGACCAGACACCAATACTGAGCCATGGCGGAATGAAAATTGAACTGTCATCATCTCCAAAGTCCCCGCACAGGGGATGCAAACCTTGCCAAGAGACTCTGCATCTTCTCAGTTCACGAGATGCTACGAAGCCGTGGTAAAACTTTTTCAGACCGTTAATCATTAACATGTTTCTTTGCCTTAGTGCTTATGATTATTCTGTATCAGGGCAGTTTGAGCCTGAATGTTACCCCTCAGGGGTCTGAGTCCTCGTGGACGGGCCCCCCTCCGGATCACTGGTCCCACCCCCCGGTTCTCACCGGCGGGGAGGGGGCCGGGTCTGGACGGGACCCACCCCCGAGCACCAAAGAGGTACTGGGGAATCATCCATTAATGGACCTCACCAAACATAGACTAATTCTGGACAGGTTGAGGAGCCTCATAACCCCTTATCACAGTCACAATTTAATCTTCCTGCTCCTCTTCCATCATCCTGGCTCCCCCCCCCTCTCACCCTCCCCTTCACAACAAATTCTCACCCTCCCCGTTCGGGGAAGTCGCCCCCATCCGAAAATTAATTGGATGACAGGGTAGGACACCAAACCCATGACAGTACTCCCCTCCTCACGGAAAAAGGTGAAGTCCATGAAAGATGTTCCAATTGGTACTCTCTTCCGATGTTTGATTTATTTGAACCTGTTTTACTCGAATTTTAGTAGAAACTGTTTTGCACTGTGCCCACTCCTCAGCCCCGGGGGAAACCCTTTCGGGAAGCCCGTATCCGGGCTAGTCCCAATCACTGTCTATGCTAAAACTAATCAATGGATCCCCCCGGGCTCTGGAGTAAGCTAACAGTAGTATCCTGGAACATCAAGGGGTTAAGGTCTCCACAGAAGCGTATGCAGATACTAAGGCATCTGAAAAAACTCAAAGCCGATGTGGCGCTATTACAGGAGACACACCTAGGTGCAGATGATATTCCAAGACTTCAAAAGCTATGGGTAGGAGAGGTAATAGGATCCCCGGCAATGGGGAAAAAAGCAGGGGTGGCTATCCTACTCAGCAAGAAGCTACCCTACACCGTCCGAACCTCAACTTCGGATCAACTGGGCCGCAGGGTCACCATACACCTAACCATAGGCGGTAGAGATCTAGCCATCTCTAATGTGTACGCGGAAAACTCTCCTACCCAGAGCTTCTATCAAAATTTAAACTCATGGGCCCTCCAAGTCCCAGAAACCCTCCATTTAATTGGGGGGGACTTTAATTCTGTCATGCATAACATGGAAGATCGCACGTTCAATCGCATCCAACCTGCCAACTCACCTGACACACAACAAACACCACTAGCTGAAGCGGTAGCCTCTTTAAACCTAATGAACGTCTGGCGGATGCTACATCCTACAGACAACGAATATACCTTCTACTCCCATCCCCACAAAATATTTACACGTATTGACTATCTTTTTGCCTCCAAACCCCTGTTACCCATGATAACCTCGGCCTCAATAGGAGACATGGCGATATCTGACCATGCTCCGGTGCTGGTAACCATTTCAAACCTCCTCCAAAAAAAACCTGGGATGCCCTGGAGGTTTCCCACCTACCTAGCCCAAAATGAAAAATTAAAACACATTCTGCAACAGGCATGGGCCGACTACCAAACAAATAACATAGAATCCCTTCAAACTCCCAACCTATACTGGGAAGCTGGTAAGGCCGTCCTTAGGGGTCACATCATGTCCTTCTCAAACAACTTTAAAAAACAAACCCTATCCGAGCTACAAAAAGCAAGCCAAGCACTCAGGGATGCACAAAGCCACCTAAACCTATCACGCACACCTGAGAACATCCGAGCCTGGCAACAGGCAAAGCAACTATTCGACCAATGGTCGGCCGATCAAGAAAATATACATCAATTTCACACGAAAGTCTATTTCCACAAATACGGGAATAAAGCAGGCAGGCTGCTGGCTCGGATGGTCGCGGGCAGGTTCTCCCCAACACATATTTCATCCCTAAAAGACCAGACAGGAGTCATTACATCAAACCCATTCCAGATAGAGGAAATACTTTCTACAAAAACTTATACACCACAGACCACATGGACATATCCGTAGCAGAGGAAATACTACAAGCAGCAGACCTTCCCAAAATTAATATATCCCAATTAGAGACACTTAACGCTCCCATCACCCTGACAGAAATCTTATCAACAATCAAGTCACTAGCTAGAGGTAAAGCCCCAGGCCCAGACGGCCTATCTTCCGACTTCTATAAAATGACATTAGATTTTATTCCAAACACGCTCCACCATGTATACGCGCACAGCTGGAAAGGCGGTCCCTACCTTCCCACAGGCCAACAGGCATACATTAAACTATTACCCAAGCCCAACAAAGACACCCTATCCCCAGGATCATACAGACCTATCTCACTTATAAATGTCGACGCGAAAGTTATGTCTAAAATAATTGCATCACGCCTGGCATCAATACTTCCCTCACTAATTCACCCAGCTCAATCAGGCTTTATACAAGGTAGATCGGCCACTCTCAACATCAGAAAAGTCCTTCTAGTCCTAGAACAAGCCAAAAAAGACCCAGATTCAAACACCGCTATTCTATCATTAGATGCAGAAAAAGCATTCGACAATATAAATTTTGACTGGCTTTTCAGAGTATTACAAGGTGTAGGAATCACAGGCCCTTTCTTGGCATTTATACGGGAAATGTATGCCAAACCATCAGCCCGAATAGTTACGCCAAGCTTTATATCCCCGGAATTCCCTTTGGGCAAGGGAACCCGTCAAGGGTGCCCCCTCTCCCCCCTCCTTTTCAATTTAGCAATAGAACCTCTTTCGCGCATACTTAACTCCCCTGAGGGTTAAAGTTGGAGACACAGTTTGTCGCTCGGCTCTCTTTGCCGACGACATAATCCTGTTCATGACTGACCCATCTAGAGATTTCACCTTTCTAAAACAAATTCTTCACAAATTCAGGGAATGCTCTGGAATGAAAATAAATTTCAGCAAAAGTGAAGTACTCCCGCTCAACCCAAAAAAGATGGAATCTTGGAAATCATCCTCCCCCTTTCTGATAGCAAAAGGACAAATAAAATACTTGGGTATACAAATAGGCAGGGACCCCTCCTCCCTATATTCTCTAAATTACCCTCCCCTAATAGCCAAAATAATAAAAGACCTACACACCTGGCGGTCCCTCCCCCTCTCGCTCTTCGGGAGATGCCACCTAATCAAAATGATTCCTTTTGCGAGACTACTATACCCTCTCCAAACGCTTCCTCTACTCCTCAAACATAAAGATGTGCAAAAACTGCAATCAGAATTCTCTATCTTTATCTGGAAAGGAAAGAGACCTAGGGTGGCAATTAAAAAACTCTGCCTCCCGAAGAGCGAGGGGGGGACGGGCCTACCCAACTTAAGAGCGTATAATCTTGCTTGCCTCATGAGGAACTGTCTTGATTGGGTAACAAAAAACTCCACATACTCAAACCTCCATCTCGAACAAGCAGAGGCTTATCCATTTAAGCTACCTGCTTTACTACATGCCAGGATAGCGTCCCTCCCGATTCACATTAAACAGAGCCTAGTCCTGAGAGACACCATCCTGGCATGGAGGGAAATAAGGAAAATGCTACACCTACCCTTATCGATCTCACAGTCCCTTCCTATTCTAGGAAATCCTATGTTCTCTCCTTCCACTGACTCACCTGTGTTCAGGATCTGGGAGTACAGGGGTCTAACTCATGCCCACCAATTATATGACCCAGTCACTAATACATATAAATCTTTCTCTGACATCAAAACAGAATTCCAATTACCAGACACACATGGCTTTCAGTATTTACAAATCAAAACATACCTGCAATCCTGCCAAGGCAAATATCCCTCACCGTTCAAAAAATCATTCTTAGACACACTGGCCACGGAGGGCAACTACTCCATCTCAAGAATCAACAGACAAATGGCCGAAGCACAAACCCCAAAAAGTCTATCACTAAACTTCCAACCTTGGAGCTCTACTCTGGAAAATACACAGGCACCTGAACAAATTCTATTGGGATATCAAAAAGTACGCTCCATAACCACTTCAGAAATCTGGAGGGAAACCCAATTTAAAATAGCACACAGAGCCTACATCCCTTTGGTATTTACCCCAGAGGGGACAAGGCATGGCATTTGCCCATGGTGTGACATCAGCAGACCATCCCTATACCACAGACTCTGGCAATGCCCACAGGTAGCAGTCTTCTGGGAAAAGGTCCTCACATATAGCGAGAACATCAGTAAATTAAAAATCCCGAAAGATCCCCTCTTATGCCTTTTCAGCGGCAATCCCACGGTAACTGACTCAAGCACCTCAACCAAAAACATCCCCAATTGGGTACACCTCTGTCTCCTAGCAGCTAGAAGAGTCATACTACAAGCATGGATCCAAACAACACCGCCTAAGCTAAAACAAGTACAACTAACACTACACTCCCTTCTTCTTCTAGAAAAACAAGACATCATAAACTCAAACTTCACTCGAACAAAGACATTCTTCCTAAGATGGAGAAACTTTATAGAATACTCCTTTGACGACATCGAATTAGGAGACTTTATGCTCCCATTCAAATACTCAGAGTGGTACCTCAAGGCTGATCTAACCCGATCCTTAGGTAGACTTAAAATACAACATCAACAATAATAAGAGGGCCACTAACAGTACTTATCTCCTACCTGATCTTCACCTTAACCTGAATCTTGACGTTCCAGAAGAGGCCTAGTATTTCCATCCTCTTACATGTACTAAGTAGAAACGAATGACTATCCCCCCTAACTAATAAAAATCCTTCTCACCCTGAGAAGACACACTATAACCACACAACTTCGGGCACAGACTAGCAAAACAGGAAGTTCTGACCAATCCAGCATTAAGTATCATGCAAAATTACATAACCTTACAAACTGAGCATACATTATATGACTTGTACCTAATAACATCGGTTGTGCCTTAACAAGTATTCCACATATCTGCTGTAACTCTTTTTTGTTAACTTATTGTTACTATGCAAAACTACACATGTGCAATTATCCTTGTAAGCCAACCCCACTATGGGGCATTCTTTGTAAGACTGTTAAAAATCAATAAAAACGTATTAAAAAAAAAAAAAAAAAAAGCTCATCAAAGCACAAGTCCCACCAACTTTCAGGGTCTCCACGGCGCCATGGATCCTGTCCAGCTGTACGGAGGCTCTCACCCTCTCAGGGCCCACAGGAACTGGGTGCCCAAGCATCCACCTCTGCCCAGACACAAGCGCAACATCCCGCACAGGGTTTATGCTGGGCCTGCAAACTCCCAGCTTTGCCTGGAAAGCTTATCTGCAGGGGTTGCCTTGGGGAGGTGGCGGCAGATAAGGAGGAGGATGCAAGAAAGTTTAAAGACTATATCCGCAAGGCAGTACAGGAGAGCCTCCAGGACATGGCGATTCCAACGAGACACTCTTCCCATAGGCTTACACAGCCTAAGACATCTCGCACCTCACCTGAAGAGAGTGTATCAGAATTATCCTCAGATCCAGAGGATGCCAGGCCAGGGACCTTTGATTGTGGTCTGGTAGGTCCCTTTGTACGAGCAATTAAGGAAGCCCTGGATTGGGAGCCTGAATCTCTTCCACCACAAAAGATCCGCAAGTTTTTTCCTAACCTAAAAAAAAGAAGGACCTACCTTCCCAGTCTTCCCTGAGATTAAAGAATTAATCAGGGGGGTGTGGCCTGAGGCAAGGTGGACGCTTCATCACTGAGCTCTGCAGCACCTCTCTCCTATCTAAGGCTATCTAGCCCAACGGAGGACGGGTGAGATACCACAAAACCCGGGGGGGGGACTCACCTATATCCCAGCCACCTCTTGGACGTTAGGTGACCCCAGCCTCCAGTGATTCCTGTACCCCAGCCTCCAGTGATTCCTGTCCCCCAGTCAGTCCTGTCCCCGAGCCGAGAGCCAGGCCATCTTTCTCCGGCATCCGCAGGCCCATCCACAGGGGACTAGCACCTGCAAAGTATTGGGCCACCTATCATCCATCCCCCTTAGCCCTCTGTGGGATCAACGGCCCAATTTACACCCGATCGCGGCACTCGGTCTGGGCCACGGCAACTAATTGAGGCCCCGGCTTCAATTGCGGCCTACACGGAAGAATAAGGCGGGCGCCATCTTGTGGCCAAAAAAGAGTATATCACCCAAATTTCCTCCACATACACAGAGGAACACCCATAAACTACAAACCATAACGCAAGAGGCCATCACGTCAATAAATTACACTGAAAATATCAGACTTATAGCCCAGAAACTAAAGAAAATGTCCGCTTAGGCCTATATATACTGCACATTGCGGTCCATCTCGTAGCACAAGGGGGTTGATCTGCCTCACGGAACGGGCAAATCCAAAAGTGAACATTCCCCTGCACTCTCCCGTTCACCGAGGAATTCACCACAGGAGCCACCAAAACAGTTTGCTGAAATCTTCAGGTCTCGTTCGTGAGACACCATGGCAGAAAAACAGACCTCAGGCAGAGTCTCTGGAAAAGACAACTGTGACCCAAGAAGAGAGGAAACACAGCACGCAGCAAGTAGCCCGTCATTACCCAATATACAGGGTCAACATACCCTGACCTTAACCGATCTGCATACGGTAGCAACTGACATCAAAAATGCCCTAACGGTAGCCATCGCAGACCTCAGGCACGACTTCCAAACAATGTTGAACAGAGTGGAAGACATCGAATCACCACCCGCCATGATATAGAAATACGCACCTCAAAATGTACCATAGACTCACACTCTCTGCAGCTTAGAGATATGAGGTGCCATTTGAAAGACTTGGAGAACAGAAGTCGCAGGCACAACATCAGAGTCAGAAACCTGCCTGAATCCTATGGACCAGATAATCTGCACACCACTCTCCTAGCCATCTTTAACGACATGTTAGGAAGGCCCCCAGAAAGGACGATTGAATTTGAACGATTCCACAGGGCTTTGAGACCCAGAGGGAGAGAGAATGAGCCCCCCAGAGATGTTATTTGCAATATAGCAAATTTTCAATTAAAAGAGGACATCCTCCGCAGGGCCAGAGCGAGAGGACACATCCTTTATCTAGGCCATGAAATCAAACTTTTCCAAGACCTCTCACAAATCACACTACAACAGCGCAAAATTCTACGCCCCCTCTTGGATCTCCTGAAGGAAAATAACATTCCATACAAGTGGAAGCTGGACCCCCGAACCGGCCAGCACTCTTAAAAGTGCCAGAAGACTTACCTCTTTTCTGCGAAAAACTTAACATCCCACTGATGGACCTTCCTGACTGGTATGCTGACTTTCACCCTAGCCATCATCATGCAGAAGAACCCATGGAAATGCAGCACCATGGTGAACAATCAACGCAGAGACGACGCAGACTGTCTTCCAGAGTGTCTCCCCCCAGCGAACAGATGTGCTCCAGGAGAAGGGAGTCTCCCTACCTCACCAGCGCACCGCAAACCCAGAAAAGACTGAGACATGCTCCGGGAAACCGCAAGTGGATCATCCTGCTCCACCTTGTACAGCGCAACTTTATTGCTCACCTGTGCCCATACATTAATGACTGTGAGTATACAAACCACGCACATATCGTAAAGCTAACCATAATTTACGCTCCCTTTCTAACATCACTGAACCCTATTGCCCCACTTGAATCTAATCGATTCATTATCTCCTAGCTGACTCTAACTAAACCACAAAACTTCTATGCCGGCAGAGGGCGAAATTACACAGTCAGGTGGTTCTTTTCACCACCTACCGGCACCAAAATAAGAATTTCTTCATTCTACAGAACACACCACCACAGGAGGTGTATATTTGCTTTGCGAGAAAACGCCTCACACTAGCTGATGACATACCCTGGAGTTGAACTTTCTGCCCTCAGCTACCCATCCTCACCCAGGATCATAAATATATCGTACTAACTAAGTATTATTTACCTCTGCAGACAGACTCTTCTCAGACTGCCTAAAATTAAAATTCGGTGGGGATGAATGGCCCTCTGTCTCCCCCTTGTGGCGACCGGGGGTTGAAACTTTCTGAATTATTAAACTTTATACTGTCATCTGGGAGGGGTCGGTCTGCTACAGGGATTTGTTAACCCTTGCCTGCATAATCTGTGAAGGTGTGCTTAGATTTTACACTTCAGTTAGAATGAATCTGGACTCCACTGTAAAACCCATCTCAAGGATTTGCAGGAGGTGCGAACTCCTATACGAACTAAAAGATAAGACTATGCAACGATGAGAATGGGTACTAAGACATCGTTAGAATCCAGGTTTTGAACACAGCCCTAGGTTCTCATCCTACTACTTAGTCTTAGCTAGGAGGTATTATATCCTAGAGTTTGAGAAACAGTTATAAGTTTATTGTTAATGGTTTAATTATCTTGAGGCGGACTAAGTTTCTTGCCGGCTTAGTTTAGATACATACGCAACATAGCACATCCTATTACTCACCAACCATCACATTCCCTCCCTCATTAACCCTCCATATGCTCCATAATTACACTTCTATATAAAGCATACGTCACTATTTCTCTCAAACACCACTCACCTTCTAATTTCTCAATAACGCCTTCTACTGCCATCTCAATACAATACCCTTATTACACACTGACTAAAGCCGGCAGGAGCGTACTTTACCCGCAGGTTATTATTTACTACTTGGAACATATTTCTACTGTAAAGATGCAATAGAGTTACTGGTTATTCAATTTATATTACGTATATTAAGTTACTCTTGTATGCTCTCAATGTCACTAAGATCTTGTAGTGAATATTTCCTAACCGCTACCAGGCACACTTACTCACCTATTTACCCCCCAAAAGATCACCCCACAACATTAACACCTCACTCACTTCCTCGCATTATTCAGACTCTCTTCAAATATTAAATCTCGCATAGCCAACTTCCCCCATCAAATCCTAATATAAAACATAAGCTCATAAACAGAGATGGACCGCAATGATACAGATCATACACAACACCTCTAACTCTAATACAATTAATCAGAAAGATCGAGCTTTACACCGCTAGTTTCTGCTCAGCCACTACCCCCACACAGTTACGATCACCACCGCAACTGTACCATCCCGACAGAGACAAAAATTTACTGAGGAGCAGGTCTCCAACAGTAGTCAGTCTTTTCCAACCCCTAAGGCAGGGGCCTACCTATCCTCCATTCCCTTACCCCCCTCAACACCTCCCCCTTTTCTCCTCCAAAGTATACCCCATCTTCTCCAAACACACTATTTCAAAATGAACCAAATCAAACTAATCTCCCTCAATACTAAGGGACTCAATATCCCAGAAAAAAGAAGCAAATTGCTTGCACACATGAAACACTTAAAAACTGACATCCTTTTACTCCAAGAAACTCACTTCTGTACAGATAACATCCCCAAAATAACCAAGAAAGATTTCCCAAGAGCTTACCATGCAACTAATAGTTTGGCAAAGACAAAAGGAGTATCAATCCTTTTATCCAAAAATGTCCCCCTGGAAATAATGGACTCCCTTAGCGACAAAGAAGGCCGCTTCCTCTTCATTAAAGGCACATGTCATGGTAAACCCATCACGATTGCCAATATATACAGCCCAAACAAAGCTCAAATAACCTTCTTTAGGGAAACTATCACAGAACTAATAGTCTTCCAAAAAGGCATTCTCATTCTGGGAGGGGACTTCAATGTAGCCCTCAATCCCATAGAAGACACCTCATCAGGCTCTTCATCCCTACCGTTCCGCACTCTTCGCCAAATTAAAAAACAACTACAAGATGCGTTATTACATGATGCTTGGAGAACTCTCCACCCAACTGACAGAGACTACACGTTCTATTCCATGCCACACAACCGCTACACAAGAATTGACTACTTCTGGATCTCACAGAAAGATTTACAATTACTCTTCAATGCCACAATAGAAACGATGTTCCTTTCAGATCACCACCCAATTTCCATATCCCTCACGCTCCCAGACAAACCACACACCACAAAAACCTGGCGTCTTGCCACCTCCCTGCTCACCTACCCAGAAAACTTAACCAAAATAAAAAAAAACAATAAAAGAGTACTTCCTAACAAACAACACCCCAGAAACAAACCCCATTACACAATGGGAGGCGCACAAATGTGTAATAAGAGGACTCCTAATATCCCTAGCCACAGCCCGCAAACGTGCTAAACAAACCAAAATAGACTCCCTTCTGAAAAAAATACAAATATTGGAACATACACATAAAAGAACTAAGGCCAGCTCCACCCTATTAGAGCTATCCCAGACGTGCACCCTCCTCTTGGAAGAATTAGGCCATAAGACAAAAAGAAAATACATTCTAACGCAAAAACTCTTCTACGAACACAGTAATTAAAGCGGAAAATACCTCGCCAGAGCTAGGCAGGAAAAAAGAGCAAATGCAACAATTCAATCTATAAACACACCCAAAGGGAAAAAAAGTTTTCACTAATGAAGAGATCGCCCAACAATTCGTAGAGTACTACTCTGACCTCTACAACCTTCCTCCGGAACATAAACCCCCCGACCTAAAAGACTCTAGACAAAATATAATAACCAATTTTCTCAAAAAATATGCACCCAAACCATTAGCTAAACAACAAGCCACAATTATAGATGGCCCGATAGTTGAGGACGAATTCCGAATAGCACTTAAACAAACCAAATCAGGCAAGAGCCCAGGCCCGGATGGCTTTTCAGCAGCCTACTATAAATCCTTCCAAGACTTACTGGCTCAACCATTCCTAATAGCTTTTAACCAACTAGAGAAAAAAGATGACCACCCACATAATCTGCTTGAAGCCCACATTACCATTATCCCTAAACCGAACAAAGACCCAACCCAAACAGCAAGTTACTGTCCCATATCCCTACTAAACACCGATCTGAAACTCTTTGCAAAAATCCTAGCAAACAGAATCCTCCCACTTCTTACAAGATTAAGATTAAGAAAAGACCAAGTAGGATTTGTCCCGGGGCGAGAAGCCAGGGACAACACCGTAAAAGCAATTAACATTCAATACTGGCTAACGAAAAACAAACTACCGGGATTCCTCTTGTCACTTGATGCAGAAAAGGCGTTCGATAGGCTGGCCTGGGACTATCTAAAAGCAACTCTTCTGGCAATTGGGCTTGGTCTTAGACTAATTTCCTTCATAATGTCCCTCTATTCTAACCCATCAGCTAAGGTAAGGGTCAACGGCCTTCTGTCGAACGCCTTCCCCGTCAGGAATGGGACTCGCCAGGGATGTCCCCTTTCCCCTATCCTCTTCATACTAACTCTGGAACCATTCCTCAGACAAATCAGAGCCAACAAAGACATAAAGGGAATAGACATTGCCAGGAAACACTACAAATTGGCAGCATTTGCGGATGATATCCTCATGTTTTTAACCAACCCCCTAATCTCAATTCCAAACGTCCTTAAAGATTCCCCCCAAACCAATTGAAAGCTTGTAAAAATAACTTCCCTTTCACATGGCAAACGTCTGCCATTAAATACCTAGGCATTTTCTTGAGGAACCAAACATCTGATCTATTCAAGAAAAACTATCTCCCCATCCTCCTCAACATCAAAGAAGACCTTAAAAGATGGAGCAAACCGCATTTCTCTTGGTTTGGGAGGGCAGCCATTACCAAAATGAATATACTCCCTCGCATCTTATACATTTACCAAACAGTCCCAATTGCCATTCCTCAACTATACTTTCGAAATCTTAAAGAAATTTGCTCCCAATTCCTTTGGCACAACAAGAAACCAAGAATAAACCACCGGCAACTTACCATTCCCAAACCCAAGGGA
>BLSH010514121.1:637913-651023 GCA_018402905.1 Glandirana rugosa
TTCCCTTGTACCCGTCTGATACAGCAATGATTGAGCCTTGTGCACCGACTGGGGTTAGATAAGACCCTTCGACCCTTTCGACACGACACACCGTCCTAGTAGAAAAAACGGTTACATAGTTACCAGTCCTTCCGGAACACGTCGTGTTGAGAGGCCTCGAGTACCTCCAAACCGCGTAGCGGTTTTCAGTCAAACTGGAGGTAATTAGAATAGGATCTCTTGTCCCTACATGAATTACATCTCTTCATGTATATAATTCGGATTGTAATAGTCCATGCTTCCATGTTTTCTTTTAATTATGTATGACAATTTTGTATGTCTGTATCCATTGTCCACTTTGTAATAAATTGTACCTATTTTACTTAATTTTGGTTGTACTGCCTTAAAAGTCCCGTTACATGTACTGGGGGAGTACCCTGTGTCTCTTAATCTATTGGGATGTTGGCAGACTTATGTGATATGGTTGGGGTTATTTCTACGATACAGCTTAACGTAGAACTTCTCTAGGATAAGATTAATGGAGGTCAAACTGACTTTTGGCGATGCGCCAAACCTCCATGAGCTCCGGAGAGTTGTGCTGCACAAGGCCTTCCTGACCATTGATACATTGGCAAAAAAGATGATCCTGCCACACAGCACAGCTTTCCCAGCTTCCCAGAATAGATTGGGGTCAGCCACGTGTTCCGAGTTAGTAACGACATAGTCTGCCCATGTTCCCTTATGGTCTTTTGGAGATCCCGGTTACATGCCAAATAAGATTGGAATCACCAGATCCTGACTGATTTCTGTAAAATTAAAACAGACAAGTCTACCAATATCGGGGCATGATCCAAGATCACTATCTCGTGTATATGGGGTTGGTAACATAGTCCAGTAATATGTAATTGGAGAAAGTATAGTTGATCCTGGAAAGGGTATTATGTGCAGGAGCTAGGGAAGCAATGGGGTTGGTGATGATCAGGATTACATCGTCAGCGAATAAATTGATTTTATGTTCTGTTTTGCCAATTGTTATGCCGGAAATGTTTCTATTGGCTCTGATATGTTCTGCTAGGGGCTCCATCATTAAATTAAATATGAGAGGGGATAGGGGGCATCCTTGCCTGGTGCCATTGCTAATAGGGAAGGGTTTGGATAACATTTCAGATACATATACTTGAGCAGATGGCGTTGAGTATAAAGATAGAATTGCCTTTAGTATATGACCCCAAAAACCAAACTCCTCAAGGGTTCTTTGGAGGTAGTCCCAATGTACTCTGTCAAACACCTTCTCCACATCCAAAGAGAGGAGCAGAGAAGGCGTTCGGGTAGAATTGGCATTGTGTATGAGATTTATAAGTCTGCGGGTTGCGTCATGTAGTTGTTGACCTTTCGTAAATCCTGATTGATCTATGTTTATTAGTGACAGCATTATGTCTACTAATCTGGTTGCTATCAGCTTTGCGAAAATTTTGGTATCATTGTTTAGGAGGGATATAGGTCTAAAATTTTTTGGGGTAGTAGGGTCCTTCCCCGGCTTCGGTAGGGTAACAATAAGAGCACTTAACATTTCCAGTGGGAGAGAGGAGGATGGGGCAGCATCATTACACACGTGAGTCAGAAAGGGTGCTAGAATAGTTTTAAATAGTTTATAATAGTCTCCTGTAAGACCATCTGGGCTCGGTGATTTATTGGCTGGTAATGAAGATATGACATCTATGATCTCTTGAGTCATAAATGGGGAGACTAATAAGTTGTTCAAGAGTGAGTCTAGGTAGATTGATTGATTTCCTGGAGGAATTAATCAATTTCTACCGGTGAAGGTTGTACTATTGATGGGTTATCTTTTAAATTGTACAGGGAGTTATAGTAATGGCTAAAAGCGTTCGCTATGGCTTGTGGGTCTATTAATTTATCTTTGGTAGTTGGGCGGAAAATATGTGGAATTTTTGTTTTGCTCTGATGCCCTTTGATTTTTGAGGCCATAAGTTTACCAGCCTTATTACCAGTAGCATAGTAATTGGCTCTAAGTTTTTTCTGTTTTTTTTTTCAAAGGATTCAAGCAAATGATTTCTTAGTTCCTGCCTTAGGTGGGTAAGTTTGTCTTTTTGGGCCTGATTGGGTTTAGGTTTTCAATTTCTTTGATATTTTTAGTAAGTGTGTCTAGTGGCTGGGATCTCCTCCTCCTCTGTCTAGCACTTAGTTGAATAAGGATTCCATGAATGTACGCCTTGTGAACGTTCCAGAGGAAAGTATTGTTAGAGGACGTTCCTTTGTTAAAGTTGAAGAATTCTTCAAGTTTTTCCCTTATGGATGTTGCATATAAGTGGGAGTGAAGAATCGTTGAGTTGACCCTCCAAACCTTCTTAGGGTTACAACGTGGTGAAAAATCTGCGGAGATAGTGACTGGACCATGGTCTGACCATGTAATTGTAGATATGTCAGAATTAGATATGCTGGGTAATGTCCATTTGTCTACTAGGAAATAGTCAATCCATGTGTAAGAATTGTGTGGATGTGAAAAGAAGGAATAGTCTCGTTCTTTGGTGTGGTGACATCTCCACACATCATACAGGTCATTATCTCTCAGGAATAGAGTTGAGCGAACCCGAACTGTAAAGTTTGGGTCCGTATCGAACTTTCGGGTGTCCGTGTACCGAAATTGAACGTTGGAGAAAAACGTTCGGGTTCGGGTTCTGGTATTTTATCACACATGTTGAATAGCTGCAGGGCAGCCAATCAACAAGTGTTTCACTGGTTTTCCCTAGAAGCCATCATAGCCATGCCTACCAATGGCTTGGCTGTGATTGGCCAGTGCATCATGTGACCCAGCCTCTATATGAGACTGGAGTCACAGTGCTGCATGTCACATGCTCTCGGGTTAGTGTAGGGAGAGGATGCTGCCGGCGCTGTGAGGGACAGATTGTGAGGGACAGATTGCAGATCTAATAACTAGGAAGAGATTACTACTACTGCTGTGAGAGACAGATTGCAGTGATAATAACTAGGTAGAGATTACTACTACTGCTACTGAGGGACAGATTGTAGATCTATCCTGCATTACAGAACGATCTGATTACAGAACGATCTGATTACAGAACGATCTCTCAACCTGCATTACAGAACGATCTGTCTAGGTAGAGATTACTACTGCTTTGAGGGACAGATTGCAGATCTAATAACATCTCCCATTTTCTTCCTTTTGCAGCCCTCTAGCACTTCCCAGTACTTTTTTACAGTCATTCTTGTGCCAAAAAGTTTGGGTCCCCATTGACTTCAATGGGGTTCGGGGTCAGGGGTAAAGTTCGGATAACGTTCGGTACCGAACTCAAACGTTTCTGCGAAGTTCGGCCGAATCGGCCGAACCCGAACATCCAGGTGTTCACTCAACTCTACTCAGGAAGACACCCATTGGGGACCGAAATCTTGATGACTTGGATGAAGAGTCTAGTGAGTTGTCTGGGACTATGTTGTTATCTCTGCACATTATTAAACAGCCTTGACGCATTTTGTTACGTTTTTTCATTCATTTTCTTAGGAACCACATCTGCTTTGTGTTTGGTGCATACAGGTTTACTATAGTGCATCTGGAGTTCTCCAGGGTGCAAACAATAATCAAATATCTGCCCCCTGGGTCAGAAAAGGAGTTATGGAGGGTAAAAGAAATATGAAAATATGTGTGGGAAGTGTTTGTTATTGAATTTGGGTTCTTCCTGCAGTTTAAAATGAGTTTCCTGCACAAATATAATGTCGGCTCATGCATCCTGGACAGTGCGCCAGAGGGAGGATCTTTTTGCTGGGTGATTTAAACCCTTAGTGTTAAGTGAAAGAAATTTTGGCATCTTTGTGGTCAGGAGTGAGAGTTAGTCTGTATGTTTCACGTACTTACAGTTGGGAGGCTGAGTTCTTCTTCAGTGATCGAGTTGATTGTGATGAGATAGTAGGGTTGTCAGTATCGGTGGTGTTTGCAAGATCTTTGATGTATCCTTTTCTATGTGCTCTGGATAGAAAGAGAAAAGGAGAAAGGACAACCAAGCAGGAGGGGAGGAAAAAGGTTAGTAATTGTTGTTGATGTTGTTGGTTTCCTTGATTTATCACTGTGCTGGTTCCAATGGCTAGTTGGTAATCCAGTGATAAAGTAGAAAGGGAGAATATTATGAGAAAGGACAAACAGCAGCTACTATTCACTGAGCTGCTGTGCTGTTTGGGGTAAAAGTTTGTGGAAAGAAGAGACTGCAATAGCAGGGTAACTGACCGGAAGTAACTTAATTTTGGGTAGTGGTAAAAATGCCTGAAGTGAACCCTGTTGGTGGTTGATTGTTCTCTCTTAGGGGGATCTGCGGTAGGTCATTGCCATTGTGGATGATTCCCCATTTTTGAAGGAGAGGAGGCCTTTGTCAAGGGTGGAGACTTGATGCTTTATCCCGTTCCTGGTGATCATTAGTTTGGTGGGATAACCCCACTGGTAAGGTATTTTGTGATTATTCAAGGGTTTGATTATTGTGTTGAGCTGTTTCCTCAATTGACGTGTGAATTGTGAGACGTCACTGAAAAAATGCAATTCAGTGTATGGGGCTGGAAGTTTACCCAGTTTCCTCACATTTACCAATAGTTGCTCTTTTGTTTGAAAAAAGTGTATTTTCATTAATACATCTCTAGGAACCACATCTGGTAGGTGGGGTGGTTTGGGGAGGTGATGTATTAGAACGATAGTTGTCTCTAATTGCGTAATGCCGGGCAGAATAGTGATTTGTGATTCAATACGGTGTACTTTTTTCCCCATTGTATGTAGCTCCGTTGAAAATTTGCTGCACAATGATGAACTGTCGTTATGGATAGAGGAGTGCAGAGATATGAGCATTTCTTTCAGGGTAGTATCTATCACCGGCTGATCCGATGTGGGGAATGCGGCTATAGGAGAAGTATGGGTCACGGGAGCGGGGATGAGTTCGTTAGTAGATCTCAACTCTGAATCTGGGTGGCCGGAATCCAATCGCATCCGCGATTTGGCTGGGCTATTGCTGGCTGAGGAGGTGGTAGATGGTGGAGAGGGATTCTGACCATCAGTTGGCCCCGTTAATTCTGGTTCATCAGCATCGGGGAGGTCAGTATATGCTCCATTGTTGTTTTGGGCTGGATCATGGTCACCTTGATGGAAGTTTTCTTTCAGTGGCTGAGAGAAAAAGCCTGTCAGTTTCTTTGGTTGGCGGTATTCTTTCCTCTTTCTGTTCATAATTATACTCAGTTTGTCACAATATTGTAGAGATTACTTGAAGGGATTATGTCTCTTGCGGCGTTATTGCTATAAATCTCCGGTCAGTGCTAGTGCTGGTGTGGTTAGTGTTCCATATCACTCGACGGTTGTCCGGGCCCTTTAATCAGCTGCCTTTGGCAATGGTGGACAGTTCACATGTCTACATGTAGAAGGTATTTGTTCCCCCAAGGAGTGTTCAGAATAAATCTTTAAATAAGGGGGTAGTCCCTGCCTGTGATTACAGTTTGTACAGTGCTGGGTGTACCAAGATGGCCGCCATGGGATGCTGCACAGAATTCCTGTCAGGATTGTGTTTGAGTGTAAGGTTTATTGCTATTTAAAGGTAAGAGAAGTTGGGGCTGTTTTGAGGCACACTCCTGGGGTCCCAGGAAGGGTTTTCCAGTGTTTATTTATTGAATCGAGGCCGTTGTTTGACGGCCGTCGCTAGGCCTGGAAGCGTCGGTGACCGTGTAATAAATTGAGGCCACGGCTTTGCGGTCGTTACTACCCTCGGCGGATTTTGGTAGTTCTGTGGGCTGGAAAAGGCACAGGGCAATCCTGGCTGTATGGGGGGTTGTGGTAGAAGCTGATCTGGCTGCGGATGGTACAGTGGTAGGTTGCTTAGGGCTGTTATGTAGGCCGTGGCTTCAGACCTCAAAGATGGTAGTGGCCGCCCGAGGGGTGAGTGTTTAGACAGACACTAAAGGTCTAAGGACGGTCCCTTCTGCTCAATATAGGTCTAGTCAGGGGGAGGAGAGCTGTGGGGACCTGCAGGTGTGTCGATGGCTCTCACCCGTTATTATTTGACGCGGATGTCTCCAGATTAGGCACAGAGAGTCCTGGAGCTCTATGAAGAGACATCCATTGCAGCTCGCGTCAGGCCACACCCCTCTATTGTATGATTTTTTTTAACAGGGTGTATAATTTAAATGACAGGTTTTAACAGTGTTTTGGGTTTTATACTATTTAAGTACTATGAAAAGTCTCTTGCTCTACTGGACCTACTAATTACCAATAGCACAGGACTGATTGCAGGTGCAGATGTAAGGGATAATTTACGTAAAAGTGATTACAGAGTAGTTAGTTTGCCATTATAGGGAAAGGACACATGAGGGTAGGACAAGAACACTACATTTTAAAAGAGCCAACTATAATAAGATACATTCCATACTACATGATACTAAATGGGATCAAATTCTTGAAGCAAAGAACACTGAGATAAAATAGGAATCCTTTAAGGACAAATTAAATAATTGCATTAGCCAGTGCGTTCCAATGGGAGAAACATATAAAATAACTAAGGTTAAACCTGGGTTGCTAAATTCTAGCATAAAAAAGCACATTAACAAGAAAAAACATCCCTTTATAAAATATAAGGCAGAGGGGTCATCGTTGGCATTTGAAAACTACATAGAGTGCGATAAGAAATACAAGAGTCTAGTCCAGGCAGCTGAATTAGATTATGAAATACACATTGCTGAGAAGAGTAAAAACAAAATCCCACATTTTTTTAAAATATATTAATAGGAAAAAGATGAAGTCATAACAAATTGGTCCCATAAAAGATGATCAGGGAAAGTGAAATGTATACAAATGAAAAGTAGGGGTCTGATAAACTAGACAGTAATGTTAATATCATATTGAATGTACCCTTGTGGCTGACAGAGACCTGTGACCAAAAAAAGACTAAAAAAACGTAATGTGAATAGTTCACAAGGACCTGATGGCTTACACCTGACAGTTCTCAAAGAATGTAGCCATGTTATAGCTAGATCAAAGGAAAAGATCCATAAGCTGCACATCATAAAGCAGACCCATGTGCATGAAGTGACATGAATGGCAATGCCACCTACGCATTTCACTCTGCCCCTTGGAGCTTAACGATGGGGATGGGCTTTACCACTCTACCTGAGCTTTTTTCAAACAAGTAAGAGGCGCAACACCCAGAATATACAATCCTAGTGGTGGTTTGATAAAGAGGATGTGTGTAAGCCCATAGGCAAAGTCCATAAGCAGTAATCTTCATATATAATAGTCCATATCAGACTGGTGAAAATAGGGCAAAAAATGGAAAAGGTCAGGAAAGGAGAAGCAAACTGAATCGTAAGACACCAGAAGCTGCCATCCACGGTGAGCAAACCCCAACTCACAGAACCTGGAAGAAACAGAAGAGAGGAGGCGCTTCTAAGTGCAATATGCCAGTACACTCAGGTTAAAAACACTCACAAGATAACTGTGTAAAGAACACATCCAGCATCCAATACAAGGGGGAACAAAACGCTCATCCCATCCGACCGGGTGGTCCTTCGGGAACGATGGTCATCCAAAACGATCCTTCGTCATGCACGCTGTATGATGGAAGAAGCAGGCTCGCGGCATGTAGTTCAGAATGAGGCTGGGAGCGCAAACAATCGGCACAGGCAGGATGGCTTCACAGTGGTGTGACACGTTTCCTTGGTTGGCAGGCTCCAATGACTTGGGAGGCTGCGCCACTTCGTCAGGCAGTCGGGGTGGATGTCTACCCCTTCCGTTGCAAAACCACAGCTTCCTCCTAACTGTTTTGCAATGGAAGAGACCCCAAACGGATCTGTAGCAGATGCTGTCCATTCTACAGAGTTCCTGTGACCCCGTGATTACTCTGAAAGACTCTTCCTGTACCTGTGGCTTTACTTGGACTTTGCTGTTTTCTGCCTGTCCCGTGACCCCCGGCCTGTCTACGACTACTCTTTAGCCTGACCCTTCTGTACCTTGCTGCCCGCACGTTGCCAACCCTGCCTGTACCCGACCACTCACCTGCCTGCTCCATTTGTACTGCACAAGCCAGCCCGTTGCCGACTCGGACCGTACCACTACTCCTCTGCCTAGCATGAGCTCCAGTGGACTTTCACCCACCACCAAGTGACCCAGTCCAACCCTCGTGCCCCCTAGTGCTCTTGAACTGCCTGTCTGCACTACCAGGGGTTCTCGAACCAGGGCCGCAAGAGAGGTTATCCCCTGCATAAGTCAGACTCGTCCACCAGGTACATGACAGCAATGGACAGCCATGACCGAGTCTGCACAGGGGATCTCTCCCATGGACGAGCTGTGCGTGCACGTCACAGGGCTCACTCAAGCTGTCAAGAACCTCCAGGACGGCTATACCCGCCTGGAAGAGAGAGTGCAGGAACTTTCTACACCAGCACCAGCTGGGCCTGGCCAGCCAGCTGGCTGCACCATGGTTGCACTACCGAATGAACCCAAGGTGCCCATGCTGAACATTTTTCAGGAGACCGCAGGAAGTTGCGGGCCTTCCTTAACTCTTGTGACTTGCACTTTGCGCTCCAGCCCCGGACCTTCTCGCTGGAAGCCACCAAAGTGGGGTTCATGGTCTCTCTCCTCCTAGAAGAACCCCAAGCCTGGGCCCAACGCCTCCTGGAGCGGAAAGCCCAGGAGACAACCAGTTTGGACCAGTTCTTCCAAGCAATGGCTCAACTGTATGAAAATCCCCACCAAGTGGCCGCAGCGGGGGCAACCCTCCATGCCCTGCAGCGGAGGAGTATGTGTCAGAGTTCCGGCGGTGGAGTGCGGACACTGCCTGGAATGATGCGGCCCTCCATTACCAATTCCATCTGGGTCTCTCGGAGCTGCTCAAGGATGAGCTGGCTCGCGTCAGGGTCCCGCACAACCTAGATGCCCTGATCAATCTGGCCATTCAGACTGATTGCCATCTGCGGGAACGCAGGGCCAGCATGCCTGACCTGGAAGCTACCTAAAGTTCCCAGCTACCCGGTCCCAATCCCAGCTGCCTCCTCCTCCATTCCACCTAACCACCAGGAACCTATGCAAATCGGGCTCCTACGCCCATCCCTAATCACTGAAGAACACCAGAGACACATGTCCCAGAACCTGTGCCTATACTGTGGGGTCCCGGGCACCCGGTAAGGAACTGTCCCACCAAGGCTGGGAAGTGCACCACCAATTCGGATGGACTGATGTATTTGCCCAGTGATAAGGCTCACCTTGTGCTTTCTGTCTCTCTGCAGCTTCCCGGTGGGACCATCCCAGTGCAGGCTATCCTTGATTCTGGTGCATGCAGCTGCTTCATTGACATCTCCTATGCAGCGCATCACCAGATCCCCCTCCGACACAAGGAGCATCCTATGGTCATCCGGCTAGCAGATGGATCAAACATCAAATCAGGCACGGTCACCCAGGAAACCATCCCCGTGCTCACCATGACCAAAGGAGGATATGCTGAGTTTCTGCTGCTGGATGCCATTGCGTCCCAACTGTTCCCAGTTATTCTGGGCCTCCCATGGCTCCGGACCCATAAACCTCAGATTGACTGGGCAATGGGTGAAGTGGCGTTTTCTTCCCTCTATTGCTCCCATCACTGTCCGCCTCAGTGTCCGGAGAACCCCAGTCTGGACACAGACGTTGATCAGGAGTCCCGCTTGGCTGTCCCTGCACCATAACATGAGTTCCTGGACATCTTTAATAAGAAGGGGGCTGACGTTCTCCCTCCATCGATCCTATGATTGCCCGATCAATCTCCTACTGGGAGCAGAGGTTCCGTTCGGTCGGATATTTCCCCTGTCTGAGGTGGAATTAGCCACCCTCAAGACTTTCTTGGATGAAAACCTGGAGAAGGGCTTTATCAGGCCATCCACCTCACCAGCCGGAGCCGGTATTTTCTTTGTAGAGAAGAAGGACCATTCACACTGGCCCTGTATTGATTATTGAGAGCTCAACCGGATCACCATCAAAAACTGGTACTCGCTGCCCTTGGTTCCAGAGCTCTTCCAGAGGTTAGGTACTACAACTGTCTTCACTAAGCTGGACTTACGCGGGGCATACAACCTTATCCGCATCTGATAAGGGGATGAGTGGAAAACCGCCTTCCGGACATGGTTCGGACACTATGAATACCTTGTAATGCCCTTCGGGCTGTGCAATGCCCCTGCGACCTTTCAACACTTAGTGAATGACATCTTCTGGGACTTTTTGGACCAGTTTCTAGTCGTGTACCTAGACTATATCCTGATCTTTTCCCCCTCTCTGGAAGAGCATCGCAGGCATGTTAAGAGTGTACTTACCCGTCTCCGACTACATGGCCTCTATGCCAAGGCGGAAAAATGTGCCTTTGAATGTGCCAGCATCTCATTTCTGGGTTTCCACATTTCTACTGCCGGAATTACCATGGACCCCCAAAAAGTCTCAGCCATCCTGGACTGGCCTGCTCCAGTTGATAAGAAGGGAGTCCAGTGATTTGTTGGGTTTGCAAACTTTTACCGGAAGTTTATCAAGGGGTTCTTAGCAGTCATCGGCCCAATAACCCAACTCACTAAGAAGGACTCACATTTCTGCTGGACTCCCGAGGCCCAAGACGCCTTCTCCTGGCTCAAGGAGCTGTTCACATACACTTCCATCCTCAAGCACCCAGACCCCGCACTACCATATTTCTTGGTGGTAGATGCCTCAGAAACAGCAGTGGGAGCTTTTCTCTCACAGAGACCAGGCCCAAAGGCTTCACTCCGCCCCATTGCCTTTTTCTCCAGAAAACTATCACCTCTGGAAAGAAACTACGATGTCGGTGACAGGGAATTGCGGAATGGCGGTACCTCCTGGAATGGGCGGCTCATCCTGTATTGGGTTTTACTGATCACAAAAACCTTGAATACCTGCAGACTGCCAAGAGACTGAAACCCTGACAGGCAAGGTGGGCACTGTTTTTCTGTCGCTTCCAACTTCACATCACTTACAGGTCCGGGGCTAAAAACGTAAAGCCGGATGTGCTGTCAAGGATGTTCATGTCCCAGAGGACACTTCCCTGCCAGACACTATCCTTCCAGCCCACAGTTTCCTGCTTACCCAAGAGGACCTTTTGACCCGAATCAGGAAATCCTGCACCAGCCTTAGTGAACCACCGGACCCCCGACTTACACTAAGAAATGGGCTGTGGTGGTTTGAGAACAGACTGTTTATCACCCAGGAACTCCGCTCAGCAGCCCTTGGACTCTGCCATGATGCCAAGAGGGCTGGGCACTTTGGTGGTCACAAGAAAACCAAGCTACTCTCCCGCTCATTCTGGTGGCCTCAGCTGAAGGAAGATTGCCAGAATTACATAACCGCCTGTCCTGTCTGCAACAGAAATAAAATAGAAAAATCTAAGGCCTACTTAATCCATTACCCATCCCGGAACGACCATGGTCCCAGATTGCTATGGACTTCATAGTCGAATTAACACCGTCCACAGGATGTAACACAATTATGGTGGTTGTAGACCGGCTTACAAAAATGGCCCATTTCATCCCAATGAAAGGCACCCCCTTAGCTGCTGAAACCACAGAAACCTTCATAAAGGAGGTGGTCCACTTACACGGGATTCCTACCAACATCGTGTCAGCCCGGGGGAGTGCAGTTCACCTCCCGCTTCTGGAGGTCCCTGTGTGCCACTTTGGGTATGGAGTTGGCCTTCTCCTCTGCCTACCATCCCCAGTCCAATGGGCAGACGGAGAGGACCAACCAGACCCTGGAACAACACTTGCGGTGTTACTCCTCCTACTCTCAGGATGATGGGTCTCCCTCCTACCCATAGCCAAGTTCGCCTACAATAACTCTGTCCATTCTGCTACCAAGCAGTCCCCTTTCTGGATGAATCTCGGCTACCACCCTACCTTTCTGCCTGACTTGGCCTCGGAGAGCCCCTACCTGCTGTTCAGGACATGACTCAATTTTTAGAGAGGAACAACAAGCTCCTTCAGGAGACCCTCGCCCAAACGCAGGCCACCAGCAAAAAGAACTTTGATAAGGGGAGATGGGGAGAACTGGACTTACAAGTGGGTCAGCGGGTTCTATCAAAAGGAAAATCAACCGAGTAGCCTACATTCTAGACCTCCCTGCATCTCTGCATATCCACCCGCTCTTTCATTTCAATCTACTCAAACCAGCAGTTAAGGATGTCTTTCTGGGGCGTAGCACAGCACCCCCAGAACCGGTCTTGGTGGAAGGGGAGGAGGAATTTGAGGTGGAGACTATCCTCGATTGTAGGAAAAGAGGAGGCAGCACCCAGTTACTGGTCAGGTGGAAGGGCTATGGACCCGAGGAGAGCCAGAGGAAAACCTTCATGCAAATGAATTGATCACAGCCTTCTGGAGGAGACCCCCCACTAAGAGAGCCCATTTGGGCATCCGGAGGCTGCCCCTTAGGGGGGCAATGTTAGAAAAAGCACAGTTTTTGGCCATTCTGGCTGCCTGTGTGCATTTGTGCATGTTCGCCAATGGTGCCAAAAACCTATTTAAGCAGACAGCACCCTGTAGCAGATGCTGCCCGTTCTACAGCATTCCCGTGATTACTCTGAGAGACTCTTCCTGTACCTGTGACCCTGGCTTTACTTGGACTTGGCTGTTTTCTGCCTGCCCTGACCCCCGGCCTGTCTACAACTACTCCTTTGCCTGACCCTTCTGTACCTTGCTGCCTGCATGTTGCCGACACTGCCTGCACTGACCACCCGCCTGCCTGCTCCATTTGTACTGCACAAGCCAGCACATTGCCGACCCAGACTGCACCACTACTCCTCTGCCTAGCACGAGCTCCAATGGACTTTCACGCACCACCAAGTGACCCAGTCAAACCCTTGTGCCTCTTGTGCTCTTGAACTCCCTGTCTGCACTACCAGGGGTTCTCGAACCAGAGCCACAAGAGAGGTGATCCCCTGCATAAGTCAGACTCGTCCACAGGTATGTGACAGGGACATTCTTAGTTTCCCTCACTCTCAGTCTCATAAATCCAGAGACAATGTCAAAGAGATGCGTTATGAACTAATTTATAAGTGTGTGAAATATATTGCTCATGTCATACACCCCAGACTGCCACAGACACACTAATTTATATCAGTC
>BLSH010514122.1:7471-28986 GCA_018402905.1 Glandirana rugosa
AACTTGCTGAGGTGTCCCGGGATGCTGGCTCTCCGTCTCTGTGACTGGGTGGGTCCCTGCAATAGACGACAAATCAGTTGAAATTTCATTTTCTTCTCTAGGATGCTGTTCGTTCTGATGCGGCGTGTGAAGATAAAGTTCCCGTGCTCTATTTTAATAAGGTCCTGGAGAGCGGGTATTGGGACTTTGTGTCTTCTCTGGAGGCTGGAAATAATCTTCGGGATGCGTGGTCTCCCTATGTTATGTCCACCTTTAAGGGGAAAACGGACAGCCGTAGGGTGGTTCCTGCGAGACGAATAGAGTCCCAGGGTCTCCTTGAAGGACGGATTGTCGTAGGATCTCTTCTTTTACTTTAAAGTTGACTAAACAGCAGATAACGTCCCTGGGTGGGTCAGTGTCTCTGCCTCTCGGTCGTAGGGCCCTGTGGAGTCGTTCAAAATCCAATGGAGTTTCTGGCGGGCGGCCTAAAAGGTTGTTAAAGATGGATATGGTAGCCCGGGTGATTTGTTTCAGGGATGCCTCGTACCCTGATGTTATGCCTTCGTCCCCGGTTATCCAGGTCTTCGATGCATCGATGAAGGTCTCTGATTTGATAGTCATGAGTTTGCGACAGGGAGTGGAGTTGTTGTAGCTCTGCATTATGGCGGGTCGTGGTAGTTTCTATGTTGTCCATGCGTGTATTTGTCGCCTGGAGGTCATGTCGGAGGTCCGCGATTGCCGTGGCTAGGGTGGCTTTGATATCTTCCGCAACCATGCGGAGATCTTGTAAATTTAGCGGTTGGGAAGGGCCAGGGTTTGTTGTAAGAGCGTGTCCCGGGTTGCTCCCTGTAGCGTTGGGACTGGGAGCACGGGTGTTTGGTGCAGAGGCCCTACCTGATAGCGGGTTGTCCCGTGGTTGGGATCGGAACATGTCCGGTATATTGTAGCCACTTTGCGATTCGCTGTCCCTGGGTGATCTGGAGCGGGCTTGAGGTGGTGTGTCTGTCTTTTTCCCCATGGTGAGGTCTATGAGAGGCTCTCTGTAGCTGGTGTTTGTTCCTCGGCTTGCAGCGGTGGGGGTTCACACCTCCATCCTGGGATCTTACTGGGCCTTCCCCTTTAAATAGAGTGAATTGCGGCTAGAGGGGCACGATTTCTAGCAGGTTAGGGCCCAGGGATGGAGGTTAGGTGTGCTGGGTGGGTGGATGGGTGCTCCAGGCTCCGGGGGCCTCGTCGTGTGGTCCATCGCGGGTAGGCCGCAAAAGCCGCGGCCACGATTTTCGGCCGCGCGGGACTCCGTCACCGATTCACCTGATTTTGGGCTTAAATGATAGGCCGTGAAGAGGAGCAAAGATCTAAGGGAGATGCGCTTCTCTCCCTTGAACAGGGTGGAAGGATGCCCCTGGATGGTGTCTCGTTCGAGCGGAGCTCTCCAGAGACACGTCCGCTCGTTCCGCCGTCAGGCCACGCCCCCACAAACTTTTTTCTGATGAACTAACACCCCACCTAGTAAATATGTACAACAAAATCATGGACACAGGCACCTGCCCCCAAGAATTCTTAGAATCTACTATAGTCACCATCCCCAAACCAGGCAAAGCCCCTGACAACCTTGCAAATTACCGCCCTATATCCTTGCTTAATTTGGACACCAAATTATTTGCCAAAATAATTGCTGATAGGCTTTCCCAATATACCCCCCTCCTCATACACCCTGATCAAGTTGGATTCGTCCCTGGTTGCCAAACCTCGGACGGAAAACGGCGATCAATTAATCTTATCCAATGGGCTGAACATCACCACATACCTGCCCTAGCAATCTCTCTAGATGCTGAAAAAGCTTTCAATAGAGTTCATTGGCGGTACATGACCGAGGTCCTCCGGGGGTTTGGCTTCCAGAGACAAATTTTATCAGCAATCACAGCCCTATACACATGTCCAACAGCCAAAGTGTGGACTTCAGGCTTCCTCTCACCCTCCTTTCCCATTACTAATGGAACAAGGCAGGGCTACCCTCTTTCCCCAATAATATTCTCCCTGATCATGGAGCCCCTAGCAGAACACATCCGATCTAACCCCTCAATTACCGGTATACAAATAGGAAAATCCCAACATAAAATAGGTCTGTATGCTGACGATGTGATTCTCTTCCTTACAAACCCCCTTCTCACTCTCCCACAGTTAACACAACTTCTAGAACACTTCAGCACACTTTCGCTCTATAAATTAAATCATAATAAATGTCAAATGCTCCCCATCAGTTTACCCCCCCTCACCAAACAAAATATTTCCACACTTACCCCTTTCTCGTGGGCTCCAGCAGCCTCTCTTCAATACCTTGGGATCCAATTGACCGCACCCAGCTCCAATATGTTCCACATTAACTTTAATGCACTGACATCGAAAATCTCCAGTATCTCCTCTTCAATTCAGAAGTTAACACCTTCATGGACAGGCTGCATCGCCTTAGTCAAGATGTTTATCCTACCCCATATTCTCTACCTCTTCTGCGCCCTCCCGGTGCCTTTCCTTACAACTCATTTGAAGAAGTTACAAGCTATCCTCAGCAATACAATCTGGCAAGGGAAGCGCCCCAGATTCAAAACATTATACCTCCTCCGCCCAGTTAAGTTTAGTGGAATGGGGGACCCAAACATTTCCTTCTATTATAAAGCCAGCATCTTAAACCACACCAGAACATGGTGGTCCCCCAACTCCTCTTCACCCACACTACAACTTGACAAAGAGACTCTACAACAGACTTGAAAGCCTACTTAGGAGCCTTGATCCTTCATCCACACCCCCAGGGACACTTTTTGGATACCATTAACGCCATCCACACAGTATGGACCTCACTGAGGAACATAGCAACTACCTTATCCCAGAATACCCTAGATCTCATCCCACTATCCTCCCTGGAAAAAATAATTCCGAACCTCAACATTCAAAAATGGACCTCAGCTGGAATCACCAAAGTGGGACAACTATACTCCCAAAATATCCTCTGTTCCTTCCAAGACCTCTCCTTGTCCTTTCAGCTTCCCCGCACTTCATTTTACCAATACCTTCAAATACGTCATGCCTTAAAAGATATACAAATTAGTGACTCAGATACATTGAGTCCCATTCTGGACATACTACATTCACCTTCAAAAACCCTCACAGGAATGGGTCCCCTATACCTCTCCATATCCTCCCCAGCCAAACTACAAAAACCAAAGCCATTCCTAACCTGGGAAAAAATACTCTCTTTCACAGCAACTCCGGAGCAATGGCACACAGCACAACTCTTTCCACGGAAACATTCCAAATGTATTCTCCACTGGGAAAACGCGCAAAAACTCTAATTTAACTGATATCTTATCCCTGAGAAATTGGCCAAAATATATTCAGACCAGTCTCCATTATGCTGGAGAAACTGCAACATCCATGGCTCTCTTTACCACATATGGTGGCAGTGCCCTCACGTCCAACCTTTCTGGGATCAACTTTTCAAATTAACCTCTTCCATCATCAACCATAAACTATCTCCAGACCCCAAAGTAGCCCTACTAGGAATTGGCATTGAAACATGGCCCATTAAGTACCGCTCCATCCTTACACATGTTTTTATAGCGGCCAGACTCGCTATAGCCCGCAAATGGAAATCTAATACCCTACCAAGTCTCAGTGAAGTGATTCTCATTCTCAACGACCACGCTCAGCAGGAATACTCCGTCGCAAAAGCTCATCTCAAACAAGAATTGTTCCTTAAAGACTGGCACCCATGGACAACACACCCACAATCCTCCTTCCAAACCTAGCTCCACATAACTGTTGACTTTTAGCTTTGAACCTTTGGACATATTCCATTCCCTAAGACTTGATTTAATCTACGCTGATTAATCCAGGCAGCAACACTCCAACAATCCTTATATATAAATGGTCTAGCATTATACCTGAAATAACTACTTCAAACCTCTACTCGGGCTGCATCAGATTACCAACACTCCCTACTTGTGTCTCTCATCTTTTCTCATCCCCCCTCTTTCTCCTTCCATCTCTCATCTTCTCTACTAAAATCTTATAAATCTGTTATGCTTCTTAGAACTCGTATGTAACACAATATAGAAGTCTCGCTTCAAGCGGACTCATGCCTCAATGAAACCAATAGGCACTAATTACTAATAAGCCCAGGACACAGTTTTTGTTCCCAATTGGGGTGTCAGGGCAACGATAATGCTATCTCCCACTCATACTCGGACTTAGTCAGATACCCAGAGGCCTCATTGAGAGCATGCGTCCAATATCTCTATTAAAGTTATACCTTACTTTGTATTCTTGAAACCATATTATCTACAACTGTTTTTTTGTATGTTCTCCAAAAAATCCAATAAAAATCTAATGGAAAAAAAAAATTACAAGACCAGGCGGATTCCTGGAAAAAAAAGAGGAAAGGAATGTGTGCACACCCTCTCAATAAACCATAAAAACACTGCATGGTACAATGTGGAACACAGCTAAAGGTGATCTGATGCATTTTGGGGGCATACCCCCTTCCTCAGAGCTAAACTGCCTAAGGAAGGGGAGCCTGGATGGAATCAGAGTCCTTTATGTGCCGGGAAATCCCCTCCATTGGCCACAGATGCAGGCTACAACGGCCGTAAATTCCGTCCAGCTGCTCAGTCCTCAACCAAGATGGCCGCGGGAGCCTCCAGACCAATGGCACCTGTGCGCCAGATTCGTGTCTCAGGGCACATCATGGCTGGAGGAAGCGGTCTCCAGAGTGAACATCTAGGGATGGTATATCTAGGAGGGCTGATATGCCCATTCCCTAGTCATGAGCAAAAACGGCTGCAGGTGCCTCCAGGAAACCCAGCGTGTGCACTGGGGCCGAACAATCCAATCTAGTGGGCTGGACAGAACCGGCCCCATGCGCATACTTTCTGGAGACACCATGTCTGGGCAATTGCCCTGACCTGGGGCCACTGGACACTGAAGATGAATAAAAGGCACCAATTGGGGGCGTGGCTTGGTGCACAACGAGGAGGGCAGCACACTAGCAGAGCTCCGGCATGGACACGAGATCCCGCTGCCAGTGAACCACCCGCACAGCTCTAAATGCCGGGTAAGAGAGGCTTCTCCACCCCGCACTCATGTTTGAGAAGGGGGATTGCAACCTCATCTGCTAGGAACATCTCTGACCTGTTTAAGCCACAGTTCGTGGCCCACACCGGACAGAGATCCAAGATGGCGCCGAGCCACCACGCGGAAGAGTACAGCGAGGACTCCCAGTCTGCACCAGAGGACTCAGGTAGGGGACCCTCACATGCTGACCACCCCCTAACATACGCTGATATGTCAGGGTTTGCCGCGGACATAAAGTCCACCTTTTCAGCCACCATCACCGACCTCAAGTCTAACATCTTAGTGCTGACTGAGAAGCTGGCGGCTACAGAGGCAGTGGGTAATCAGACGGACAAGTCTATTAGGAGACTGGAGAAAGTAGCGGTGACCCATTCCATGCACTTTATTGAGGTGAACAGACATCTCGAAGATTTGGATAACAGAGGGCGCAGGAACAATATCAGGGTACGGGAGATCCCCGAATCGGTGGAGGCAGACCAGATCACTCTGGCCTTACAGAGGGTCTTCAACAGCCTCCTGGAGAGGCAAGAAGACACAGAGATCCACTTTGTGCAGGCTCACAGAGCCCTGAGACCCTGAGGCCCTGACACAGCCCCCCCGAGGGACATAATTTGCTGCCTCAGTGATTTCATAGTTGAAGAGGACATAATGAGACAAGCAAGAAGAAATGATGGAATCATTTATTTTTAATGGAGAGACTGTAATGCTTTTCCAGGATCTTTCCCAAATAACGCTGAGGAATTGCAGAGCACTGCGCCCTCTGCTGGAGAGACTCAAAGAAAGAGACTTGAAATATACGTGGCAATTTCCATTTGCTTTGTTGGTCACACAAAATGGCCACCAGCACTTTCTTCGCACCCCCGCGGACTTAACAGAGTTTTGTGAAGCACTAGATCTGGGTCCCGTCGAGGTACCTGACTGATATGCCGAATTCCTCACACGCCCGTGTGATGACAGCCCCATCAGACCGACCCTTTTTACACCGGACCATGGAAACGCTAAGAAAATGAAATACAGCAAGGCAGGAGGCTCAAAGGCCGGCACCCCGCTGCAAAGAGCGACCCCAGCGCGAGCCGCAGAAGAGGAATAAGGATCCAGCAGAGCTTGTCTATTTCATCTCCTATACTTCATTAACATTTTTGACTCTTTTTGGCAGGATCTAAGTTCACAATGATACCTCATTTGAGGCGAAGTTCAGTTGACCTGCCACAGGGACTCAGAAACTTAATCTAGGGAACCCACACGTACGCAGACCACTGAGGCCTGTGATTCGGGATTCCTTCCTGTACCCGGCATGATGCACTGTCTGACAGAACAAAAGGCAACCACTTACACTGATACCTCGGCAGAGCACCCGCAGCATTGGAGAACAGGCATGAATAGAGGTCCTGAATGCACACCAGACTGGTTGACATTCAAGTTAGACGAACTCAGGGTGGTTCTCATTGAACATTGTTATCACATATTGCTGTTTATAGGGAAAACGTGTAGAGCCAACTCAATGTTTTCTTATACAGTTGTTTAGTTAAAACTGTTTATACTCTCTCTTCCGGGATACACTGAGTGTGCGGCCCGGAACGGAGAGGAGAAAGGTGCAGATGCACCCGAATATATTGCAGCCTCCCACAGTACCCCCAAAAGGTGGGACGCTTACATCTCACCAATTCTTTGAAGTTTGTTCAGTTTTTTTTTTAATTGACGAACTAGTTATTTCTCGCTGGTTTTTCACACCTTTTTCCCTTTCTCCCCCTTTTTTTTTCTTTCTCTCTCATCTCCTTACTCTCTTGACTGCTCTTCCTTTCCTACATCTCCTTACCTCTTCAGTACTAAGAGTGATACACTGGTTACAAAGTGACAATACTTTGAGTTTGTAATACAGCCGTAAAGAGAGGCGCCTGCAGCATAACTGACCTCTCCTCCTGAGACAACCAGATGGCATACACCTCTTTAGGGCAGCAGCCCACGGTCCTTTCCCATAACATTTGAGGTCTGAACATACCTCAAAAGAGGACCACCCTCCTGAGAGAACTCCGAAAAGGTAAGCCACACTTTGTGTTCCTGCAGGAAACACACTTTAAGACTCACCATGCACACAGACTTACCGACTCCTTCTTCACACGAGCGATACATGCAACCAATAATGACTCCAAGTCAAAGGGGGTTCCTATCCTTATTAACAAAGAGGCCCCATTCAAACTAACAGAACAGATGACTGATCCAGGGGACAGGTACTTGTTTGTGAGGGGAACTTACGAAGGCAGACCCCTGACGCTCGAAAACGCCTACTTTCCGAACAAAAATCATGCCGAGTTTTGCCAAAAACTGACCCATGCCTTAAAGGGTTTTGCCTCCGGGTGTCTGGTATTGGGGGGAATTTCAAAGTCCCTCTGAACCCTCTGTCTGACACCTCGACATGCAAGACTTCAGTGACATATCGGGCCCTCAAAAAAAACAAAACCCTTCTCCAATCTCTCAAACTGATAGATACTTGGCGTTTCTTACACCCCGAGGGAAGGAACTTCACCTTCTACTCTATACCTCATGAAAGGTACTCTCGTATAGACTACTTTTTCATATCGCAGAGGGGTCTGTTGGGACTGACGCAGGCCCACATAGGCATTCAAACCATGTCAGACCACTCTCTGATTTCTTTGACACTGAACCCAGTGGATACCTCAAAACGGAACCCAGTATGGAGGCTTAATGCCTCACTCCTGACAGACCCTGAGCTACTACCAAAGGTGAAGTCCACCCTCGATGAGTTCTTCCTACATAATACAAACCTGGAGACGGACCCCCTTATTATTTGGGAGGCCCACAAATGCACTATGAGAGGAGAACTCATCAGACTGGGAGCCAAACGCAAGAGGGAAAGGGAGGCTGAGATAAAGAGACTGATGGAGATAAGACGGGGAGACAAGACGGGGAGACTTCTAGCGAGATTCTTAAAAGACACTAAAGCCTCTAGTACCATTAAAGGCATCAGATGATCCGACAGTAAGCTGGACGTTACCACAGATGCAATTGCAAAACATTTCCATGCATTCTATACCAAGCTCTACAATTTACCACCCCAGCATAGACCGACAGGCATACAGGGGGATATGACTAGGGCAATCCAGGACTATCTGCTGAATAGTGGGCTGCCAGTGTTAAACATGACGGACACTACTACTCTGTAAGAACCAATTACTGAAACAGAAATAGTTAAAGCAATCCGTGACATGAAACCCGGGAAAAGCCCAGGCCCGGATGGGTTTACAGCCATTTACTAAAAAACTTTTATAAATACCCTGACGAAACTGCTGGCCAAAGCCTTGAACTCTCTGCCTGATTTCAAAAGACGATTTCCCGACTTCCTCTCAGCGTATATCATGGTAATACCAAAGGCGGGCAAGGACCCTGAGGACTGTGGCAGTTATAGGCCAATTTCCCTCCTTAATCTAGCCATGAGATTGAGACCTTTCTTGGAAAAAGTGATTGGGCCGGAACAAGTGTGCTTTATGCCGGGTAGGGAGTCGAGAGATAATGTGACGAAGGCACTACTTTTGACCCAGGCAGCTCACACAAGAGGGATCAAGGGCCTTCTCCTGTCCACAAATGCAGAGAAGGCCTTTGATAGGGTCTCCTGGGACTTTATGCTAGCCACCTGCTCTCACATTGGACTATCCTCCCGAATGATGGCGTGGATAGCGTCCCTATACAGGAATCCCTCTGCAAAATTGAAAATTAATGGGGCTCTCTCGGAAAAAGTACAAATATCAAATGGCACCAGACAGGGGTGTCCATTGTCACCCCTACTTTTTATTTTGACTTTAGAGCCGTTCATTAAAATGGTTAACGCCAACCCTGACATAAAAGGCTTTGAGCTGTCAGATAGGGAGTTCAAGGCAGCAGCATATGTACGTGGTTTCAGTCTAGTAGGGCAAATGAATCGGAAGGTCTCAGGCGGAGATGGTCAGATGCTCTACAAATGGAGCTCACAGATAAACAATGGACAAGGGCATGCTCACTCGCATACCAATGCTCCATTAGCACCAAAATGCAGGAAACAGCTTATGAGCTTCTAACACAATGGTATATAACCCCTGTAAAGTTGAACAAATGGAGCCCACAGACATCCGACACATGCTGGCGCTGTAAGGGAGAGAGGGGCAGACTAATACACATTTGGTGGCAATGCCCAATCCTAAAACCATTCTGGGATATGATAAAGGAGAGAATTGCACACATAACAGATAACAATCTTAACCTCGATGCGGCAAGTTGCCTACTGCACATAAACAATTTTTTGCCCAAAGCATACAAAAAAATCCCTCTCAAAACACCTTCTGAATGCGGCGAAATCCCTGATTCCACTACATTGGAATTCCACCGATGTACCCTCTCTTAAGTGTTGGTTGGCTAAGGTGTCGGATGTCTGCGAAATGGAAGAAACCCTAGCACAGGCCTCTGAGCAGGTGGAGATATGCCACAAGACCTGGCAGGCCTGGCATGTCTTCAGGTGGTCTGATGAGTATAAGTCATTAACCCGACAATGATAACGGTCTCTTAGACTGTAAAGGGGACCAGGCGGGTTCACTGTGGAAACCTCTTCACTGAGATTTCCTTGTACCCTACATCTCTCTTTCTTTTCATTCCTTTCCTTTTTCATCTCTTACTGTTATTTCTCCTGCTTGTTATAGACTATATGCGACCTATAGAAGGTCTTTGACTTACGGTTACTACATTAACAGATGTTACTTGAAACAAAAATGTAACAATAATAGTTTGCCAATACAAAATTCTATGGTGCAGATAACTTTGATAGTTTGACACAAAACCTGGTCTTCCAGGTGAGTTATAGAATGTGTTGTGATGTAACAACCTATCTCTGATGTACACTCATGTTGACTTAATAAAAGCTTAATGTTTAAAAAAAAAGGCACCAATTGGTGTCCCATTCTCTGCGGGCTGGGGCTTAGGCCCCTCCCCGCTAAGGTTCAATACCGACGCCAGTGACCAATAGAGGACCAACCTCAGATTGTACCTCCAATTCTCCCTAAAGAAGAAAGGCCCTTACCTTGAATAAACAATAAATACAATAAATACAGCATTTGCATTGCTAAACAATGTGATTGAAGAATACAAACAAGAACAATCATAAGATAGACCACACCTGTTGTGGTGCAATTCACGTGGAAACAAGGTCTACATTTTTCACTTTTTGGGAGCACACAAGTTGTGCATTCCTTTATATACGGGCACTCAGAGCACCCTCCACATTTGTAGGTGCCCAAAGAGCCCTCCTCCTTCAAGGGTAACTCAATAAGGTTGCTGTGAACCAATTTGTCTCTTAGTGATCTGCCACTTCTAAAGACAATTCCTGGGGTCGATCTAACATATTTCCTTATAATGTCATCTGTACTAAGGAGGTACCAAAATTTCTTCATGACTTCTCTGATTACATCATGATGGTAAGTGTAGGTGGTAATGAATTTTACTGTGTCCCCTGCCTTATGATCCTGTGTTCTACATTTGAACAGAAGTTTTGAATGTGGGCGGTCGCAGACTTTTTCATATGCCCTTTTGAGACATTTTTTTGCTATATTCACGAGTTAGTAATGCATCTCTAAGGGCTAGTGCTTCTCTTTCAAAACCCTGAGAATTGGAGCAATTTTGCTTGATGCGGAGGTATTGCCCATATGGAATACTTCTAATCAGGATAGTAGGATGAGCACTATTGGATGGTATGGAGGATAGTATTACCCACTGTTTCTTTTCTAAATAGGGATGTGGTAAGGCTGCCATCAGGTTGAATGGAAATATTGAGATCTAAAAAGGTAATTCAATTTGATACCGTATGAGCAAAATATATATTAAAGGTATTTTCTTCCAGTTTCTCCAAAAAGGAACTGAGGTTTGGGAGAGGGCCCATCCACACCATGAGGATATCATCAATGTACCTGTGCCACAACGACAAGTCCCTATCCATCACCGCCACATGCCCACCCTTGTCAGCTGGTTTAATAATTATTGATAAGTTGTTACTCAAATCGTTCAATGCCTGAAATTGTTTCTGATTTATGTTCCCTCCCTGTATGGGGTGAAGGTACATATGTTCCACTGCCTTTGTCATCTGTGTAAGGAAAGCGTAGACACATGGGGTGGATTTTAATGATGGAAATATTTGAGATTTGGACCTGAAGGTTTTATTTTCAGCTTCTAATGTATCATTAATGGGGTTAGGTGACGGTGAGATCACATCCACCTCCTGTTCCCTTTCTTGATTTTCATTTAAAAATTTGATGAGATTGCGCAATGCTCTAAAATTGGCAATAGTATAGCCTTTAAACTGATCTGCTTCCATTTTATCCTCTGTTTTACCAGTGTGATCTTTATCATACAAGTGTTTAAAGGTCAGCTTTCTAGTAAATAAGTATAAGTCTTTGACTGTAGTGAATTTGTCAGTGGTCTGATCTGGGCAGATATTCAAACCCAGGCCTAGAACCTGTTCCCCCTCCCTCGTAAGGGTATATGAAGACAGGTTCAAGAAACTGAGTTGTTCTGATCAGGACTTTGGCGGACCATAAATTGGTCCAGTGGTCCTCCCTCCATCTTTTGGGATCCCTCCCAGAGTTTGAGTTGAAATGTCTGCATTTAAATGGTTATTTGAGTCTTTGGGTAAAGTGTCAGAAGTAAAAGGCATAAGGCCCTCTAGGTTACACGACAATGTGACAATGTGCCATATTTAACTAGTGAATTCTGAGTAGTGTTAGTCTTTTTGGATTGCTGTTTATATGTTCCTCCATTGGCAATTTTTTTAGGGGAAAATGGACGTTTCTGTGCGACGCCAACTCTTACCCATACTATACCCACCACCAGTGTTGTAATACGTGCATGACCATTGAATGTCTGAGTGGTTCAAGGAACTTTGTGTTGTGGATCCTGTCTGTGCTGTGGAAACAGAAGGTAAAGAACAATCTGATTCAATTTCTGTATCAGTGAAATCTCTATTAATATGTGATTCCCTTCTTTGTGATCTATTTGTTAATTCATTTTTCCATCTGTAGGCCATGCCCTCACTGAAGGCAACTGAATCTATTACAAATTTTCCCTCCATTTGCATCATTTTAGTCAGTATTGAACCTCGGTTGTGAGGGGCCTGGACCCCAGTCCACAGGGAACGGGGTACCAATTGGTGCCTTTTGTTCATCTTTGTTGTCCAGTGGCCCCAGGCCAGGGCAATTGCCCATCCCAGACATGGTGTCTCTGGAAAGTATGCGCATGGGGCCGGTTCTATCCAGCCCACTAGATTGGATAGTTTGGACCCAGTGTGCGCGCTGGGTTTACTGGAGACACCTGCAGCCATCTTTGCTGATGGCTAGGGAATGGGCATATCGACCCTCCTAGATATACCATCACTAGATGTGCACGCAGGAGACCTCCTCCTTCAGCCGTGACGTACCCTGTCACTCGAATCTGGCACGTAGGCGATGTTGGTCTGGAGGCTCCCGCTGCCATCTTGTTTGAGGGTCGAGTGGCCGGACGGAATTTCTGGCCGGCGTAGCCCACATCTGTGGCCATTTGAGGGGATTTCCCGGCACATAAAGGGCTCAGATTACCTCCAGGCTCCCCCTCCTCCTCCTTCACAGTCTGGGGTGGCCTAATTGGTCAGTGGCATGGTGAAATAGCTGCAGGTACAGTTAGCTCCATGAGAGCCTCTACAATCTCTCTAGATAATTAAGATGATTGCTGATGTCAACTGGTGGACCCTGACATTGCCAATTTTCAATTGTGCTGAGCCCCAGCAGATTGTAATTCCCATCACCGGGGGTGGGGTGATCACAACTACAATGTGCTATCACACATGAAAGGTAATTATTTTATTTATATATGTATATATATATATATATATATATATATGCGATAACTTTGTATATACATGTAATAAACCTTCACCATTATATTGAATTTTATTAGTTTCCTTTCAGGATATATTTATATCTGCCCCTCTTACATTGATTTACCACCATATATCACAACTATTAGATAATCCTTAGTTTATCAGGATAAACATCAAAATAAATAGCAGCTTACTCCTTTGCCACAGCAATAAGATAAACCTGCTTTTTTTTGTTTCCTTTTTTTTTTATGTTTAACTTTTTATTGATTTTAATACAAATAGGTACAACAGGTAAGAGACAATTGTGGCATTGTCTGCTGTGTAAATGACATCGAAACATAATGCACATAGTTATATTTTACAGTAGTACAAACATTCCATACAACTTGGCGTGGTACATAAGTTATAACTTGAAGTGTGGGTACTATCAATCATGATAAGTACTATGGTGGGAGAACTCAGCAGCCTGTGAGTATCTATGAGTCTCTTTCAACCACATCTATGGTCTCTACCTTCAACCGTGGCGCATAGACTGTTATCTTAAAAATCTATTTTTTAATATGCGTCTGCCCCTCTCTGGATACCCCATATGGGAGCACTCTTGTATCCCGTGAGGGGAGAGGATCAATAGGTCGTGACCACTAATAGGTTTCTTAGGTGAGTATATATTTGGCTACACGTAGGGATTACATATCTGTGGCTACGATATGCATAAGTGATCAGTTGTATGGTAAACTAACAACAATAAACACATTAGTAATAAGTAACAATGCACTGATAGGGAACTGGAATACTGATAGGGGATATGAGAGGGGGTAGAGAGATCAGAAGAGAGAGGGGAGAAGAAAAGATAAGAAGGGGAGAAAAGGGGGTAAACAGAGGGAGAGACAGGAGAGAAAAGAAAGAGGAAGTAAATATGGTACATGTATACTCGCATTAACATTTACAACTTTGGTTAACTGGGTGGTGACCTAAAAGGTGTATTACCTACGGTTGACAGATTGGATTCGTTTAATTTAGGCGAGATTTCCCATTTTTTTTGGAAGATAGCTCCTGACAAAGATTTGTATGCTATGGTACGTTCAAGAATGTAGTTTTGGTGAACCAGCGATATCACCTCTGATACATTAGGGGCAATGTTCGTTTTCCACTTTCGGAGTATTGTTTGGCGTGCCACCAGTAGGATGTGGGTGACTACAGTTCTCTGATGAGTGGGGTAATGTTCAATACCTATGTTAAGAATGGCTAGGGATGGACAGGGGGTTTTTAGATTGCCAGCTAGTGTTGCCATAAGCTTGAAAATTTGTGACCAAAAACTCGTGAGGCATGGGCAGCCCCACAGGATGTGTGCAAGTTTACCTGTTTATTCCGCATTCTCGCCAACACTGAGAAGATGATGTTGTTGAGAATTTGGCCATTCTATATGGTGTGTAATACCATCTGTGTGTGATTTTTATAGTCATTTCCCAATGGGATACGCAACTAGATGATTGGTATATGGAGCTGAACGCTGAACGGTACTGTTCTTCTGATGGACATGTGTTCAGGTCCAGTTCCCAATTTTTCATGCTATTCGATTTGCAGAGCTTCTTTTTGTTGTGAAGCGCATTGTAGAAGAGTGAGATACTACTTTTTGGTAGTTGTTGAGAGAGATAAAATTCCCTTATCTGTCCCGGCAATTGTATCTCGGGGGGAGGGTGCCTGTTGAGGAAGCTGAGGAAGATTGAGGGTGCCTGTTGAGGAAGATTATTATCCGTGCGCATGTGAAATAATGCTCCCTAGGTATTTTGTGTTCTGACATGAGAATATTTATAGCTTTAGTTTTATTGTTATGAATAAAGTTCTCTACCCATTCTAAACCTAATTTTTGTAGGGTTCCTGTGTTGAGCATCGGGATAAGCTCTTCCAGGATGTGCAATGGGTAGGTTGAGTGGAGTACTTGCTTTGTCCCTTTAAGTTTACTGTTCAGGGCTCTCCAGGCGAAGATTGATGCTTGGGTAGGTAGTCAGAGTGAGGGGACATCCCAGGGCCTCCAAGAGTCTCCTATGAGAAGGTTCACTAGGGTCTTGGTCAGGGACAGAGCCGTCTCTATCTCCAACCAAGGTAGATGGTTATTGCCCTGGAACAAGTGTTTCAGTTGTTCCATATGAACTGCTAGATAGTAGTCCTCGATATCCACCCAGCCTGCTCCTCCTACTAATTTGTGTGCGGTCAGTTGCGACTGAGAGCATCTAGCTCTCTTGCCCTGCCAGATGAAGCTACTTAGGGATTTAGCTAAGGAATTTAGTAGATGGCATGGTATTGGAATGGGCAGTGTCCTAAAAAAATATAAAATTTGGGGCAATATCATCATCTTATAAGAGGCTAGCCTGCCTGCCCAGGATAATTCCTTATTAGAGCATTGTTTCAATTGTGTATTAATTTTGTTGATGAGCGGGCAAAGGTTTAATGCTGGCAGGTCCGAGGTTTTGTTAGTGAGAGTAATGTCTAAGTACAGGATGCCCTGGGAACTCCACTTAAAGGGGAGATTTTTCTGGAGAAAAAGCCTGGACAACCCTGTTATGCCTAGGTTGAGGATGAGGGACTTGGTGTAGTTCACTTTATAATACGAAATTTGGCTGAAGTTAGATAGGACTTGGTACGCTACCGGGAGTGATGTTGTAGAGTCAGTCAGTGAGAGTATGACATCATCCGTGAATAAGGTCACTCTTTGGACCCGTGAACCTATACGGAAGCCCTGAATTTGAGGATGAGATCTGAGTGCTTCTGTGAGGGGTTCGATCATTAAGTTAAATATAGTGGGGGATAAGGGGCATCCCTGTCTTGTCCCATTACTAATCCTGAAAGTGGAAGACAACATTCCTATCGTGGGCTGGGAGTACTTGGGCCGTGGGCTGGGAGTATAGGGCCATAATGGCCGATACAGTAGATCCAGTAAAGCCAAATTTTTCTAAAACCATTGACATGTATTTCCAGTGCACTCTGTCGAACGCCTTCTCTGCATCAATAGAGAGTAGCATAGAAGGCTTTCATGTGCGTTCCGCAAAATGAATAGTATTCAGTATCCTCCTGGTCACGTCAGAGGTTTGCCTCCCCCTGATGAACCCCATCTGGTCGTTGCTTACTAGTGTTAGTATAATGTCGGCTAGGCGTTTGGCGATTACCTTGGCATAGATTTTTATGTCTACATTTAACAATGATATAGGTCTATAATTAGCTGGAATGGAGGGATCTTTCCCAGGTTTTGGTAGAGTAATAACGTAAGCTTTGAGCACTTCCTGGGGGAACGCGGAAGGAGATGTTGCCTCAGTAAACATTGTGATGAGGTGAGGTATTAGAGTGTTTTGGAACGTCTAATAATAGTCACTAGGAAGGCCATCTGGCCCCGGGGACTTCCCTAATGGGAGGGATTTTATGGTGGTTTCTACTTCTTTGTATGTGAGTGGGGCATTGAGATTAAGCAATTACTGTTTTGAGAAGGAAGGGAGATGCAGTTTCTGGAGAAAGATATCTATCTCATGTTCCGTGGGCTGAGGAGTCTGTGGGTCCTCTATGAGGTTGTATAAATTCTCATTATAGCTAGCAATAGAGTTGAGTGAACCCGAACTGTAAAGTTCGGCTCCGTACCGAACTTTGGGGTGTCAGTGACCCAGACCCGAACCCGGACATTTGAAAAAAAGTTTGGGTTCGGGTATTTGATCACGCATGTTGAATAGCTGCAGGGCAGCCAATCAACAAGTTATTTCACTGGTTTGCCCTTAGAAGCCATCACAGCCATGCCTACTAATGTCATGGCTGTGATTGGCCAGTGCATCATGTGACCCAGACTCTTTATAAGCTGGAGTCACTTAGTGCTGCATGTCACATGCTTTCTGGGTAGTGTAGGGAGAGGATGCTGCCGGCGCTGTGAGGGACAGATTGCAGATATAATAACTTCTCATCGATCTGATTGTGGACTAGGTAGAGATTACTACTACTAGTGCTTTGAGGGACAGATTGCAGATCTCATCCTGCATTATAGAATGATCTGCTTTGAGGGACAGATTGCAGATCTCACCCTGCATTACTGAACAAACTGATTGTGTTACCGAACGATCTGATTGTGGACTAGGTAGAGATTACTACTACTGCTTCGAGGGACAGATTGCAGATCTCATCCTGCATTACAGAACAATCTGATTGTGGACTAGGAAGAGATTACTACTACTACTGCTTTTAGGGACAGATTGCAGATCAAATAACATCTCATCCTGCATTGCAGAACGATCTGACTGGACTAGGTAGAGTCTACTGCTTAGAAGGACAGATTATTGTTCTAAAATCATCTCCTAGTTCTATAGGGTCAGGTTCCTGCTGTTGCTGTAAGGGACAGATTATTGTTCTAAAATCATCACCTACTCCTATAGGGTCAGGTTCCTGCTGTTGCTGAAAGGGACAGATTATTGTTCTAAAATCATCACCTACTCCTATAGGGTCAGGTTCCTGCTGTTGCTGTAAGGGACAGATTATTGTTCTATAATCATCTCCTAGTTTTAAAGGGAGAGGTTCCTGCTGGTCCTGTAAGGGACAGATTATTTTTTTTAAATCATTGCCTACTCCTATAGGGTCAGGTTCCTGCTGTTGCTGTAAGGGACCGATTTTTGTTCTATAATCATCTCCTAGTTCTAAAGGGAGAGATTCCTGCTGGTCCTTTAGAAGAAGAAGAATTTATTATTCATTTTTTTTGTATTAATAAATACTTAAATAGTGCTACATAGTACATTTGTGGGCAGAATGAGGATAGCATCAAATAAGGGACGTAGTTATAGTGCTGCTGGTGCTGCTGGTGTTTATGGTGTTGGTGAAGCTCCTGTTGGAAGGAGAGGACGTGGTTGATCTGTGCCAACTACACGCACAAGCTTAACACCTGCGCCATCTTGTCGTGGGCCTCTCGAAATGGAGGCAAAGTATTCGGGTTTTAAGCAGTTGCGCGGGCTCTTTTCTGCGCTTAGACATCTTGGCTCCTTCCCCAAGTGTTGCTGGAGCAGGGCTGGACAGTCTGGCGGGCTTTCTCGCTGTCTCTGCGGCTTCAGCTGTTTCGTTCCCCCGCGGTTGGTCGGAGCTCTCATGCTATGCGTCCATGCTGGAGCTCAGCCGGCCACGCCCCCTTTGTTTCCTTTTTTAAAGCAAAGCAATGAATAGCCTCTGAGCTTTGGATGAAACTCTAATATTGATACTAATTACATATAAAAATTAAGCCCATCTTGGAGGGTTGGAGGAAAGAGGAGGAGGGGGAGGGGGGCTTAAGGTGGTCATGAGTATCCATATGTGTTGGGGGTCCTCTTTTGATCTTTGGGTGCCTTTCCCCCTCCTCCTTACCTTAACCCTTTCCTACCTCCCCCTTCCCCTCCCCTTCTCCCCTCCTTCCTTCACCCTTCCCTTTCCTTCTCCCTCCCCCTTTCCACCTTTTTCCTCCCTTCCCCTCCTCTCCGCCTGCTTTTCCTTCCCTTCCTCCTCTTCCTCCTATCTTTCCTCCCTTCCCCTTTTCCTCCCTTCCCTTCCCTTTCCCCAAGCCCTTCCCAATTACCCACAAGGGAGTTTGTAATATAATCTGTGAAACAAACAGTTCATTAGAATGTAACCACTGATAATCTGCCATTTTATTTATATGGCAATTATAGAAAGTCTACATTGGTAGCTCCTGATGAAGCAGACTATGTCCAAGAAACATGTTGAGCTGTAAAAGACAACTGTACGAATTTACTGGCTTTTTAGGTGCTCCCCTTCTTTTTCCAAATTGCGTGGTGTTCTACTTCAATTGGGCCACTAGATGGAACCAGTTAGCACTCTTGCTAAGTCTTTCTAACTTTGGGATAAGTGAACACCTGTATCTTTGAGTATCTAGCTTTGTTTTAGTAGCCAAGATATAACATTATTTGTTGTGATATGGTTCCGCTGATATATATATATATATATATATATATATATATATATATATATATATATCTTTTTATTAATTTTTCCATTAGTGTTATTCTTATTTGATGGTTATAACAATTTTGTTTTATATCAATTTAAGGCTCTGGTGGAGTTAAAGAAGGGGCCCGCACCTCCCGTGGCAGTGGAACCAAAATTGGTGCGTGCCTCCTACCATCTACAGAAGTTGACACCGGCGGATGACATAGAGGCATACCTCACAACTTTTGACAGAGTTGTCGACCGCAAAGGGTGGCTGAAGGAGCAGTGGGCAGGGCTCTTTATTAAGGCCTTCATTGATCTAGAACCAGATAAGGCCCAGGACAATAGGACTCTAAAGATACTCGCACGCCTGGGGGTCACCATGACATTCCGGATGCATCAGTGGACCTACCGCACCGACAAGCCACCCCGTTCGCAAATGTTCGACCTAGTTCTCCTTACCAGGAAATGGCTACAGCCGGAGACTTTGCCAGGTGTCCAGATTGTGGAGCGCGTGCTCATGGACCGATATCTGCGGGCACTCCCTGCTGCTTTGAGGACATGGGTCAGCCATGGGGACCCCAAAACTGCAAGCCAACTGGTGGACCTCGTGGAGAGATACACAGCTGCTGAGGACTTGTTGCGCCCATCTGTGCCCCACTCCAATGTATCTAGAGGAGAAAGATCACCTGGCGGACCAGGTAAGACTGTTCCAGGGCTCAGGGGCATGGGGAAATTTGATAAGACTGATACAGTTAAAGAGACTGGGGGCTCTAGACCTGGAGAATGGCCAAAGAAGCCAGGAAGGTCTTGGGGACCATTGAGAGGACTGGGTATAGAACACATACAGTGCTACTGATGCCATGCATAGGGCCATATTGCTGCCAATTGCCCCCTGAATGTTGAACCCATGCAATGCAATTATGCTTATGTGAATAGACGTCTTTCTCTTTTTGCACAGGTCGCATATACAGCATCATGTTCAAGTCGCATGGAGAAGCAAATGTGTGTGATTTTTGTTGATGGGAGACCAGTCACTGCACTACTTGACTCGGGTAGTGTGGTAACATTGGTAAAAAGCAATTGTGTAAATCCTGCAAGGTTACACCCTAGCATTGGCAGAGTCATTTGCATCCATGGGGACAGCCGTGACTACCAGGCTGCGGTGGTTGACACCCCTTGTGGTAGTGTGACTCATTCAGTGGGGGTGGTACCTTCACTAATTTATGAATCCCTGGTGGGCAGCGATTCTCCCCATTTTTGGAGGTTATGGGAAGGCACAGGGAGTTTGGAGGATAGAGCTGCCCCTGCTGTGGAAGCACAGGACTTCGCGCCAGACCCATTTTGCCAAAAGGAAGGGGAGACTGGTTGCAGGACCAAGGAGGGAGGAGACCCTCTTCCTTTTCCTGTACTGGCTGGGAAGCCAGAGGAGCTGGAAGATAGTTCACAGCGAGGGGGCTAATGACCCAGACAACGTCTCTGACCCTGATGGTGAGAGCGAACTGAATGTAGCACTTGACTTAGAGGTCCGGAGGGAGGACTTCTGCACAGAACAACTACGGGATGCCACTCTCCTTAGAGCCAGAGAAAATGTGAAGGTGATGGATGGGGAGCCTGTGGATCCTAATTGGGGGGGTGTCTTTTCCCTACATGGTGCTTAAAAATAATTTGTTGTATCAGGTGGTGAAACGCGGGGGGGACGAGGTGGAACAGCTAGTGGTTCCCAAACCCTTCTGCCGGATGGTGCTAGCTCTGGCCCATGAGCATGTAATGGGGAGACATCTGGGTATGGAAAAAACCAGGGAGAGAATAACCCAGAGATTCTTCTGGCCTGGGTTGTATGCAGACGTCAAAGAATACTGTAAATCATGCCCTGAGTGTCAAATGACGGCCCATTTTCATAGTCCCCTTGTCCCATGTCCCAATTGAAGTGCCATTTGAGCGAATTGGCATGGATCTTGTGGGACCAGTAGTAAAATCTGCCTGGGGACACCAGCACATCCTGGTGATCCCGGACTATGCAACCTGCTATCCTGAGGCCATACCCTTGCGGAACACCTCTGCTAAGACTATCGTCAAGGAGCTGGTCCAGGTGTTTAGTCAGGTGGGGATCCCTCAAGAGATCTTGATTAGTGTTGAGCGAACCCGAACTGTAAACTTTTGGGTGTCCGGGACCCAGACCCGAACCCGGACTTTTCAAAAAAAGTCCGGGTTCGGGTCCGGGGTTCTGGTAATTTTACTAACAGTTCTGAAAAGTGCTGTAAAAAAGTCCTGGAAAGTCCTAGAGGTCTGCAAAAGGAAGGAAAATGGGGGTAAGGGTCGGACAAGTGCCCTACAAAGAAATGGGGATAGGGAAATAACTTAAAATAATTAAAAAAAAAATAACATAAAAAAATCAAAAATGGAGGTGGATGTGGACTATCTTAAAACTGTGTGAGAAAAGTATAAATTAGCGGGGAGAAGCCATATCACTGTTCTAAGGACAGTGATATGGCTTCTCCCCGCTAATTTATACTTTTATAACACAGTTTTAAGATGATTGTACATTCTACAATCATGTTAAAACTCTGTGAGAAAAGTATACATT
>BLSH010514122.1:191141-202185 GCA_018402905.1 Glandirana rugosa
AGGGTCCACCAATCCTTCCTTATTAAACCAATCCCGATGTGCACCCGTAAAGAAGGCGGTATCCTTTCTTCTTTCCCCTGTTATTTCATGAATTGTAGGTGAGCTTCACAATTGGTCCAACCTCCCACTCTCCCTATTGGGAAGAAGCCACGTCTTTAAGATGGTTAGCTTCCCCAAAGTTCTCTACCCCCTGCAAACCATCCCCCTTCTTTTGCGTCATAAGGACATTCAGACAATTAACAAGGCCCTTTCTTCTTTCCTATGGCGGAAGAAATGCCCACGTGTAGCCCTAACCAAATTATTCCTTCCTAACCACCTGGGAGGCTCCAACCTCCCTAACATACGACATTACAATCTAGCGTGCCTCCAAAGAGTGGGTTTGGACTGGTTGAATCCTCCAGATATTCGAATCACGACCTAGAATCTCAGATGGTTTCCCCCCACTGCCTAGACGCCCTTCTCCACTGTAAACTGTGAGATCTACCCCCCACTTTGAAGCAAAATTTACTCATTAGAAACACTAACATTGCGTGGAGGGAAATCAGGACCAAACTGGGCCTCCCTGCAACCATCTCCCGTTCCCTACCCTTCAGGGGCCACCCCAAAAGCCCCCTGTCTACTCAACAAACTATAATAACTTTCTGGTCTCTCCAAGGCCTGCGGACTTACGCTCAGCTCTTTGACCCAGTCACAGGGAGAACCCTCCCCTTCTCCCAAGTCCAAACATCATTCAACCTTCCGAAAACTTATTTTCTCCCCTTTCAACAAGCCACAAGCTTTGCTACCAACCTGTGCCCAGACAAACTGAAGCGTTTTAAACCCTCCTAACCTCCTTGAAGCTAATCAAGAGAATGTCAAGAGTGTGCAAAGCAGTAATCAAAGCAAAAGGTGGCTGCTTTGAAGAACCTAGAATATGACATATTTTCAGTTGTTTCACACTTTTTTGTTATGTATATAATTCCACATGTGTGAATTCATAGTTTTGATGCCTTCAGCGTGAATCTACAATTTTCATAGTCATGAAAATAAAGAAAACTCTTTGAATGAGAAGGTGTGTCCAAACTTTTGGTCTGTCCAAACTTTTGGTCTGTACTGTAAATAGACTTTAACTGATGTTGTGTTGCCAATTAGTACCTTTGGATCTTCCTCCATTTTCCATAGTGGTTTCCACCTCCTTCCCATCTCCTTCACCCCCCCTCTCCTCTGCTCCCTTCCCCCCTCTCCCAATCCCCTCCCTTCCCCTCCTCTCTTTTATGATAATCTCCATTCCACACCTATGACTTGTTTATCTATTCTTACTCTGATTTACTGGTATTTTTCTGTTTAAAACTTTGTATCGAAACTAAAACCCTAATGAAGTATGTTTAAAAAAAAAATACTACTGAAATACCACAAGACTTCATAAAATAACTCATGCAGTATTTTTGTAGCATTTTCTTGTGTATGCCAAAAAACTTTTTGAAAATGTTGAGCGGTATTTTACTGCATGTTTTAAGGGGAACAATACTTCTTTGTTAATGGAGTCCAGTAAACATTAAACTGTCAAAAAAAGGTTGTTTTACTTCTTTGTGTATATAGTTTACCAAACCAGGGTCATTTCACTTTTAGGCCTCATACACACGGACGTTTTTTGACGTCGGCGTTTTCTGGCGTTTTTTGCAGCTCTCCATGTTAGTCAATGGCACCATAAAAACGGCGACATTTTTGAGCTGTAGATGGCGTCGGCGTTAGTGAGCTGAAACTAGAACCCACGGCCAGCGCGTTCTGAGGCTGTAATGTTTCGTCATTTTTTGGCGCCGATGCCGCAAAACGCCAATTAACGCCAACTAATATTGTACCGGCGTTTTTTGACGCCGATGGTTTTAGGTTGAAAAATAGCAGAGGGATGATTTTTTTTAAAAAACGCCTATTGACGCCGACGCTCACTAACGCTCACTAACGCCGATGCATAACGCCAATGCATAACGCCGAAAAACAACGATTTTTTTTCCTTGACGTCGGGCCCGACGTTTTGTTTATTTTTAAGAAATGTCCGTGTGTATGGGGCCTTAAATGATTGTGATTTCTCCAGTGAATATAAGTTAATGAGTGTACTACTGCAACAACTGCTATGGTTTGAACCAGTCCAAGAAGGAATTTTATTTGAATTTCTTGAATAAAACACATCATATAAAGCAGCATATTTAAAAACTGCATCTTTATCATTAAAAAACACTGTCCATTGACTTTACATAGTCTGAAAGTACAATATGGGAAATATCTACAGCAGGCAGGGAATATTACATTTTCAGTCGCTTTTCTCCTAATGATTTCTTGAATTTTAACACTGTAACTTTGTAGAAAGTCACAAGATGCAGGGCAGCAAAAGAGGCCTTATCTGTGTTAAACTGGCCAAAAACAGCTATTTTCTTTCAACCAGAGGAGATTCCTCCTTACACACAAGTGAGGTGCATTATTGAATCCCTCCCTCTCATTGTCAGACAATGTACTGTGATCTCCTTCAGATTTAATACATACCAGTAATTGTTACACTTACAAATTATGCACACAATATTCAAAAATATTTAAAACATAGTCTCACATTTACCCTCAACTATATTGCTTATTTTTATACTTGCCTGAATTCCTGATCCTTCAGCCACTATGATTTTCCAAATGCAATTTAAGCTGTTGCCATAAGGGTCAGGAAAACCAGGGGATAATATTGTTCCTCTTCTGTCAGTAAAATTTCCACTACAAGGGACTGAAAAGAGCACAATGAGATTTAAATGTTATACCATAGACAGAAAAAATAAAGAGATAGCAACAAGTCACCATTTGTATACAAGTGCAATTGCATATATCTTTATCTATTGATATATGTTTGTTGTGTGACAGTATGCAGATGTGGTGACTGGTCACTGAGGCCCCAAACACTGAATCGTTGGAGGGCACATTAAATATGTCCCTAAATTTGAGGGATTTTTAACAGGGAGGTGTTTATTGCATGTGTACTTCCACTTTCTCTGTTTAACTTTGGAGACAAATCTAATCTAGCTCAAATAAAGTAGAACTCTGGCCAAGGATTTTTTTTTCTGGTTTATTATAGGGTGGGGGAGGGAATAAAACCTGTTGGTTTTTTATTGTTGGTTTCATCTATGTTTAAGAGACCCTTTCTAACTATTTGTTATGATGACCATTGTGCGGCTCGGTGGCTATGGACAGGCCATGCAGCTAGAATGTGATTTTACCAATAGTATGGCACCTTAACCCCTTAGCACCAGTTGTAAACATATGTGGCAGCATGGCGGTGGGCCTTAATGCTGAGATACCATGTATATGTATAACACCAGCATTTCTTGTTTGTTCTGGGAGCATGCTCACACATTTACCTTGCTGTGAGATATTACTTCACTTCCTGTCTCAATTCAATTTTTTCAATTAACTTGTTTTACCTAATAGCATGCCATTTAATTGTAGCATGTAAGAACTAACCTTTGTGTTTTTTCTGTTTATTAATATTGATTTGACCTTTGGGCAGTTGTAAAAGGATTTAAAATATATTGATTGACTTTGTACAAATTATCTGTGTCCCGAGGGCCACCATAATAGTAATTTCATTGCTTTTTAAGAAACATTTTTCATTCTAGATTTACTGAACATAAGATCTTTAAATAGATGTTCTCAGCTATCAAATGAGGGAACTGCTGCATGGTCATTGCTTTAGTACTGTAAAAACCCTACTTGTCAAGATAACTAATGAATACAGTGATGTCAATTTGTTTTTGTAAAATATTAATAAAGTAAATATCAACAAATGTAGCTGATATATTAAACAATCCATAGAACGTATTCTTCATTACTACTCATATTACATCTGAGCTCATGGAAACCAATTGTTAATTGTTTTATTTTCTGTTCTTAAGCACTATTTTTGGAATATTTTTGACTTCCACTGGCAACATATTCACATTCCTTTTGTCCAGTTTTGAATTGTAAAACCTGTGCCTTCAAGGTCTTCATCATTAGCAGATTTCTTGAATATGGCATTTCAATGATGAATACTAATAAGCTGCAGAGAACAGGGTGATGTTCAGGTTGCACTCAGGCAGATTTCAGTTTACTGTAGTCGAATTAGTTAAAATATAATTCTTATTGGTTGCTATTTACGTTGCAAGTAATCACTCATTCTTGTCAGCATTCAAAGATACAGTGCAATCTGGCCTAAAATTGATTGGCAAAGTAGCCTTCTGTAAATCCAATGCTTACTGTTCCCAAATAAATACATTACCCAATTAATATACAAAATTAAACTTACACTTCTTTCTAATTAGTCACACTTGTTAGGCTAACACTAATTGTGTAAATTATGAAAAGAGGACAATTTTGTATTTAACTTACTTATTTGGAGGGGGGCAATGTTGAAGAGGATAAGGGCTTCTTCTTCATATTCCTGACCCAGTGGGATGCAGGGCAATGTATTGGAACCTGGAAGCCCACTTTAAGATAAGGGGGCTCCCAGATATCTGCCCCCTATTTAAATGAGTAAGGGGTACTCATTCACAAAAAGTCAGTTCTAAATAAATACACACAAGATTCCTATCTAGAAGGATACCTCCCCAAATAATCTAACATTGTAAATCTGACATCCATAACAACGAGAATCTCCCGCTGATCATCACCTTTCGATAATCGCAAGAAAAAAACAATTGATACTCTGACCCGTTCATTCCTGCTGCACTCCCTTGCTAATGTCAGCTCTTTGGAGCAAAACTAGTATATATTAATTTTAGCACATACTTAATTATTCATGCTAGTATCATAAATTAACTCCCTGGTTACCCTGAAGTCATAATACATAGCTTAGTAACACGGTAATTTAAAACAAAAAGACTAATGTGTCTTGTCATCTATGTGTCCATCCTGAATAAGATATACGTTTTAAAGGGAATACAGTCAGGTCCATAAATATTGGGACATCAACACAATTCTAATCTTTTTGGCTCTATACACCACCACAATGGATTTGAAATGAAACAAACAAGAAGTGCTTTAACTGCAGAATTCCAGCTTTAATTTGAGGGTATTTACACCCAAATCAGGTGAACAGTGTAAGAATTACAACAGTTTGTATATGTGCCTCCCACTTTTTAAGGGACCAAAAGTAACGGGACAATTGGCTGCTCATGGCCAGGTGTGTGTTATTCCCTCATTATCGCATTTACAAGGAGCAGATAAAAGGTCCAGAGTTCATTTCAAGTGTGCTATTTGCATTTGGAATCTGTTACTGTCAACTCTCAATATGAGATCCAAAGAGCTGTCACTATCAGTGAAGTAAGCCATCATTAGGCTGAAAAAACAAAACAAACCCATCGAAGAGATAGCAAAAACATTAGGTGTGGCCAAATCAACTGTTTGGAACATCCTTAAAATGAAAGATGCACCGGTGAGCTCAGCAACACCAAAAGACCCGGAAGACCACGAAAAACAAGTGTGGTGGAAGACCGAAGAATTCTTTCCCTGGTGAAGAAAACACCCTTCACAACAGTTGACCAGATCAAGAACACTCTCCAGGAGGTAGGGGTATGTGTGTCAAAGTCAACAATCAAGAGAAGACTTCACCAGAGTGAATACAGAGGGTTCACCACAAGATGTAAACCATTGGTGAGCCACAAAAACAGGAAGGCCAGATTAGAGTTTTCCAAACAACATCTAAAAAAGCCTTCACAGTTCTGGAACAACATCCTATGGACAGATGAGACCAAGATCAACTTGTACCAGAGTGATGGGAAGAGAAGAGTATGGAGAAGGAAAGGAACTGATTATGATGCAAAGCATACCACCTCATCAGTGAAGCATGGTGGTGGTAGTGTCATGCATGTATGGCTGCCAATTGAACTGGTTCTCTTGTATTTATTGATGATGTGACTGCTGACAAAAGCAGCAGGATGAATTCTGAAGTTTTTGGGCAATATTATCTGCTCATATTCAGCCAAATGCTTCAGAACTCATTGGACGGCGCTTCACAGTGCAGATGGACAATGACCCGAAGCATACTGCGAAAGCAACCAAAGAGTTGTTTTAAGGGAAAGAAGTGGAATGTTATGCAATGGCCAAGTCAATCACCTGACCTGAATCCGATTGAGCATGCATTTCACTTGCTGAAGCCAAAACTGAAGGGAAAATGCCCCAAGAACAAGCAGGAACTGAAGACAATTGCAGTAGAGGCCTGGCAGAGCATCACCAGGGATTAAACCCAGCGTCTGGTGATGTATATGCATTCCAGACTTCAGGCTGTAATTGACTGCAAAGGATTTGCAACCAAGTATTAAAAAGTGAAAGTTTGATTTATGATTGTTAATCTGTCCCATTATTTTTGATCCCTTAAAAAGTGTGAGGCACATATACAAACTATTGTAGTTCCTACACCGTTCACCTGATTTGGATGTAAATATCCTCAAATTAAAGCTGAACGTCTGCAGTTAAAGGACATCTTGTTTGTTTCAAATCCATTGTGGTGGTGTATAGAGCCAAAAAGATTAGAATTGTGTCGATGTCCCAATATTTATATACCTGACTGTATGTATTGAGAAAGAAAAGAGGGCTGCCCTTGCTTGTCCTTCAGTGAAAATATGTTTTGCCTGTCTGTCATGTTGGTTCAAATGTTTCAATACTTTCTGAGTCACTGACTTAGAAAAATTAGACAGATCAGCCATTCAGACTTCATGGGTTGAATGGTTGTTCTAAGGCAGTGACTTGTTAAGTATGAAGCCAGAGAGCCCAGGCAAATAGCAATTTCAGAATAAGATGAGGAGTGGCAGTCTATATATATTTCACACAGGACAGTTTCCTTTATGAATATCAATGGAATAAAGTTGTTCTGGCCTTGTGTCTTCCTAAAGGATCCCATTTCTCACTGGTAATCCAGATGTTCTTAATAATAGAAAATCAATAAAGGACTCATCTGCTTTTATTAATATGTGCCCACTGAATGCTCTGGATAAGGCAGTCTTTCAAAGGCAATTTTCATTATGAAAAGGAAACACTGACATTCTTTTCCGAGGCTATTTCTTTACCATGTCTATTAAACAGTGCTGAAAAAGCTTGCAGTCTAGAGTGTATTGGATTGATTTGTACATCAACTGATGATTTATAAAGTCAGTTCCTAATATACAGTGCTTATCATAGTCTAGCAAGCCTGTGCTACATAGCAATCATTTTATTAGGCAACATTAGTAATGCAAATTTATGCCAATGCAATAGACGATGATTATTATGCCATTTTCCATGTGTACAGGCAATATAAAACTAATTGAAGGAATCACAATGTAGAATTAGCCCTCTACAGGAAATGTGTTGATTAGCTATTTTCTACATTAAAAAAGAAAAAAAATGATAATCATTTACCTAAACAACTAGGCACAGTGTCATTCCACTGTGCTAAAGCATTGGGGACAGTCTGACATCGTATAGCTTTAGAACCTTGAAGCAGGTATCCAGGGTTGCATTCAAATCGAACTATGGAGCCTGCAGAAAAATCAGAACCAATTCGTTTGCCATATCTTGGCTCAGGAACAGAACTGCACTGAGTGTCACTGGTGCGTGGAACCGCTGCGTTAAGGAGAAAAAAATAAAACAAACATTTTAAACAATGAAACCTTTAGAATACCTACCAATGAACTAATTAACTATACACACTGTAAATAATAACAATTAGAGATAAACTGATGCTGTAAAATGTAAACGCCGTTTCAATTTGTGAACTATTAGGTTGTCATTATGAAAGGATGAAACTATAAAATTTTGCAATTCGCAAGTGTATGCATATCAAAAATTTGCTTTGTGCTGAAGTCTTCTGGCTAATCTACTGGCTTACACCACTGATGAAGTTCCTATTTACCTTATCATCTGCTTAATTTACAAATGCTGTAAAAATGTAAAGCAAAGCATTATAAGCACATTATCCAGCAAGGTAGAAGTTCCTGAAATTATTTCTTTTGTTGATCAGTACATAATTACAGGATCTGTTAAAGGAACTGAAGGGAAAGCAATTTAAATTCAGCATTTTTAGTTCATGCATATTTGTGTGTTTTGTAACAGGAATATTCCCCTGGTGTTCTCATCAGATATATTTAATGGTAAAACTTCAGTCTCAAAATAAATACTTCTTCCTGTGTCTTTCCAAACTCTTCTGTTAAAAAATTTCCATTGGGGCTTAAAATTGCAGTCTGTACTGCAATTTTGTTTCAATCAACTGCACAGCAATAGAGATATAAAACTGATTGCTCAGCTGCATTCAAAATACAAGTTGCCTTTTGGTTTAAAGACATACATACTGTGTACAGGTTTGTTTTGTCATTATAGTTTTTATATCTATGAATGTGTAACTTTGCAGAACAGTATTCTGCTTATGTACAATGTACTATTTGCATCTAAACAAATCGCAAGCCTAATAGAATATATGGAATATAACCTCTTCCATGGGAAAAATACTGTCCGGAAGGTTCACATGCCACTAGCAATTAGAGGATCCAACACAGTGGATTGCAGATCTCAGTACCCAGCCACATTAGGTGGTCAAGATATCATGTGCTTTCTATGAGATTACATAATCACAATGTAAACAAAGCCATCATGAATGAATCTCATTCATAAAAGCTCTGTTTCCTATACCAGTGAGCTGTGATTGGCCCACAGCTATCACATGGTACCTGGGCCAATCACAGCACCCTGTACCATGCGATTAGCTGTAGCAGTGGCAGCAGCACTAGACAGAGAGAGAGGAACTAACATTGTTCCTCCCTCTCTGTTTGTGTGCGATAAAATGAATTAAAGTGTATTTTTTCCAAAAAAAATGCGTTTGAAAAATGATTACGCAAATACTGTGTGACATTTGCAAAGCCCATCATTTTATCATATAGGGCATCTGCTAATATATATATTCTAAACAATTTTGTAGCAAAAAAATGTAGATGTTTACATGTAGGAGAGAAGTGCTAGAATTGCATACTTTTTGGATTTATTTAGGTCACCCCCTATACTAGTATGTAAATTTTTCTCTCTCCAATATAGCATCAACAGCATGTTGCCATTAAGCATATGTGGAGGGGGGTGGTCAAGGAGACAACCATTTCAAAAAAGTTTCATTTCAAAAAAAACATTTAAAAAAAATCATTCAAAAAAGTGTGTCAACATTAACTTGGAGGACAAAGGAGCAAGGTCCTCAGGTAAAACGCTCAAGATCTAGGGGTAAGGAAATTGCTAGATCGGTATCTAAATAGTTTAGGGGAGTTTCAAAGCATGTAGATTAAATAGATATCAGAGTTTGAGCATATTGGGCAGCAAGGAGAGTCAGTTCTACCCCAGGAGTGTAGTTTTTGAGGGGTGTAGTAGACCATATATAGTATGAATAGCTATATCAATTTCTGGGAAGGAAAAATAGACACCTGTGGCACATTTTTAATACATCAGCATCTCCTAAGGTAGCTTAGACTGAGATCAGGTAACAAACATACTGTATATGTTGTTGAATTGTAGACGGATATTTGAGTTCTGAAAGGAATGAGTTTTAACATACAAAACTCTTCCAAGCAGTACCATACAGTAAGTCATACCCCCAACTCCAATATTGTAAAGTAATATTTAATAATACTGAGCCACAAATACTGAATTACTAAAGAAAAGTAAAAAGAGCAGAGATAAATCATCAGGGTACACTTGCATCACAAGATTCAAATAGAGAATGCATTTACACTGGAGCCTGTGCATACATGTCCGAGTGCATTGCACGAGTGTAAACAACACAGTGTTGATAGAATTTGCGTATTCATATATGAACAATGTGCCAGCATAAGCACATATATTTTTTTAGATAAGGCTCATTGAATTCTTCTGATCTTTGACTGCCAATTTACATATATTCCACTGTTGTTTACACCTGTTTTAGTTGGTGGGAGATGTACAGGGAGTTGTACAGGGGTACAGATTATATGAAATCGTTTACACTATACAGAAATGATAGTAACTACATTTACTTTATATACATAGGAGGCAAGAATACTGTTGTGTGCATCATTGAACACATTTCCTTCAAACCAAAGATATAAACAGCAAGAGGGATAGCTGGCATCAAACACATTGCCTTGAGCAGTGCCAAGGAACAGAATGGTCCTTCATATACCAATTGTAGGTGACAAATCTGCATTTAATGTCTGTTAGACATGTGCAGTTAGTTTTGGTCCGAAAACAAATTTGGCTGAATACTTGGAGATACATCCAAACCTCCAAATGAAATAGTAACAAATTTAATTGAAATTCATCAAAATTTGTTTAGTTTATTCGTTATCCAACTTTTCAAAATGATTAAAATTCTGATCGGTCGAAAAAATGATCAACCGATTCAAATCCTGTTTGAAGAAAAGCTGGTTGTTAAGCAGCAGACCGGGAACCTGGCCACCCACATCCTTAACAACCGATGAGTCATCATCTGTCAGGGGGCTTCCTCACTGACCGATGAATGTAAAGAAAAGAATATGGCAGCGAGTGCGCATGCACAGGGCATTCGGAATGGGAGCTTAATTCCACAGCTCCGTCTCGTCCCGGCCGATTGGACCCCAGCAGGGAGCATAGAAGAGGGGGTACCCAGTCTTCCAGGGCCCCACCAGACAGGGCAACTAAGGGGCTTCCTCAGAAGCACGAGGTCTTGCCCTCCACTCCAAGAGTCCGCTCCCGGCCTGGTCCATCTACGAGAGGCCGTGGCTGGGGCCTACACACCACTCCCCCTTCTGGTGGCCACGTCCACACAGAAGCCTGATCTTCCGCAGTCTTCCGGGGGTCAGCAGAGCCCCCAGCTTCACACACGAGGTGCAGACACAGTCAGGGGATCCTCCTCCAATGGTTAACAGGCTCAGCCTCGCCAGGTTTCCAGAGCCCGGCCTCAGCTGACCACTCAAGGCTGGGGATTAGGCCTATTTACTGCCCCTTGTGCTGCAGGGGGCTGACCCCTTTTAGAGGCCTTGGAGGGGTAACATAGTGCCCCTTTCCCCGAGATCAGGAGCAAGACAGT
>BLSH010514122.1:259015-271807 GCA_018402905.1 Glandirana rugosa
AGCTGAAAGCCCCCCCCCCCCGGTGCAGATTGGAAAGCCACCAAATCCCGGGACATAACCTAAATCTATGGCTCCACAGCACCCACCCGAGGGCACATATCCCTAAATCACTGACCCTTCCAATCATTGCAACAGTCAAAGCTTGGAGGAAATTCACAGCTTTGGAATGGGCGAGTAATATTATTGACAAACCAAAAATCCCGGCAAAAGCCATACAACAACTTATTCCAGATTTCTCTATACTCTCATGGTCAAATAAACCCTCTAGCATACTAAACGAATCTTCACACAAGAGGGAATTAAACCATTTTCCCAACTACAAGCTGAGCTAGGCATCCCAGAAACAAATTATTACAAATACCTACAACTGAGGCATTGCATCAATAGCAACCCTCATATTCTCAAACCTCTGCCCACAAAAGTGCTTAAATTTCTGTCTCCGCAACGAGTTAGCCAGAAGGGCATCACACTATTCTACAATTTGATTAGGAAAAAAACTCTTTCTCCCATTCATATATTTTCCAACAAAGGGAAACGGACTTGAAAGACACATTTTCCTCACATCAATGGGAAATAGCCATTAGATCTATCTACAAATACACTACATTTCAGCACTATGGGAAACGTCGCAAAATATTTAACAACGTAGGTATCTCACACCTCAAAAAATATCCTCTTTTGACAGGTCCGCCTCCAACCTTTGTTGGAGACAGTGCGGTTCCATAGGCACATTAGTACACATCCTTTGGGAATGCCCACGGCTTGAACACTTTTGGGCAGAGGTTTTCCGCATAATAAATTACATCAAGAGGAAGAACGTACAGGCCTCCCCTGAATTAGGTCTTCTCAACCTAAACATCGACTCATTCTCTCATCATCTGCATAAAACAATTACTCACATATTGTTAGCTGCTAGACAAAATAACGCCAGACTATGGAAAAATCCTGACCCTCCTTCCTATATTAACATCATTAAACAAACGCAAGAACACTTCACCTACGAAACTATTTTATCATCCGACAGAGACGCCTATCGGAAACTTAAAAAGCAATGGGATCCTTGGGTTCAGTGGTACACAAAAACCACCTGCTCTAGGTGAATTACCCCAGTCTGAGTGCAGTCCCCTCCACCTCCTCTCCCCCTCCCCCTCCCACCTACTTTATACTTTCCTCCTCCTTTCTGTACAATATTTTTCTTCTACTTTCTCTTTTCTTCTTTTTCTCCTACTTGATGTTGAGAGAGCAGATTTAGCTACATACATTTACTGCTACAACTGCAACATTGGTTATTTGCTTAGTAATGTTCCTATGAAGCGCGGTGCGTCCTCTGCCCTGGACACAGTGAGATCCCTTTGGGGTGTCCGGGATGGAGATGGGCAGCGCTCTGCTCTAGAGTTTGACCTCATTTATGTCTATGCTTAACAGGACTTAAATAGTAATATTTGAATGTCTCTCTACACTACGGCATCTGTATTTGAATTACAATGTTATCCAACGTATGTATTCTATATGTTAGATTCAATAAAAATATTGAACATCAAAAGACATACAAAGAGACACCACAAAAGAGGGGGAGGTCCGTGCCAGAGATAGGCACAAAACCTGCTCATTCATAAAAATGGCTAACATCCCATTCAAAGTTGAGCCCCAATGGAATGCGGGTTTGGAGATGGAAAATCCAATATACCTCTCTCAGGCACAGTAACCTAAAGGTATCCCCCCTCTTTGGTGTCTTAATTCTCTCAATAATTTGAACCTGTATAGCCAATTTGTCTCCACAGTGGCGTTCATTAAAATGCTTACTAGCATTGGTGGACAGAGTTTTTGTTACACTATACAGATGTTCCTGAAACTGATCACGGAGTCTCCTTGTGGTTCTTCCCACATATTGGACCTGGCAAATATGGCAGGTGATATGATAAATCACATACCTGGTGTTACAATTAAAGAAAGAATCAATGGCAAAATCTCTGTGGTTCACAGAAGAACGGAACTCTTTGACCCCAAGAATATGGCCGGAACATGAACAGTCTGCTATGCCACATCTAAAATTGCCTTTACAGTGGAGCCAGGTATAAGATCTGGGAGATTCCCTCTGAAAAAAGGTTGGAGCAGGGCATTACCCACCATAGGTGCCCGACATGACACTATATCCACTCCACCCAGAAGGATATCCGCACATATCTCATCAGAATATAAAACAGGCAAATGCCAATTAATTATTTCCCTGATCATGCTGAATTCACTGCTGAGAGTCGACAGCGTCATAGCACCACGTTTAGTGACAAGCTTCTGACTGGATTGAGACAAAAGATCTTCTCTTGTTTTGTGCTTAACTATAGCGAACGCTCTATCCAGCATCCACTTGGGATAACCCCAATCCAAAAAATGATCATACAGTAGCCAAGCCTCTTGCTCAAACTGCTGATCGCTGCTACAAATCCGTTTGACCCGGAGGAATTGCCCAACTGGAAACCCTTAATAGTATGCTGTGGATGGGCAGATTGGGCTCTAAGGCTGGATTCACACCTATGCATTTTTAGTGCTTTTTGCATTTTGCAGATTTGCACTGCAGAACGTGTTATATACGAAACCATGTTAAATGGACTGCACTGCAAATCTGAAAAAAAACACTAAAAAGGCATAGGTGTGAATCCAGCCTAAAAAGGGAATTACCGGATAGAGGTTTCCTGTAGTGGATACTGATCCCCTCTCCCCAGTGAGTAAGACATCTAGATAGCAGACAGATTTAGAGTCTGCATTTCCAGTAAATCTGAGATTTTTGTCATTACTGTTAAAATACTCCAAGAGAGATGGTAGACAATAAACTCCACCCTGTACAATTAGTAACAGATCGTCTATGAATCTAAGATAGACTATCACTGACGACCTGAAGGGTGTTTTCTCCAAAGATGTGGGACCGCTCCCACCAACCCATGTATAGGTTGGTGAGAGATGGGGAAAATTTGGCCCCCATCGGCACCCCGCATCTCTGGAGGAAGAACTCCCCATCAAAAATGAAAACATTGTGAGAGAGCAGATACTCCAGAACATCTATAATGTACAGCATGTGCTCCACTGGTAAATTGGTGAGAGTATTCCACTAAAACAAGATCGCAGTGCCGGCTAAATGGTGGGGTATGGAGGAGTAAAGGCTGGCCATGTCACTGGTTATCCAAGAAAAATCATCCTCCCAAGTCAAACTCCTCATGATATTCAAGAGGTAATTAGTGTCCTTGAGATAACCAGGAAGCTGAACAACTAGTAGTTGTAACTGTTTATCTAACCGCTAGCCCAATTACGCCTCCCGTGGCCTAATGTGCCAAGACTGTGAGGTCCCGTTCAACAGCTTTTTTAAATTTGGACATCTCCGGAGTGTGAGAGTTAACCGGATAAAAGTCCTTATTAGATCCAATTTGTAGGGACCCCATAGTGTTGGCATCAACAGGGAAAACTTCTCTAGACCCATTCTCTGCAGCCAAATCCTCAAGATCTAATAGAGCACACTGTTCTCTAAAGGAGAAATTGCTAAACTCTGGCACCCTAGCCGTACATGGAATCACAGACTCTGTTGGAGGTTTAATGTTATTTACTGTGTAATAATGCCTCTTGATGGTCAAATTTCTTACAAACTTGTTAACATCTATGATAGTGTCAAATGCATTAAATGTATCTGAGGACAGAAATTAAGTGCTTTAAACAGTAGGGATAACTCACTGTCATTAAGTGACGTATCAGAGAGATTGAATACATTTAAAAAGTCATTTATATCTTGCGTGCCAGGCGCCAAGATGGATATCTCTTCTGGTCATCTGATCCTCCTCCTTCCATGGCCCTGGTGTGTCCGCCTGTGTTTATATTCCAACCCCTGTTCCATTGTCTGTTCTTGCGCCCCCCCCCCCGTTTTTTGGGGGACCTAGTTTGTTGGACAGCTGTAGATGGACCCTCAATGGAAGTATCAGAATCCAAAGCAGCCATGGTGTCATTCCAGTGCTCAGTTTCAAAGTAAAAAAAACTGACATGCTTTCTCACACTGCCAGGGGGCTAGGGGGGCCCCACTCCAATTGCGTCTGTATTTCCAAATGTAAACATTGTTAGTGTTATAGTCAATTTTATCTTGTAACATCTTCTCTTTCTTATTAGTGATTATGTAATTTTCTAAGTTTTTCATTAAGACATTGATCAAGTAGTTTGAACTCACTTGCACCTAGAAGCGGTTTTAAAGCCAGTTGGAGCTCTGATATTTCTCATTGTAGTACTTCAATTTCCTTTTTTTGGAGATGATACTAATGTCCATCAAAGCTCTGGAGCTAATGGACCGAGTGTCTGTCCATTGGACCTTGAGAGATTCATCAAATAATTCAAACGCAGGGAACTTCACTCTCAATCCCCGCAGTATCTGCTCATTCAACAGATATTTAGAGAGAGAGCTGGAGTCCTAAAACGCCCAAATCTCCTTAGACATGCTCTTTTCCAGCTTTATGAAGAGGTGCTGCACCGAGCCTGCTTCATTGTTAATTTTGTCATTAAATGTATCGCGAGCATTGGCGCTCAGCGGATTATCCTCCAGAAGCCGAAAGGTGATACTGGTGTCCTGTACTGAGGTGCTGTCAGTCATGGTGATTAAGGGGAAGGCACAAAACCCCAAATGTAGTTGCAAGCCAGGACTCACTGAGCGAGTGATGTTGCGAGAAAGCTGATCAGGAGACAAGAATACCACTGCTCCAGGTGAAGATGATCAGGCTGCAAATGGACCACCCTACGATTGCTAGCCTCGGCTCGCCTCTGTGCATGTAATGCAAAAAAGCAACAGCTGCACATAGTAATAGTCCAATGCCGATTTAATGAAAGCACCAACAATAAATACAGGACATCCAAAAATAATCCATGTAGATGCGTTTCACACTATACAACAGTGCTTACTCATTACAAGGATATTATGAACAGATCAGTGCATATATATATAGTCAAGTTTATAATCATCACAGGTGTAAAAATGGGAGGAGAGACATATGCTGATCAGAGGCTAATTGAAAACTCAAATGCAGCCAGCGAATGGGCAAAATAAATTACCCTTCTCACTGGCTGTACAGAGAATCAAAACAATGAGTCCAAACAAAGACAAAATTGAACAACAATTCAATAAAGAAATTATCACAAAAATAAATAGAATATGCAAAGAATATATATATATATATATATATATATATATATAAGTAATGAAAAAAGAAGAAAAAGAAAATGACAAAAATAATAAAGACATTACAATTGATGGATTTATAAAACAATTAGTGAGTCTATGAAACAAAAATTGGTATATTTAACATTTTGTAAAAACACTGCTGTGAGTTCACCAATCAAAGGCTCTCACCGATCGATGTATAGAGGTAACGTCGGGTTGATATGATGTAGAGTCAAGGGGCATCTATACCAATGAGTCAGCATTTTAAGGCCTTTCTCTTGTGTTTTGAGGCTAGGGACAATGGGTGTGTCAATATAAAACACTTTTGACATTCCGTGGGCAAGATAGTATGACCCAGATCTGATTTCCAGGCCCATGTGTATGGAGGGAAATCAGAATTGGAGGTGGTGTGTATGAGGGAGTATAAGTGGGAGACTGCATGTATTGGGGGATCGGTACGAAGCATCAAGTTTTCAAAGCCAGTGGGATCAGAGAGAAGGTCGGGTAAAGATGGTAGAGTGCAAATATAGGATTCCACTTGTTGCCTCTATAGCTAATTTATGGGAGTATGGGAGGGCAATCCCAAAGGGTCCCCCAAATATATAGAATAGTCTGGTCAAAGGACTTGGGTAAGTCATCAATGGTCTGTTCTATTCCAAGGTCCAAACTTCATCCCATGTAGAGCTGGTGGAAAGGCCGGAGTCCCGAATAGTGGAGTCATAGGTCCCCGCAGGTGGGATATAGCCTTGGATGTATTCAAGGGGTGCCAAATTTGTACCATTTGTTGGGTGAGATCATTTAGATGTGGTGTGCCTTTCAAGTGGTTGACTGGCATTCACGGTAAGGCTCTGAGGTCTATCGGGGTTAGATGGCTCTCTATGTGGACCCACAGTTTAGTGGAGAAGTGATGGAACCAGTCAAGGATCTGTGTGAGGACTGCTGCTCTATGATAAGTAAGGGCATCTGGGGCTCCAATCCCACCACAAATCTTCGGGAGGGAGAGTATTACATATCATGTCCTTGGTCTGGCCCCCTTCCAGATAAAATTAGAGAACATCTGGCGCAGGTTTTTAAAGAACAGGGAGGGTATGGATATAGGAACAGTCTGGAATAAATATAGTAACTAAAGAGGGAGAACATCCATTTTCAAGGCATTTACCCTGCCTAACCAGGACAAGGGTTTCTTAGTGTAATTGGAGAGATCTGTCTTAGTCCTGAGAGGGAGAGGGGTAAAATGTTTGGAGAACAGTTGGGCCGCATCTGTGGGTATTTGAATGCCAAGGTAGCGAACAAAAGCAACTCCCATCTTGAAGGAGAATGCAGTCGAGACCTGTTTGAGGGTCCCTGCGGACAATGTTATATTTAGGGTCTCAGACTTAGAATAGTTTACTTTGAAGTTGCTCATTTCCCCATACCTCTTAAACTCCTGCATTATGTGTGGTAGGGATATGTGAGGTTGGGTCACGAATAGTAATAGATCGTCTGCAAAAAGTGCCAGTTTGGAGTGAATAGGGCCTACTGAAATACCTGAGATATTGGAATTATTTCAAAGAGCGATTGCTAAATGTTCCATGACAAGGACATAGAGGAGGGGGGACAGGGAGCATCCCTGCTGCATCCCATTATGGATAGAAAATTCGGGGTACAAGCCATTACTCTGATCCTAGCGGATGGGGAGGAATAAAGAGACATAATGTGGGACAGCATATGGAGGCCCAGGTCTACTTGCTTTAAAGACATCTGGAGAAATTGCCAGTCAACCTGGTTGAACGCCTTTTCCGCATCAACTGTCAGGGTGCATAGGAGGATCTTATAAGTACAGGTGTATTCTGTAAGGAGCAAGGTTTTCAGGGCATTGTGCCTTGCCTTGTGACTGCTGACAAAGCCCACTTAATCCAGGTTTATTAGATGGGGAAGCAGAGGTTGTAATTTAAGGGCAAGAGTTTTGACAAAGATTTTCAAATCCATGCCAATAAGAGAGATAGGCTTGTAATTTGCACATAGGCTTGGGTCCTTCTCAGGCTTCGGGATAAGGGCAATGTGGGCCTCTAATGTTTGTGAGGGGAACGCTGCTCCTTTTGACAGGGCATTGAATACTTTGGTCAAGAAAGGGGTCAGTAAGGGGGCAAATACTTTGTAGAATTTAGGGGTAAAGCCGTCAGGGTCAGGGCTTTTGCCAGATGGGTTAGTGGCTATTGTTTTTGCCACCTCGTCCTCGGTCAGTGGGGTCTTGAGTTCTTCAGCTGTGTTGTTATCTAATGTGGGGAGCGCTGTTTCATTGACATAAGACTCAGAGTCAATCCCAGGGATGAAGGGGGAAATGGGGGTACCCTAGGTGGTTGGTTGTATAGATTTTGATAGAAATCTCTGAATTCCTGTGATATCTTAGACAGTTCACTGAATAGTTCCCCAGATGTGGCCCGGACATGAGGGATAAAGGTCGAAGATGAGATGGGGTGTAGGAGGCGGGCTAAGGATCTGCCGCATTTGTCTTGGAATTGGTAGTGATGGAGGGCAAGTTTGTCTGCATAGGTGCGAGCCGAGGCCTCATAAAGTTCCGTAAGTTTGGTCCGAGTCACCAAGACTTCCGTAAGGGTCTCTTTCGTTGGAGCTTGTTTATGTTTAGTTTTGAGATCTCAGAGCTTTAGCATGGCAGCCATATAGTAGTAGTCTGTTCCTTCTTCAAGCAAGCCCCAGTCTGGATAAAGGTGCCTTGTAGGACCACTTTAACTGCTTACCATTGCAGAATGGTAGAGTCTGTGGCATGGTCCGAAAAGAAATTAGAGATAGTGTCTGACACCTTTTGGATGCAATCAGAGTCCATGAGGAGCGAGTCATTTAATCGCCATGTCCACTCCTTCACTGGAGTGGAAGGAACTCATAGTGTCAGATATACAGGTGAGTGGTCAGACCAAACCATAGAACCTATTTCACAGTCAGGTGCCCAGTCCAGACAGCCGTGATCAATGAGGAAATCTATATGGCTATAGAAGTGGTGGACTTGTGAAAAATGTGTGTAGTTCCACGCTTTAGGGTTAAGCACCCTCCAAACGTCTATGAAGTGGAGGTCAAAAATAGCACCTTTTAGAGCCCTTAATTTGGAAAAAAAGGTAGAAGAGCGTGAGGTCGAGGAGTTCAAAAGCGGATCCAGGGGAGTATTAAAATCTCCCCACAGGATCAGCTTGCCCTCTGTGAACCCAGACAAAATCTTTTTATACTGTAGAGCTGACGATACTTAATTCACATTTGGGAGGTAAAGGTTAGCAATGGTGAATATTGTTCCCCATAGAGAGAACGTTACGAACACGTACCTTCCCTGGGGGGTCAGAAATCTGGTCAATTAGTTCAATCGGGAGCATTTTTTGGAAGGTGATTGAGACACCTTTGGCTTTCTGAGAAGGGTTTGTACTGTGGAACCATCGATTGAAATACCTGTTGGCACAGGAAGGGGTAAAGTCTGAGTGGAAGTGAGACTCCTTAAGTAATAGCACATTGACCTGTTGTTTGTGCATATGGTAGAGGATTTGTCCTCTCTTAAGCCTCGTACATATGGTGCGACAGTCGTATGAAAACGGTTGTACGACCGTTCATTGTACGATTATCCGACCATTAGTATGCGTGATTAGAACAGCCGATGTATGACATTCGTACAACGGAAGTTGGATGAGCAAACTAGAAAACTTTGGTTGTACCAACAAGCAGTCGTACGAGCGTTGTATCGTGTGTACAGAGAAGTTGGTCAAACAAGTTGTACTGTGCCAAATACGCATACTCAGAAGTCAGGAATTCCCAGAAGTGTCCATTTGTGTAAACCTACGTTCCTACTTCACAAATTACATGCACCTGAGCTTCCTCTTTATACGTTCGTAACACGTCACTACGTTCGGCTTGGTTTTACGAAAAATCGCTTAGTGCATGTCAGTATGCGAGATACATTAGCCAACACACGATTTGGTCCGTTCAGTCGTATTACCATCGCACCGTGTGTACGAGGCTTTAGATGCGATATTAAGGCCATTTACATCATAGGATTTTAAGTTTTAACCAAGGGAGTGTGGTCATTGTCTGAGCCATGGTGGAGAGTTAAAAAAAAAAGAAAAAAAGGGGGGAAAGTTAGGGAGGTAGCAAGGTGTTGAATAAACTAAGATAAGGTATAAGACCCTGCATATTGGGCTTAGGAAGAACTAAAGTGCCCGCTTGAGCGAGGCACTACGTGATAAATCATGAAGAAAGCACAAACCGTGCCAACCCTATCGAGGATGGGTGGTTGGAATGGATATATCTGAGCCATGGGCCCAGTAGCATAACAGGCATGGTTAACATAAGGAAAGCACATCAATACAATGCAATACATTTAACATGTGGCATATATATATGAGGCATAGTATAGGGCGACCTGTGTGCAACATGCACAGAGGTCCCAAATTATATCACCTCCTCTCCTCCTCTATGCCGCAGCCGTACCTATGAGAGGCAGTCAAAGGCAAGTCAGTGCGAAAATAGACTGACGGTCTCCACCTAAACATATAACAATAACATTGATAATCAACAAACCAAACAACATTATAAATTGGTATGGGTCATAGCACAGAGAAACTGCATGGGACCAATTTAGACTCAAGCAACTATATAGGCCCACACGAGCCTGGGGGAGAGTCCACGGCCCCGTCAAGGTAATCCGCAGGCTCCTAGCCCATATCAAGCTGCAGACCCCTCCTGGCTGAGGAGGCATTGCTACAGGATTATTTGCTTGTGCATAAAGTATGTCTCCATCCCCTGGAGAGGAGATAATTGTCTGTGTATATGCCACGGGGGAACAGTTCTCAATGAATACCATCAGCGAGCCTCCTTAATAGTTCAGTGGGGCTTAATAAACATATTAGAGTAAGGCTGAATTGCATATCCTGTAAAGATAGTACTGGTGAGTATCAATAGACAGTAACAAAGTCTCTAGGTCTCACCCAAACCCCAGCTAGAAGCAACATACTAGCAAAGGGCAGGGAAGAGGCCTACCAGGCCGACACTATGTGAGGCTACAAAGTGTCAGACTCCGAGAATGGTCAGTTCCTATAGCCATGGTGGCTCAGACCTACAAAATCTTCATCAATAAAGGAGAAAAAACTTCAGAGAGTGGTTCAATTTCAAACCTGTCAGATGACACAGTTGGTAGAGGCTATGTCTGGATAGGGTTAGGAACATTTACAGCAATAATGGGCTAAAGCTTGTCTACCCAAAGGGGGGTTAGTCCTCTAGTGATGTAGGTCAGCAAGGTCTTGGATCTGGAGAAGTGGATCTGGATCTCTGTGGTCTTACGACGTTGAGGGAGAAGGTCACGGCCTTGTACTCTGGGTCTGTCAACCGGTGGGTCCATCCAGTTTGGCACGTCCACTGGCTCTTGCCTTAGAAAGGCAAAAACGGTAGGGAGTTGATCCAGGTCAGATAGGACAAACTTGTCGTCAGCTCCGGTAACCTTGATGCTGAAAGGGTGACTCCAGGTGTAAGTTGCTCCAGCTTGACAGATCAGGTCCAGCAACGTACGGACTGTGCGCCGCATGTATAAAGTATTGCGGGAGAGGCCAGGATACTTATATATGTTTTTAATTCATATGTGCATATTCAACTAAAGTGTAGTCATAGCCTGCCACACATACATTCTAGATGTCTCAATCGGTTGCACATCTTAATATATCTTATGGCCTGATTCCGCAATGTATTCATATAGTGCTTGGTGTTCCTTTTGTTCACTGGCTGTGATCTAAGACATATTCATGTTAAAGACAATTTTATTCACAAAAGATAAAAAAAAAGATACTGTACATGCCTTGTTATACAAGTTTTTGCATGTCTTTTATGTAATCTATTGCCATAGACACCCTCCTTTTTGTTTTTCTTTACCCTTGAACCTTAAGAGACCTGTATTTTGCAAACACACTTTTGAAAAAAATGTGTGAATGTGTAAAAATAAGATCTTATAATGAGCCCAAATCTTCTTTTTTGGTATCATCAGTCAATGAAAAGATACTGATAAGGCTGAATTGAAAAAGTTAAACCAGTATTTGTAAACTTATTTTCATATGACATTTCTCTATTTAAAAATGTATTTGTATCAGATAAGATATTATTTCAGGATTCTTAATCACTCAGTTTTAGCTATTATGATTCCTCAGGTATCCCCAAGCATTTAGTCTATTTCCATCCTGTCCTCTCTGATCTTAATAAAGATGATTTCTAGACAAGAACGGCTAAATATGAAAAGAGGTTATACTTTTAGATATGTATTCATACAAAGAAGCGCTTTATAACCTACTCACTTAGTTCTACAAAATTGCGACAAGGCAAACGTGACTACCACAATCTTCTGTACATTAAATTTTGATTCAAGTTATAAAAGGAATTCTTTTGTGACTTTGTCATTTGCACAATCTGTTCTTACTAAAGGAAAGATCCATTGAAACTTTCTACATTTAATACATGCAAACCACCAAACCTTCACGGCTTTCTTTAGAAAACTGGACTATTATGTGATAATAAGGAGTCACTGAGTAGGACATGGCACAGTGTGCTTGACTTACTAAAGGAGTACCTTTTTCACTTTGTTCATTGAAACTGTATTCACTTTAATAAACCACTCATGTGCAAAGGCAGTTTTATTAATTCCTTCAAATTACGGTTTTAATTTTCCTTTATTTGACTGGGTGTTCAAAGTGAACACAAGTTTAACTGTCTAAGTAAAAAAATATATTTCTTTTGTACATTTCCCACTCAAATTATGACAATAACACCCCATTTTTAGAAATATTAATGTCTCATACTGCATTCTTGTAAAGATTAATAAGAAACATGGAAAACTTAAAAGACAATTAGGGTAAGACAGCAACTGTGAATGGAAACATGGAATTAGAAATGGACAAACAAATGTAGGTGGGAGGATGTTAAAACTGAACTCCAAACTAGAGTTGAGCGAACTTCCAGAAGTCCGGGTTCTGCTGGTTCGGCCAAACTTCGGGACAAAGTCCGGGTTTGGGTCCGGACAGAACCCAAACTTTGTCCCGGACCCCAAACCCCATTGAAATCACTCACTACGAACTTTTAGGCACAAAAATGGCTGTAAGAAAGCCCTGGAAAGTCCTAGAGGTCTGCAAAAGGAAGGAAATGGGGGTAAGGGTGGGACAAGTGCCCTACAAACAAATGGGGACAGGGAAATAACTAAAAGCATTTAAAAAAAAAAAAACATAAAAAAATCAAAAATGGAGGTGGATGTGGACCATCTTCAAACTGGGTCTGAAAAGTATTAATTAACGGTAGAAGCCATATAACTGTTCTAAAATCATCTTCAAACTATGTCAAAAAAGTATAAATAAGCCGGGAGATCCCATATCACTGTTTTGCAAACATCTGGAAACTGTGTGTGTCACTTTAAATGAAACCGGGAATAACTGAACTACTGTTCTGCAAACATCTGGAAACTCTGTGTAACACTTTAACTAAAACAGGGAGAAACCATACTACTGTTCTGCAAACATCTGGAAACTGTGTGTTTCACTTTAAATAAAACCAGGACTAACTGAACTACTGTTCTGCAAACATCTGGAAAGTCTGTGTGTCACTTT
>BLSH010514122.1:302988-347392 GCA_018402905.1 Glandirana rugosa
GTGAGAGGTAGAAATCATTTAGTTGGCGTATCACAGATATTTTATCCCTTATCTAAGTACCGTAAAAATAATAATAGAAAATGATCATTACCACCACTAGTCGCTAAAAATCACCCTGACACTGTAACGTCACCTGTCTAGTCTGTGAAAACTGTGAAAAAACCCTGGTCACTGTAAATATGTCGCTAGTCACGATATTTTGACGTGAATAATGACATATTCGTTAACACCCACCGGCCGTCTGTAGTGCCGACGACCGGTACACGTAGCACGTAACAAAAGTGAAATATATCAATTTTTTTTTTGTGTTTTTTCACCAATGGCCGAACGATTTTTGAAATGTCCGGGTCCGGGTCCGTGCCACGGACACCCGAAAGTTCGGTACGGACCCGAACGTTACAGTCCGGGTTCGCTCAACACTAGTGGTAACCACTTTTTTGTGTTTTTTTTTTAACTATATAAAGTGAAAACAATGCACGATGCACATGGCCAGCAGCCGTGATGTCTGCCGGCCACCCACAATTGCTTATACAGTAATAAGTGCAGTTTTATAGCACTGATCGCTGTATAAATGTCACTGGTCCCAAAAAAGTGTCAAAAGTGTCTGATCTGTCCACTGCAATGTCACAGTCCCACTAAAAATCGCTGATCACCACCATTACTAGTAAAAGATAATAATAAAAATGCCATGAATCTATTCCCTATTTTATAGACACTATGCGGTTGATTTACTAAAGATGGAGAGTGCAAAAACTGGTGCAGCTGTGCATGTTAGCCAATCAGCTTCTAACCTCAGCTTGTTCAATCAAGCTTTGATAATAAAACCTTGAAGCTGATTGGTTTCTGTGTGGAGCTGCACCAAAATTTGCACTTTCAAGCTTTACTAAATCAACCCCTATAAAGTTTGCACGAACCAATCAATATACACTTATTGTAATTTTTTTTAAATATGCAGAAGAATACATATTGGCCTAAACTGATAATGAAATTCATTTTTTTTACATTTTTTTCGGGATATTTATTATAGCAAAAGGTAAAAAATAGTTTGTTTTTTTCAAAATGGTCGGTCTTTTTTTGTTGATAGCGCAAAAAATAAAACCTGCAGAAGTGATCAAATACAACCAAGAGAAAGCTCTATTTGTGGGAAAAAAGGACATAAATATTGTTTGGGAACAACATCGCACGACCGTGCAATTGTCAGTTAAAGTGATGCAGTGCCTTATCACAAAAAATGGCCTAGTCATTAAGGGGGTAAGTCCTTCCGATCCTTAAGTGGTTAAAATTAAAATGCCAGAACAGTACAGATACTTTCAAAATGACCCTTTTTTGGAAAGTAGACACGCCAACCCTCATTTTTTACCATATTTCCTGGAAAAATATATTTACACTGGTAATAAGATGGTTAAAAATTATGCTTGGTAATGGTGCACTGGCTATAGCCCATATAAATCATAAACAGAGAGAGGAGGAGGTGAAGGGGATAATGTACAGTTTACACACAGTGGGAGGATGGAGATGAAGGGGTTAATGTGTGGATGTACAAGAAAAGTGAAGTGAAAGGGTATTATACAGATCACTGAAGAGACAATTAGGAGATCACATGTGTGTGACCAGAGGTGGTGTAAAGGTTAAAAAATGTTGCTTGAAATTAATGCTTCTTCTAATCTGTGACCCAGTCATTCAATAGGAAGGGGGGTGGGCTGACAGATGTAAACACTGCACTGTTTACATCTGTAATCACTGTGATTGGTCTCTCTATGACCAATCACAGAAATCCAAAAATACTAGACCTCTCAGATCTGAACACAATGCCTGTGAAATGAGACAACTGGGAAAGGCTCAATTCACATGCATTTCTGCATGGCATTTATAAAAGCACCGCAGAAGTAAGCGTCCATCGTCTTACCATTTTTAGGTATACCGTGGTAGGGAAGTGCTTGATTTGCCTTAAAAGCCCCCTTATTGGGGTCTCCTTTTACCCCCAGACCCCATAGCAGCTGTGAGAGCTGCTAGTGCTATTGTTACAGAAAGGATTTTAAAGGATTTTGTGTGCTCAGTCCTAAGATATAGTTAAATCAGACAGCTTGGTGACCTGACTTTTCTTTAACGGCATTTAAATTCCACTGGTAGGTCACTTCTCTGGCCCCAAGAATAAGATTGGACAGTGAAGGGCAGTGAGCGTTAAGCACACCCCTTGCTTCTCTCCTTTTGTCAGAATGTATCTTGCCAGCACAAACTTGGAAAACGCTGGGAACGTGACGGTTTTGGTTGCTGCCCCTTCCTCCTCCAGTCATAGTGTTGTTGTACACAGATTACAAGACGCTAATAGCAAATCAAATTCAGATAGTTAAACTGCCTACAGAACTGCATACATTTGTGCTTTTTATATATCTACCTAGATCTTAGCTCTAATTTTAAAAGTAAAATTATGATTGCCCCTGGTGCAATAAAAGATTTGAAGTGTTTTACATTTTTATGTTTCACATACAGTAAAAAATGAGTGAATATGTTGTTTTATATTTAACAGGATATCCCTTTTGGCTGCCACAACTAATGGTTCAGAAGCCATATGTGGTTCACAGTTACCAGTGGCCATTATATATTTACCGAAATATCTGTTGTATTAAAGACTTTGCATATGAACACAATTGGGCTCAGTAAAAACAATGAACCTGTGTTAACTTTCAATGCACTTTTGAGTGCAAGTGCGAGAGTAGAAAAAAAAACCAAACAGGATATATTTTTCTTGCAAATAACGGGATGATTGAAATGAATACAGATTTTTTCCTATTTTGTATGCCATTATTCACAAGTATTCACTAATATAAAAATCATAATGAAATAAACATTTTTTTTCTAAACCGTGCTTTGGAAAGATAACCAAATTCCTGATATTAGATTCTTCATGTGTATTCTAAAGGTGTCTGAACATTTCACTATAACACTGAGGTGTATAAAACCTCTAGCTAGGGAATTTTTTTTTTGCAAACTGGTAATACATACAGTGGGGTTGATTTACTAAAGGCAAATCCATTTTGCTCCACCAGTGCACTTGGAAATGCAGTCGCTGTAGATCTGGGGGGAAGATCTGAAATGAGGGGAAGCTCTGCTGATTTTATCATCCAATCATGAACAAGCAAAAATGCTGTTTTTTATTTTCCTTGCATGCCCGTCTCGGATCTACAGCGACTGCACTTCCAAGTGCACTTGTGGAGCACTAGCTGTGCACTTGTGGAGCAAACTGGATTTGCCTTTAGAAAATCAACCCCAATATGTTGACACTTTTGCAGTAAATAAAGTCTCATAAAATACTCTAATTTTGCTAGCATACAGTATATATGTAACTTCTTAGACAATATAAATATAACATATATTTCATTTTATTTACCTGTATGACTCCCTGAGAGGGAACTGAGTAGCCTTGATTGTGGGTTGGCTCCATCAAAAAGTTCAACCAAATCATTGAGAGCTGTCTGGAAGTATGCAAACTGCCCAAACACAACTAAAATACCAGTGAAATAACAATAATGGTAAACATTACAATGTTTCCAGAGTCTAATGGAAAAAAATAACACATATAACATTGTTACTGCATCTTTTGATGCCAGCGATGATAAGCATGCAATAAGCCCAATTGAATCCTCTTAATTTATTAATGTAATGCAATCATGCTGCATATAGAGTAATTTATATTTTAATAATTTTTTTATATCAGCTAAATGAACACTGGGCTAATCAAGATTGCTCTCGCTCCCTGAGCAGAACTATTGATAAGACATTGTTCATGGGGGTGTGTCAGAGCTGGGCAGCTGCTTCTGACAGGAAATCCTATATGCTGACAGCAGATGAATTTTTAATCCCTGATGCAGCACTTAGTTGATAAAAAACTAAAGTAAAGAAAAAGGCATATTTATTACTATATATGCAACCTAACTGCATTACAGAAATAATAAAGAAAGGCTGAAAGCTGTTTAAATATAATCAGAACTATTGGTTATATATATATATATATATATATATATATATATATATATATAGAGAGAGAGAGAGAGAGAGAGAGAGAGAGAGAGAGATATATATAATTAGGTGGTTTAGCATCTTATCATAATAAAATATTTTTTGTGCTTTAAGTCTTTACATTTAACCCTATATAATGTTTTTAATTATTCAAATGCAATCCACATGTATTTATTTTCAAATTGAACAGTATCACATCTATATTATGAAATGTTTATTCTGTAAAATGTTATTAAACTGTAAATGACAATAATTCTTCAACTTACCAAATTCCTTTGGAACTGTTATTGAATAATGACAAGTCTGTCCAACGGTGTAATTGTTTGGATAGTTTGGGGACAGTACCACACCCTCAGTTCCTGTATATTGCCCTCCACATGGCGCTAAAAAAGTAAGAATATTTTTAATAATAGTTTATTCACATGTTACATTTGCCATCAAGTTGTTTCTTATTTTATTGGCATGTATTATGGGATCTAGTCACATACAAAAAAACGCAGGTATAAATATAAATTTATACAGTGCACTACATTTTATATTGCTTGGGCATGGGAAAATATATCACCACGGCCTTCTGCATATATTACAGGGTTGTCTCCAATGTCCCCTACTTACAACAGGATTAATCAGAAGCCATCCCCGACATATAGATGATATGAACCCCCATACATAATAATAAATGTAATACCCAGGTTAGCAAGCTGTTGATAATTCTTTATAGCTGGTACTTTTTCAATGTAACAATTTAAAATGAGAAAATGCTGCATAAATGAAATACAATATTGAAGAATACATTTCTAGTTAGGAGTTTGTGATTAATCTTCATGACCATTTAAGTGTAACCAATTTGCAACATCAACTGCGCCCCTATCATCTAAAACACGGACCAGCAGAACATTTCAACTACGATTCTCAATAAATAGGTCTTTGTCAATTTGGCTTCAAACTCCTAAATTCAAATCAGATACATATTAAAGTTAATAATATTCTCATAATAAAGAGCAGGATATCTAGTGACATCCAAAAGAGAGCAATTCTTTTAGCAGTATAAATCATTTGCTGTGCTTATAGCACACCACTTGCTGTAGTGATTAAAAAAAGGAAATTTAGTAATGGATGGGAGAATCTTTACCTAGCATAAAGTTTACTTTAATCATCCAATCATGTGGAAGGCAAATTCATGTTTTACATTCCCCTGCACATAATTGGATGATAAAAGTGAACATATATGCACTTTATTCACTAAGCTAAGTGGACAGTCTCTACTTTTTTGTTAATCAGTTTGAAAGCCAAGCCCTGTGGCTGAAGCTGTAGTTGTATTTTGGTTTTCCTTGACTACAGTATGTCGCATTATCAGGGCATGTCAGGACTTAATTCTCTATATTTTAACAGATTCATCTCTAAAATGAATCAAAACCTTGCCTTCAGAGCGGAACTAAACTTGTCAATGTTATTAATATTAATATGTGATCCTAATATGGGGATCACTATCCTGCGCTTATGGATCAGCAATGAGTGGCTATAGGTGTCCATTTATAAAGCAGTGTAAAAAATCCACTGCACAGTTCTCCGGCATTGACAGAGGAGATTGTTCTCCCCTGTGTGCCTGTTTATTAAGCAGTGTAGATCACTTCACAGTTTGTGAAGTGAAGTGATCTACGAACACTTCAAACAGTGGAGAACACCCTAATCTCGTGAGACATAATGAGATTATCGCACCAGAAATTCACAGAAACTCAGAGATGTTGGTTTATTAAGCAGTGATGAATTATCACTGCTCAGTAACGGACATTCTCGGAGGAGCCCGCCCAAATAGTTAATAAAATAATTAGCCCCCCTACACAATATGTATATATAAACACACACACACATTATATATACACATATATACACATACATTATATATACATGTATATATACACATACATCATATACATGTACTGTATATACATATATACACATCTACAGGGCAGGGGGACATGGCTAATGTGTTGGGGGGTCTGAACAAGGCAGGAGGAAGTCTATAATGTTCCTACTTTCCTGGGATTCCATCTTCACTCCCCCAATTCTCCACCTCTGAGCTGGTGAATCGGGGAGGGTGAATTCTGACTGAGATCACCAGTGAAGTGCGGAGATCGCAGCTTCATAAGCTGGCCATTTTTGTGTCAGGGAATGACAGCTTCTCCATGTGTGGAGATAATCGGTGGAGAACGTGTTCTCTCCCAATTATCTCTGCTTTATAAACCAAAAGTGAGCTGTGATCAGCCGTGATCCTTGGGATCTTGGCTGATCACAGTTTTATAAAAGGATACCATAGTGTGCAAAATTAGATGAGTTTCCTCAGTGTGAGTGATATTGTGGAAAGTTGCTGCTCTCAAAAAAAGGTGTCTGGTGCCTTAAAGTACAGGGTGGGCCATTTATATGGATACACCTTAATAAAATGGGAATGGTTGGTGATATTAACTTCCTGTTTGTGGCACATTAGTATATGTGCGGGGGAAAACTTTTCAAGATGGGTGGTGACCATGGTGGCCATTTTGAAGTTGGCCATTTTGAATCCAACTTTTGTAAACCGATATATAATTCTGATTAATGTTTGAGAGACTTGAAATTTACAGCAATACTAGTGGTGTAAATGTGCTGTAATATAACTGAGCAGTTCATCCAGATGACACCACTTTCATCAAAAAGTAAATCAATCCATCCATGCAAAGAGTTCCTCAGCAAAACAAAGTTCATTAGCAAAGTTCATCAGCAAATAATTCTTCTTAATTGTGCTTATAGTGCCGGGTGCTTATAAACCATCAGTGGAGGCTTGTTCAGTTTGGGGCTCCCCTGCTCTATGTCCCACACTCACCAGAAATGCTGGACTTCCATTACAGAAGTTGTTTGCGCTTAAGTGACAGCTGGGACTTGTAGTTCCACAGGTCAAGCATCTCCAAACAAAGATCACTGCCCCTCTGGTTGTTCACCAGGCCTCCGTTGCAAGGATATAGCAAATGGAAAAGGAGATTGATATAGTGTAATAACGTTTATTGAGGTTAAAAGCAAAACATCTCCACTTACATTTAAAATCACCAAGGTGCATGAAAAAATGCCGGAATGGAAGCAGGAAATCGACTTGCGTCTCACCGGCGGGAAATTACGTCACCACCCATGGCCACGTATTACAGCAAATTTACACCACTAGTATTGCTATAAATTTCAAGTCTCTCAGACATAATCAGAATTATATATCGGTTTACGTGTTTGTTTTATCAGTATGTCATATGATCTATTATGAATTGCACCTGATCACTTTTTATTATACCAGCACTTTATTGATTGAAGCCTTATAGAAAGAGAATTCTCAAACACATTTGTTTAAACTTGTCAATGTGTTTGCAAACACTATTGCAAGTGTGGTCTTGTTATTCTATTATCCTACCGCTGACAGACATCTATTCTCAGTTTATTGTTATTCAAACATTGTAGGTTACAATATCAAACATAATTTTACCTTGGTTCAAATGTTTATCATTCAGAGATATATAAAAGCTGATATAAAGGTAGAGTTGTCCTCCATAGACTAAGGATTTTGGGAAGAAGCAGAGATAAATGCAGGCTTTCTAAATATGCCTAAAAGTAGCTAAGGAACAAAGAGGACAAATCTCTTTTCCCAAGATGACTTTTTTATGCCTCAGAGAAAAGTACAGTAACCTTTGTAGTGGTTCCAACAATGGGTATTCAGTAAGTATGGGTAATGACAGGCTAACCATTAAAGCTCTCAGCAAGCCTGGTCCTAATTTGGCCTCAAAAGATGTCTAACACATTTAAAATATAGAAAAAAGATTTTATTGTCTTTTAGCACCTCAGTTCTCTGAATTGAAAATATTGATAAAATACTGTACTTCTTTATTTAAAATATCTATTTTATCATGAATATTATTTAGGATTGCCTGATGTGACCACATAACTTAATTTATTGATGCACCTCCCATACCAAAGTCAGTCTGAGGGGGAGAAATCCGTATGAAGGCTTCATTACCGATTTAAATATGTATTAGTGGAGCTCTTGCATAGAGTACGTTTTTACACATGCATTTTCATTAAAGATTTCCTGCCTTTCAGCACCTTTTATATAACTAATATCTTTTAAATCTAAATCCAATAAAATTATTTATAATCTCACGGGGTGACATTATGTAAGGGTTTTTTAGATATTGTATTGTATGCATTTAAAGTAAGAAGCGTTCAAAAGAACTGCACTGACCCACCTTCTCTAGCTGCCCTGAACTGATATACAGTAACACCTTCCACCAACTCTTTACCACCGGACACACATGTACAGGGGGCTCTCATGGGCTTGTAGAAGGCCTTATTTGAGCACTACCAGCCTGGAATAAGAATCTGTACAAATTTATGAGGGACCACTGCACAAGCATGTCCAAGCAGTGCAAGGCATTTCATCCTGGAGAGGTTGTAGACAAAGAGTAGGCTGTGGCTGCACTACTGAGGTAGGTAAGCAGCAGGTTACGGGAGGTTTTAGTGTACATTTGTTCAGAAGGTCAGGTGAGAGTAGGTTTGTTAAAGTTATGGCTGTCCCTTTAAGAAAATATTTGAGAATATGGTTAAGGTTTAACCTAATTTTAAGTATTTGATCATTGACTACTCGAACCATCATCTTCAAATAAACAGTGGTCAGTGTTTTTATATTCTTGAAAAATTACACATTAACTGTATGGAATTGGGTTCTATGGCTAGAGTATAACTCGAGGTTTAAAAAAGTTTTAAGACAGAGTCTAGCTACATTGAATAAAACCTTTAACCATTGCAAATGTTTTAATTTTGGCAAGATACATTGGCTAGTGATAACTACAGTTTGAATATTTGAATACCATTTTGCACTGTCTTTTGCTTTTTTATTTACGTTTATATGCACCATACATCTTTTGTGTGTATTGCATATATAACATTATGTGACAGTCTTTCATCAAAAATAATGCAAATAAAAATCACAAATGTCCCATAACAGTTCAGTCTAGCAATAAAAATCATAAAGTATGAATAACAATTTGGGACAGAGGTTTATTATCTTATTTGATTTGTGAACTTTGCTCTTCATTAGCCAACAGAAGGACATACAGTAAGCTATGGCAGAATTGCAGCTTAGCTCACACAGATGCATATAACATTTGGATATTTGTGTTGAGAATACTGACTGCTCTAACCTTCATTCCACACTGGAAAATGAAAATTCAGCTGCTGGCACACCATTAATCAGTGTATAATAAGAGCTGCTCATGTGCATAGTGATCCATGAACCATTCTAAACAGAAGACAGTGAAGTAAGGAGACTCCAAAATCAGCAAAAGACATACTGTCATTATTAATAGTGACATGTGACAGCAGCCACACATTTTAGGTCCATAAACTTTTAGCATGTAGTTTGTTTAGATAACACAATCTGATGTTATTAAGTTATGTTAGCATAAATAAATAAGGTGCAATTTACACTACTAGTTTTGTTTAGGGCCCATATACCAATTATTCAGAAAAGAGAAAAAGAAGTTTATCAGGCATCAAATACTATGATAACATTGGTGCTGCTATTTCAGAATGGTGCATACAGTTGTTTCTTAAGCTTATAAAATAACAAATGCATGGTCATGAGTTATGTAAATTATATTTCAACTGACAGAGGGAGAGACGATTGGAGTAGCTTTACTACTGATGGTGTTATGGGTTAAAGCCCCATAAATATTCCTGGAATAAATGCATATCTTATATATGACTAAGCCACAGTTAAACAGAAATGGTAAAATGTAGATGGACTGATTGCTTAATATTCTATGGTTCAGTATTCTATATTCTATTTAATGCTTCACTACTTCACACATACTAAGCTTATAACCTCTTATTACAATCCAACTTTAAGATTATTTTAATCTACCATGCATAACCCAACAGAGGTATTTGTAGGACAAATAAGTGTCTGCACTTTTCACATAGGTTTCCTGGCTTTTCTAAGTGCACAGTACCTTAATAAAAAATTCTACCCTTAAGCATGTTGCTAATCTTCACATGGTGAAATTAAGCAAGCATTTTTTAGTTATTGAGTAATTTGCATTTAAAGTGTAAGTGTAACTTTCATAGGGACTGCACTATCCTATCCTCCCTAGCTGCCCTGAACTAATATACACTACCACCGCAGCTGCTTACAAATACCTCTGCCAGGTTATGCAGGTAGATTAAGATAATTTTAATCTACCATGCATAACCTGACAGAAGTATGTGCAATACAAATAAGAGTGAAAGAAATACGAGTTTCTAATCTTTAAAATGTTTTCAGGTCTCCTGGTTTTTCTAGGCACCTAGTACTTAAAAGCAAAACTATAGCCCCAAATAGCTTTTCACATCTGGGTGCCATGGACCAGAACTGCATCCTTCTCAGAACTGTTTTTTTTTTATAACTTTGAATTTTATACAAGTTTTGAGGTGATGCAGAGTCAATATATCTTTCCATAAACATAAGTAATTAGACAGTGAGTAAAAGGTTCAAACCCTTACAATAAGGTATTAAATGTAAACTTGTTCAAATCCTCAAGAGGATTATTAAACAAATATAGTTGATACATTTAAAAATATTGAGAGAAGCGTGCCACCTATAAAGTTATAGGACAACACCATGTGTGAGGGTATAAAGGCAGGTGGTCATGTTTGGTGTTGAGACTTTATTGTTAAGTGAAACAAGTAGTAAATCGAGCTTTTACGATGGGTGAGCCAAGGATCCCATTCTTCTTAGAATTTTTATTGGCATTTAGGTCCCTGCTAGGAACATGGCTGTAACATGTTTAAAATAGCTTCCCAGCCCCAATACTGGCCTGTGAAAATGTTCCATGCATTGCAATGGAGAACTATAATATAAGGTGGAGCATAAACTGTGCAGCTGTTCTCTCTTTAAAGTGCATTTTCCATGTATTTTTTCTAGCAAATCAACCGAGTAGCATGTGACATCATCATTATGATGTCATCTGCATGTTGTGGATTTCCTATAGAAAAATGGAAATGCATTGCTGAAAGAGTATCTGGCAAGTTCAGCTCACAGCAGAGCCCTGGATCATCATGTCTGTGAGTCACTTCATTTAAAACATAAAAAGGTTTTGACAAATATCTACAGTATTAAAAAAAAAGAAGTAATGTATTCTTGCCATTGCTGATTGCTGATTGGCTACCATGCTGATATATAAGTTTTGATGTTTCATGTGTTAATGAGAAAATTTGGAGCTCAAGAGTCTATACTTCACTTGCCGCATGCTTGTCAGGGTCAGCAACTGTAAAGTTACTGAAATTAGAATCATTCAAGAAATAAGCATATTTTTCTCAGTAAAATTGCAATCGAAATTGCAATTTGGATTGTACTTTTTATTCTTTACATGCAGATAGCAGATGTGTTAACTTAATTTGAGTAGTGTGACTAATCACTATACATTTGAAACATTGGTTTTAATGTTTAGGTGCCTAATTTCCAATTTTCTGTAAAATAATGGGGATATTATTATTGTCTGGACCTCATTAAGCAACTAAACAGAATGACGATTTTTTTTAACATCTTTGTATAGCTACATATTCACATCTGTACTGCTTATTTTTTTTTTTATATGCTGCTGCAGCCTCCTAATTGAACCACCACAATGGGTGCTTTGAATATTTTTTTCCTAATACTTTAGTTCCATAGCAGTGCTATATGTATGCATCTGGCTAAAAAGAATCAATGGCTCTCTTAGAAAAGTAAGCTGTAACAAAAAATACCATGTCCACAAAATATGTATAACTAAACATATTGTCATCATATTTTTGCCACTGTTGTTATTTTTTTTTTTTATCATTAAAAATACAGTTAAGACACTTTGAGCCACCACAAGTATATACTAGCTCTTAATCCCTTTCTACATATATTTAAACAGAAAATATCCAAACACATTGTTAGTTCTTTTAATACTATGAATTTGGTTTATATGTGAAAACATACCATTACATGATGGCAAACTCTTATTCCAAGCAGGCTTTCCATCTGCACCAATCATACAACTTATTGTTGCAGGATCAACAATTTTGTATCCTAGATCACACTGGTAAGTTACCATTGATCCAAGTTTAAAGTCAGTTCCAATCCGCGTACCATTCATAATGTTCCCTGGATCAAAACAAGCTTCTCTTGGTTTCTCTGTTAAAAGAAAAAACACACCAATTATGCAACATTAGGGAGTGCTAAAAGTTGAACCATAGTCATATGTATAAGGGTATTTTTAAATACAACTAGTGAAGTTATATGAATTTGACCTGGTATTATCACCATCTCTCCATTAAATACTTAGGCTACGTACGCACAGGGTGAAAATTGTTTGTAAATGGTTGGTTTGGCAGGATCCGGCCAACTTTCATCCTGTGTGTACAGCTCCCTGTCCGACATAAGCCAGCCTCATGACTGGCTGCTGTCAAATGAGCATGCTGGAAAAGCAGCATCTAATCATCATTCACAATCAATGACTGTGAGTGCTGATCAGTGTGTTTTGGCAGTGGGGGAGTCTTCCTGTCAGAACACAATAGCTCAGCTGGGGAGACTGCCATACTAACACTGCTTGTGTTAGTATGGCGATCAGTGTTTTTTTTTTTTTTTTTTAGTTCTCCTTAACTGGGTTAAATGAAAAAAAAGTGTTTACTCCACATTAGATAAGGAGATGAAAGGGCAGCACTAGGAGGCAATCAGCTGTACAATAGGCACATCTTCTGACAAGGAGCATACTAACAAGAAGAAAGTGAGACAAAGGATGCTGCTACTCCTTTACCGTCCAGTCACAAACTGAGAGCAGGGAAGTGACCTAAGTGTATGGTTTAATGAAAAGCGATGAAAATTTTTTCCCCAGTAAAACAGTTCCTGCTTTTTTTTCAGACAAACTTAAATGTAAATAATAGAGGTTTACAAAGCCAAGAACAAAGAACAGAATAGGCATGCATAGAAAGAAATATCATCAAATCGATTGTGCAGAAGTCTTATGAACAGTACAGTTAATGATCATTACCCAGTATCCAAACTGAACGTGATAAAATAGACACTTATGACTTAGGCTTCCATTGATGTTTGCACCGTGGCTCCCCTTCTGTTTTTCTACATGTCCTGATGATCTTCCTGGTCTTATGAACCCTGCTGCACCATGAATGGAGCCTGAACCCATCCATCCCTCCATTTCTGATCCCATCCATCCCAGTGATCCATCCTGCTATTGTCTCAATACAAGGCTGCTGTCCTTTGCATCCCTTTTTGGTTTTCTTCACATGAATCCAGACCCTAAGGAGCACTAGTGGTAGATCTCTCCCTACAGACTAGAATACTTTGTGTTTTTTATCTTCTCCTAACTTTTCATGTGTATGAACAATTGAGTGCAGAGAGACTTTTTTTCTTTCGGTGTCGGATTAGTGTTGGTCCACGTATGGAGGAATGTAGAGATGAAAAGCACCATAAAGAAAGGCGACAGAAAGAGAAAGGAGGGGAAAGTAATGAAGTAAAAAAATTGTAGTAATGAAGTAAAAAAAAAATAGGATAATTTTTTTTGAGGGGGATTAAAAAAAAAGGTAAAAGGATGGGTGCGGGTGGGGTGGGAGGGAAGAATAACTAAGAAGGCCCACAGACAGGAAGCCTCCTTTACCTTGTCCATGAAGTGTGGGGAACGCAAGAGTTAGATGAGGTGTGTTGGCAGAAGAAAGAGTCATATGTGCTGCTGATGTGTCCATTCATGTGTATCATCACATGGGTGCACATATTACTTGAAGATAATCTTCAGTTGTTTGAAACTGGAGCCAGTACACCCAGGTGGATGTGAATTTGGAGGGAATTTGTCTGTGATCTTGCTTAGTCGACTTTACCATTTTAATAAGGAGAGGATCTGGGTCATGCCCCAATGTATGGGAATGCACATCTTCATAGCATTCACCATCTGCTTTGCAAGTGATTTGAAGTACACCTTTAAGGAAAGTGACATGTGGTGGAGGAGATACTGTGGCGGCGAGAACTCGAATGTGTATGTTGTCACACGTGCTATCATTTTATGGACTGTGGACCAGAAGCATTGGAGTACTGTGCATTCCCACCAAATATGGAGTAGTGTGCCAACTGCTTGATAGCAGCAACAGCAGCGATTGGAAACTGAAGGATCAAATTTGTGCAACAAGGTGGGTGTCCAATACAGTGTGATAGGAGCTTATAGTTGTTTTCCTGGGTTAAAACATTAACCAACCCTTTATGTATATTACAGTAGATGTGCTCCCACTCTTCTTGGGAAAAGTCAACAAAAGGTCTCAAACAAAGGCTCTGCAAGCTTTCCCCGTCTAGAGGTTTATTCACTCAGGGGAGACTGTGAATTGTAGAAATAACATCTTGTTGGGGAAAGATTTGGAGCAAAGACTCTCAAAAGGGGTGAGGGGTCTCAACACTGCAGTTGATTGATTGAGGGAGAGAAGGAAGTGGCAAACTTTAAAATAGGCCCAAGGGGTCATGCAGGCCTCAGACTATTGGGTACCGGTTCATTTATTTTCAAGCAGTTTGCCTGTACAAAAGAAATGGTGTGCACACACCTCATCTTCCTGTTCCACACCTATTAGGAATGTGCTGGCCTTCCTGGGTTACAAATCTGGATTCATTCAGACAGGCGTCATGGGGCCATGTGTCAAAGACATGCTGAGTTTCGGGCAACTTTCTGGGAGCAAGTCAGTTGGCCCAATGAGCAGATGGTCTAGCAGGGGCTTCTCTGACTGGGACAAACCCCATCTGATCTTTGGTAATGAGGGAATTAAGCACCGAAAACAATATTTTGGTGAAGATTTTTAGGTCGACATTTAGCAGTGAGATTACCTGATAATAGGTGATGGAGGAAAGGTTTTTGCCTGGCTTCAGGATGACCAAAATATGTGATTCCAACAGGTTGCCCTTCGGCAGTGCCAGGGCTAATAATTAGTTAAAATCTCATAAAAAAGGTTGTGTAAGTATGTCTGGGTATGTCTTACGCTGCAGTGAAACTGTCGGGTCCTGGACTTTCTCCAAATTTGAGTTGTTTAAGGGCTAAAGTAAACTCTTCAATCATGAGTGGATCGCCCATCTTGGCTGCAAGGCAAGGTTTAATTTGCACCTTACTTTGCAGCCCAGTTTGTCCAAGAGCTGAGTGCGCACTTGGAGTGATTCCGGATAGGTTTGTTGTGACCAGGTGCATTTATGTGTCGACTCCAAGTCCTGCACTTTTTGTAAAAGTGTATTAAGGGCAGCTTACTTGGTTTGTTTGCATGCTGCAGACATTGCCATAAGAGATCCCCTTATCACACATTTGTGCACCTCCTATTGAACTAGAAGGCTCACCTCTGGGGTGTTATTGGCATTGAAGAATTCCAGTATGTGCTTGCGTACTTGATCCGCATGATAGGGTCTGTAAAAAGGGTGGGGTCTAGTCTCCAAGTTTTAATTGGCATAAATTGACTAGGGAACCGCAATGTTATGACAGAGTGATGGTCCGACATAAAAATTGGTTCAATTGTTGGAGTTTATAGGTCCCTTTGTGAAAGAAAGATATAATTGATTCTCGAGTAGCGATTATGTGGTGGTGAGGACAATGTATAGTCCTTTTCCCTGGGATGGAGAGTATGTCAGGTGTCGTGTAGAAGTAGATCGCAAAGTTGGATCTTGATCCGTTTCAGCACAAGACACAGCATATGGAGGATGTACCTGATGAGATGTTTTCTAGGGGGTTGAGTGCCATATTGAAATCGCCACCTAGAATGAGGATGCCAGTTTGAAAGGAAGAGAGTGCTAGTGCAATTTTTCAGAAGAATCCTACCAGAGTGGTGTTGGTACTATAAATGTTAGCCAAAATGATCAGTCTGACCCATAGAGATCCTTTAAGGAATAGATAGCAGCCGGCATCATATGCCAAGGAATCAGTAATCAGTAGTGGAAGGTTTTTAGATATCATGATAAAGACGCCTTTTGCTTTTACAACAGGGTTTGTAGCGTGAAAAACTGTTGGACAGTCCCGATTAGACAGCTTAAGCATACTATCAGAGCAGAAATGCATTTCTTGCAAGAGTATCACATCAGCTTTTTAGCTGTGCATGCTAGTTAAAAGCTGGGAGTGTTTTCTGGGATGTTCAGTCTCTTGGCATTTAATGAGACAACTTTAAGAGTCACTACCATTGACTTACTGTTCACAGAAGACATGTGCATTATTGGTCTTTATAAATGTGTCCTTCTTCGTTGAGCTAGAAAGTGTCTGGAATGAGGAGAGAGACAAATATGGAGGTGGGGTACTTGAGGGGCCTCCAGTGAAATGGGGAGGAGGAAGGTCAGTTAGAGATAAAAAAAAAAGGAAAAGACTAGGGTAAAAAGGTTTATAATCACTAGCTAGACAAGGGGCAAGTATTAGGGATGGGGGGACTAGCTATCCAGTGGTGGGGTTAGATCAGCTCAACCCAATGATAAGAAGGGAAACTTGAAGGGTTCAGCATGAGATCACAACCTCCACTGGGTGGGGGAGTGATAGAACACAGAGGAGGGAGGTCAAAATATGAGAAAAAGCAAAAACCAGAGGTAGAGGGTCTGCAGGCACATGTAGGGTCAGAAGCTAATGGGACTAAAATAATACAAGAAGGAGAAGGATAGAGAGAGCATTGAGCATCATGGAGAGTAATTGCTCAGTGCTTGCTTACTTCTTAAGAAGCCATTCCCCCCACATATGGGTTCCAGGAGTGTAAAAGTCAGATTATTAGAGACCTGGCGCAAAGTAACACCAGTCTTGAGTGGTTAGTTAAAGCAGTAATCAAGAGGGGTGGGATCATAAGTGGGTATGGCCCACCTGCTCAATACATCTAGGCTATATTGATGGCAAGCTTCAATATAATGTAGCCTGTACCCATGGTGTCAGGGATCAACTGCAATGTATCTTCCATGGATATGGGCTACTATAGGGTATGTCTAGGGCACTCGAAATATGAGCCCTGTACATATGCTATTCTGCTTAACACTTAAGTCAACATACTTGAGACTCATGCCCATATAGGAGTGCAGAGAAGTTTAAAAAAATAGCTTTGGGCATATTTAGCTATAAAGGCAGGACCTGACAATTATGCATTTCACTAGAATGAGTGAGTTGACATGAATAAACAGATAAACACATAGAACCAATTGAACAATTCCAGAGCCTTAGACAAAATCTAGGGACCGGGGGGGGGGGGGACTAGTGTAAGGATCAAGAGGCCTGGGGGAGATCAAAAAACCCAACAGGGTTAAATACAATATCCCGGTTGTTAGAACCGTCATTTGGATTGTGCTCTCCTTGCACCATGCGGCATGGGAAATTGTAAAAGGGAGTACAAAGGCTTTAAAGCAGTCCTAATATTACAGGGCAACAGCAAAGGTAACATAACCATCAAAATACAAAAAGTGGTTTACCATGCCACCCATGGGTTCAAATGGCAGGAAAAAAAATTAAATGCACATCCTGGCTTTGAAACTGGTTGGGTGGCATCATATCATGAAGTGCATCTCCAAAGTGTAGTCGCCCTAGTGGGCAAGAGGAGATGGATAAAGGAATGAACTCCCATATCGTAGGTGGGCTCATTAAAGGAAATACTAGGCCTGCCATTTGGAATCAAGGATGCTTGAACACCGCCTTCATATCATACCATTCAGTTTACTAGTTAACGCTCAATACATCTTTTACCGCTTCAATACTGGGCGTCACACTTTGAATGACAATAGCACGGTCATACAACACTGTACCTAAATGTAATTTTTTATCATTTTTTGAGACAGATAGAGCTTTCTTTTGGTGGTATGTAATCACCACTGGGTTTTTTAATTATTTGCTAAAAAATGAAAAAAGGACAAACATTTTGAAAAAAAAGTTATTTTTAGTTTCTGTTAGAAACTGTTGTAAATAAGTCATTTTTATCCTTCACTGCTGTGTGCTGATAAGGTTGCACTGATGGGCACTGATAGGCTACACTGATGGACATTGATGAGGCGGCACTGATGGGCACTGATTGGCAACACTGATGGGTGTCACTGATGGGCACTGATTGGCAGCACTGATGGGTGGCACTGATGGGCAGCACTGATGAGCAGGCACTGATGGGCACTGAAAGGCAGCACTGATTGGCAGCACTGATGGGCACTGATTGGCATCACTTTTGGGCACTACTGGCATCACTGCTGGGTACTGTTGGGGCTGCATTGATAATCAGGGCACTGATTATCTGTACAGGTCTCCCCTAAGAGGAAATGCTGCTGATTGGCTCTCCTCTCCTCACATGCTGTCAGTGTGAGGAAAGGAAAGCGGATAACCGGCATTTCCTTGTTTACATGTGATCAGCTGTGATTGGACAGGGATTCGTCGTATCCCAGAGATACAGTGGGCCTCTGATATCCATGTGAGTATGTATGGCAAGCATGGTTAAATACTGTGGCTGCATGGTAGATAGTGGTATAACCCAGGCCTGTGTCTTGTGAATGAACAGTTCCTAAGTGGGTCCGCTGGAGGCAAAATCCTGGGCCCATGAGAGCAGATTTGTGGCAGGAATATTGAGCAGCCAAGTCAGGGAGATAGCACAAAGTATTGAGTAAGATAACTATGAGTAGTGATAAAAGCAATGTTCTGCAGGCCTGGAAAACAGGCAAAGAAAATATCATGGCATAAACATGAGGAACATACCTTGAAACTCCTTATTTCACGGGGACTGAAATATGGGACCTAAAGAAGTCCTGAGACAGAAACTCAAAGAGGCTCCTCCAGGAACCTTGCCAAAGAGATTAGGCATGAAAGGTTGTCATTCACGATGAGCTTTGCAGTGAGCAGTAGATGCTGTCAGGCTGCCTCCTCCCGGGGATCGGAAGTTTTCTGGAGGAGGCAATGCGTGCTGCAGGGAGTGTTGTGGTCTTGAAGCAGGATGCCCTCTTTGGCGCTGTATTTCCATCAGTTCAGCAGGTGGTAAAGAGGGTAGATGGAAGCCATTGTACCAATCCAGGGGTTCCACCATGGGCTGATCGAATCTCTCACAGAAAGATTGTATGTCCTCTGGGACCTGCAAATTAGCTGTGCAGCACATGCAGCCGACTGATAGGTAGGGTGAAGGAGTTCAATCAGCGGATGTATTTACAATATTGCAGGGTGATGTGCGACAAGTCTTGACAAAGTTTAATGTCAGCTCTGTTAAAGAGGATATGGCCCCTGTTTCTGTCTCTTGTAAGGATTTCTTCTTTGAACCGAAAGTTCACCATGCAACAGATCACATCTCTGGGTGGATCTGTATGTATCCTCACCTTGATCTTAGAGAACAGTGGTTTGGCCTCTCAAGAACCCCCTCGAGGAGATCATTGAATATTGTGAGGATAGCCTGCGTGAGCTGGCTGGGCGCAACAGCTTTAGGGATGCCCTGTACCCAAAGGTTGCGGCGGCATCCACTGTTAGCTAGCTCTTCTAAGTGTTGATGTAGCTCTTGCAGGGGCATGGTATGCACCTCTGTGACCTGTTGCACATCTTGTATAGCAATATCATGGCCAGCAGTGTTTTCCTCAACTTCCTCCAACCGTGTAGCTACTGCTTGGATGTCCACGCAGAGATCTGAAATTGCCGCTGATAGCGTTTCTTTAATGTCCAATACCACTGCATGTAAGTCATCAAGGCTTGGTGATTTACTTGTCAGCGGCGTCACATTGGTAGGTTGTGAGCAGTGGATCATGCCAAGCTTCTGCAAGTGGAGCGAGGTATGCTGCCAGATGCTTGGGAAGAGGAGGTTGTGGCTTCTCGAGGATGGGTTAGAAACATTTTGGGTATGTTATGGCTCAGCTGTGTACCTAAGTCCCAGGGGGAGTGGGAGCATGATGCTGACTCTGGTTTGCCCATAGTAAAGCAACTCGTCTCCCTCAAAAGAGCAAAATTAAGGACCCTGGTGTGTTAGAGCAGAAGGCTTAAGCAGCCATCCTTATCCGTGTCCAGACCACGCCCCCAGTTCCTGCTTTTATATTTCAACTGTTTACATGGAGTTCATCTTTAAGCCAAAAATAATCTTACATACATTTTGCTATGAATCCTTTTCAGAATATAAACTCTACACAGAAGTGTATATTATATATTAGGTTATGTTGTGTATGCGTTAAACACTTTAGTTATGGAATGTCTATATTGTGAATTGCATATGTACATGTGTTTAAAATTATTTCTTAATAAGTGTTCATATATTTGCATTCCTCAGTAGGCAAATATGGAGAAGTTCATGGCTACATTCAATTTACATTGTGTTCAATGACTAATTGTGCCTGTAATTCACGCAGGTAGTATAGTATAGGATTACAGATTACATAATATAAGATTCCTCTACAACTAGAGTTAGAAACTAAATTTAACATAGGTATTTATAATGCACATTTAAAGTAAACCTATCACGAACTTGGGCATTTTAGACTGAGCATGTGGTGAAAAAATTTAGAAGCTGATATTAAATTGTAAAAAAATAGAAAATAAAAAGAGATATAAGCTGCTGAAGCCATTAGATTGGTATATAATGTCACCTACTTATCTCTGCTGGTCTACTAATTATTTTGACAAACAGCATTCTTAGAAGGTAAACTCTGTTTACATTTTTTATCATATACTCAGTTTGAATTACCAAAATGAATGACATATTAAATTTTATTTGGACTTGGGTTTTGCCTATATTTATTTTATATAAATATTTTTACACCATAGTATTACATTTTTAATTATAACCTTTTTTAAAAAAATTAGCTTAATATACAGAATACCATTATTATGCTACCAATACTTAAAAGACATGCACAATGTATCAAGGACAATGTCCTCATGCAATAATCAAAGCACTTTTCAGGAGCAGATGAGCTTCTAATTCTGTGACTCAATCCAAGTTAACACTATCCTGCTTATTACATTTGCTTGTTTTTCTCTCATCTGTACTTGTAAGCTCCTTTTCTTTCAGTACTGAGGATTTCCATTTTCTTTTTTCTCCTTCCAATTCATGCGCTAGGTAATTTGTTCTCAAATATAACACTCGTGATTCCAGCTGCCTCTCTTTAATTATGTTTCCCATTCCCGTTCTTTCTTCATGTCCCTTTCAGCCTTCTCTCATTCTCTCTCAGCTTTGCTGTAAGCATCGAAGAAGTGTTTTTTTATTTCTTGACCCATTTGCTTTACTCTTTGACCCTTGACAGTCTACTCTTGTCTCCATCCTCTGTAATTTTACAATGGCGCAGCATGACCTCTTCTCAGCTCCTGAACCTCTAAAGCATGTAGAGCATCATCCTTACTCTTTTATCTGCAACAATGCAATCTTACACTTTTTGACCTTTACACTATTTTGCTACCACTCGGTATGCAGGAATGTGTTTAAACATTTTAAATGCTTAGATATTTCCAGTCCATTTTCAGCATTTTAGATAATTAACTGTGAATTCAAACATTCACAGGAGAAGAGCAGTACTCTGACTATGGGCGCCCCACTCTGTGTACTACTTATGTGTGATTTGTCACACAAAAATAATACTCCTTTTTCACTTATCAAATGGAACATCTAACAGACATAAAAGCCTGTGTGAGAAGCATCTTCCCATGTTACCCTCTAGCTCATGGGCACTGTATCAGTGCTTGATTGGCTTATAGTGCTGAGTGTAGAAGATTATCGCATAACACATTACATAACAGTAATTAAAGCACAACCCCTCTCAGAACCAAAATATCAGTTTTTAAGCAGGTACCAATGGGTCATCTGCCTTCCTCTGTTATAATCACAGACTATGGCAGCAGAGGTTGCTTACAAGGAAAGAAGGAATAAGGCTACATTCATATGTATGAATATCAGAAGCCAGGGGCAGCTGCCATTAAGAATCTCTGAACTCTTTCCTAATCAATGGGTACTGCTTTTCACTCATCTGAGCAGTTACCTGTGAATAAAGCCCCCACCCAACCCTGAATGCAGCAAGTGTGTATCCAATGTTGGCTTTCTGTGGAGTTTTGGCCACATACAAACCGGCCAGTTAGCACATGGCCATAGCACAGAGTGTTGTTGTATCCAAAGGTGAAATGTTGCTACCTCAGAACACAACAAACGATCTGCCCTGGCTACCTATGCAAATGTAACCTTACTCCATCAATTTTGTAATGGAGTATACATTTTGGAAGGAGTTGGCATTTAACCTTTACAGTACTATTAAAAATATATGTAAGATGCTTTAAAATATACAGCATGCTGAAAATAAAAATGTTTCCATTTGTATAGTTGCAGTGGAGTGCAATTGTTTATAATTGTGAGCTTACATTGTAATATAAAAAAATACAGTGGGTAAGCTGCAACAGAAAAAAACCTGACAACGTGGTATATGGTATAATAATCTGTATATTTACAGTTATGTATTTCTTGCAAAATAGATTATTGTTTATATATGCAGTATATTATATAATTTGGTTTAAATTTGAAAATATGAATAATTGAATTATGACTGATCAGGATAGCAAGGTAATACCTAACCTGCAAACAATAAAGGATAAAGATTATAAAGCATTTAGGATGGACATAACAGAGAAATCATTGCCAGAACACTACCTTTATATTCAATGGCAAATCCAGACATTCCAACAGATGCATCACTACGGAATGCTAGAAACAGACTGTCTCCATTGCTTTCTAATCTTTCTGGTGCATGCGAGCCTTGAAAACTTCCAATTATAGGACTGTTGGAGCTATCACCTTCATATATATGTAGAAAATCATAGCTAGGTTCCATGTTAAAACTGAAAAACAGAAAACAAATCACATGATTTATATGAACTATGAGCTTGTCAGCTGATAAAACAAATCTGTTCAATTACTGTTATTTTAGGTAAGCTAGCACAGAGCATTCCAGAACTTGGTGTTGCAAATAGTCTGTAACAATAATAATAATAATGTATATTCTTATCTCAAAAGGTATACATTTTTCATTCATTTAACAGATAAGGTCACGCCATGGGTCAGTTTTAATGTACAAAGTAAAACAAGCTACATAGCTCTTATATTTTAGTTTTTGCTGGTCACATAAGTAGAAGAGGATTTCTAACTACTTACAATGAGTTAAAGCAGGATTGAACCTTAAACACGTTTTAAGTGTTCCCTTGCAGAAAAAAATATCATAACATTACAAAATTAAACCCATGAGGTGGAGAGGGTAGTCTGCTTACCTTTCCCCTGGCTTCCATTTACTATGGCTAGGTATTGATGACATCAAATCTTGCTAAGAGGATGCCCCCAGTACTATGTTTCAGAATCTTCTGGTGAAATATGTAATGCTGACTATTCCCTGTGATCTCATTGGCAAGAGGATGATGTTTCCCCTGCATCATGTAAGCCAGGTAAGAGGTAAGTATCTTTTTTCATCCTATAGTTTTTTTTTTTTTTTTAATTTTATGCTTCCTTTCAGTAAGGGGCAGAGGTGGTACTTAAAAAGCTAACCTTGGTCAAAATGCAGAGAAAACCAGCACTTATATAAAGTAGAAATATTTACTGAACTCCCATGCCAAAAAATAACATTTTGGGGGTGCCAAGACCCCCTTTATTAAGGTGACAGACAGCTTGCTAAGAGGGTCAACATGGCCCTGAAAGGCCATTGTTTTTACTAGTATCAAATTTCAGTAAACTTTTCTGCTTGAACTTTAATTGTGTGCTGGCTTTCTCTGCATTTTAAAGTTTCTACATGACCACCTTTGAGCCACGCATATACTTTAATTTATACCTCAGAAGTTTTTGTTTTTCTTGTTCAAACTATTTTATTGTAGTGAAACAGATATAGGAACGGTAGCATTACAGAGACGTCATATAACATGAAAGGGTACAGAGTTCTACAGTCTAAACTGGAAAAAATAGTGTTGTTAACTGCGGTGTAGGTTCCCCAAAGTCTCTGAGAGAAGAGCATAGCATCTAACGGTAGCAGATTCAAATGCAATATAATAATTTGTCAGATTACAGATGTACAGAGCTCATTGAGGGGACAGATGAGCGAGATAGATGGCTCATCTGAACCAGACAGTTGGCATAGTCGGTGTAGGTGCAATTAACTTGTGTGTCTCTGGGGGTATCAGTCTAAGGACGTCGTCCTTGTGAGAAAAGAAATAAGTAAAATGGAAAAAATATATGGAGAAAATGGGAAGAGAGGGAGAGCATAAGACCAGAGAAAAGAGAAGAGGGAGGAGGATAGAAGGGAACCTTAAAGACGAGTAAGAGAATAGGAGAGTGGGAGAGGTAGAGAAACAAGGAAGGGGAATTTCGAGGCGGGCAGGTCGCTGAGTCTCTGAAACAGGGGTCATCGAGCAATAATATGTGCTTGGTCTGTCTCCTGAGGGGGTCAGGGTTTGATTAGTGTAACATCAGAGGCCGGGGGGCATAATGAGTTAACTATGGTCCCCATAGGCGTTCATGCTTGGAAACTTTATCTGAGACAATTGCCTCAATTCTGGCATGGATCATGGCTCTGGTGATCCTATTTCAGCCTCTGCTACTGGTAACTTGGGTGACTTCCACGCGTGTGCGATGGTTTGCTTGGCCGCCGTGGTGACCTGCAGGAGAAGTTTAAACTGGGGTCTGGTGAATTCTGTAGGTTATTGGTGCAGTAGTGCCGTCATGGAGTCAGGAGCGATGTGGCAATCCATCAGTTTGCTAATAATTTCAAAGATCTGGGCCCAAAAAGTGCATGCAACTGGGCAGCTCCACCAAATGTGTAGGTGGGTTCCAGGGTCTGGGCAGCCTCAAAAACAGAGTGGGAAGTAAGAGGGTAGAAATGTAGTTATCCGAGCAGGGACCAGGTACCATCTCATGAGGACTATATATGTAGTTTCCAGAGCTGCAATATATTGGGAGGAGGATTTGGTAGATTCCCAAATCTCTTTCCACCCTTCAAGATCTATGGACATCTGGAGGTCTCTTTCCCATGCTGACATAGGGAACCTGAGCCGGTGGCAGGGGATCAATCATATGGGCATAAATAGTGGAAAGCATGTTCCTGGCATGGGGGTCTTTATGACAAAAGTGTTCAAAGGACATGGCGGGTTGGGAAGAATTTGTACACACACGTGGGGTGAAAAAGTGTTTGATTTGGAGATACCGGAAGATTTCTGAATTGGGGATGTGGAATTGTTCTTGTAAGGTGGGAAATTACTTAATGGTGTCTGGGGTGGTGAAAGACTGTGCCCACAGGAGGCCGGCTGCGGTCCATCTACTAAACGAGACCAGGGATGTCCAGGCCGTGTAGAAGGACACTGTCTCTTGGATTTATCCACAGAAGGTTAGCTGTGATAGGGGATCGCAGTTGGCTGCCTCCAGGGACACCTATATGGGTATTTCATGTGTAGCATGCCACTTGGGCAAGGAAGCTAGCTGTGCCGCTTGAAAGTATTTAGCAAAATTTGGAGCCCCAAGTCCACCCTTGGGTTTGGGGGAGAAAAGGAGGCGTCTGCATACTCTGGGTTGTGACTTACCCCAGATGTATTGAAAAGTCCTCCTCTGGAGAATGCACAGGAAGTGGGCAGTACCCTGAACAGATACAATATTTTAGGGAGGATAGCCATCTTGACCGCCGTGATTCGGCCTAGCCAGACTAGGGGTAACTTGGACCATTCCGACATGAGTCGGGTTAAGTCAGTCATGATGGCCGGATAATTTGCCGCATAAAGATCATTCTGGTCTATGGTGAGCTGAATCCCAAGGTAAGAGAGTTAAAAGGGGCCCACGTGTAGGGAAGTCTCTGTTGCAGATGGGGCTGAGTGGTTGGGTCGAGGGAAATATTCAATAACTTAGATTTCTCCGGGTTCACCTTTAGTCCCGAGACGGCGGGAAATTAGACGAGTGTCTAAAGGAGGTTGGGAGATGAGAGAAGTGGGGAGGTAAGGAACATTAGGACGTCATCCGCGAAAAGGCATAGCTTGTGATGGTGTCCACCTACCTCTATGCCTCTGATGTTAGAGTTAGAGCGGATCAGCTGCGCCAGGGGCTCAATGGCCAAGGCAAAAAGGAGGGGGGAGAGGGGGCATCCTTGACTGGTACCTCTGCGGATCAGGAATAGGTCAGATTTATACCCTGTGGACCTAACACTGGTAGAAGGGTAGGTGTAAAGGGAAGCAACCCATGCCAGGAAGTGCAGGCCGAACCCCAACCGGTTCAGTACTAGGGTCAAGTAGGACCAAGATAGGGTATTGATGGCCTTCCTGATGTCCAATGACAAAAGGCATGTAGGTATTTTACGTGCTCGGGCTATGTGAGTTAGTAGGACCGCTCTCCAGGCATTATCTCCAGCTTGCCTATCGGGTATTAACCCGACCTGATCTCTGTGAATAAGAGAGCCTATGATCTTATTCAGTGGGGCAGATAAAATTTTGGCCATGAGTTTGATATCAAGATTAAGTAGGGAGATCGGGCGATAGTTAGTCCAAGAGGAGTTGTCAGAGGAGGGCTTTGGCAGCATGGAGACAACGGCCGAGAGAGACTCTGGACAGAAAAGGTTGCCCTGACAGACAGTGTAGAGAGAATTAGATAAGAGGGGAGCTATTAGGTGGGCGAAGTGCTTGTAGTAGGATGCCGTAAATCCGTCTGAGCCCGGCCTTTTGTTATTTTTCAATGATTTAATGGCAGTTAAAACTTCCTGAAGTGTGGGTTTCAGCGCGAGTTTCCTCAAAGGGTGTGTCAGCATTGTAAAGTGTCGCTAAATGTCTGCGGAAATGGGCCACAGTCTTAACTGGGTTACTGGTGTAATTATCCTTGGAGATTTTGAGGCAAATCGGTCTGCGGGGGTGGTTCAAATTGCGTAATGATAGGGCCAGGAAAGTGTCAGGCTTGTTAATCTTGGTGAAGAATTTGTGTCTTTGTCTGCGTAGGGTCTTGTCGGCTGACTCGGTCAGGAAGAGGTCTAGTTCGAGGCTAGCTTTGTCTAGGGCTTGCTTATTGGGGGCTGTGGGTTTGGCTTGGAATGCCTTGTGTGCTTTAAGGAATTGTGTGTCTAATAATTTGTGTAAAGTGCTTCTCTCTCTCTCGATGAAGGAAGCTTTACTGATGAGGGCTCCCCAAATGACAGGTTTGTGTGCCTCCCCAAAGAGTGAGGGACGAGATCCCATCAGTGGAGTTTTCCTTAAGGTAGTTGGTTATGGTCATCTCTATATCTGCCATGTGTGATGGGTGTACTAGAATAGTATCGTTGAGACACCAAGAGTGGTCAATTTGTTTAAGAATTAGGGATTCTAGAGATGTCACAACCACACAATGGTCGGACCAAGGGAGAGGTAGAATCGTGGAAGCTAGTATAGCCGGGGCTGATCCTATAGTGAGCAGGATGTGATCTATACGGGAGGAGACCTTGTGTAGGTGAGAGTAGAAAGTGAATTGGCGCTTTGTGGGGGTAGCGTCATGCCAAGAGTCGATAAGGGAATGTCTTTGCAGGAGTTGCTTAAATGAGAGTTTAGGCTGACTAGACATTTGGGAGAAGGGGGATTTATCCAAATATGGATATAGCACTTGGTTGGAGTCGCCCCCTATCATTAGGGTGCCTTGTTTGTGATGATCAATTACGGAGAACAGGTGGGCTAGGAAAGAATTGGGGTTCTGATTGGGAGCATAATAGGAGACCACAGTGACACATTCTTCAAGGAGGTGTCCTATTGGATCAGGTATCGCCCTTAGGGGTCTTTCATTTCTTTGGTGAGGGTGAATGGTGCTGATCTATGAAACCCTATCAGGACCCCCCTCTGTTTAGAGTCTGCAGAGGCTGTGAAGACTTGGGGGTATGACTGGTGAAAGAATTTAGGGGTGGATTTCAGGGTGCAATGTGTCTCCTGCAGGCACACCACTTGGGCTTTGAAAGAGGCAAAGGCACGAAAGGCCTTGACACGTTTTTGCGGGATGTTGAGACCCTGGACATTCAGGGTAAGCAAGTTCAGGGGGGCCATTTTGGGGCTAAAGGCTCATGCCAGATGGGAGTGTATAGGAGGGACGACCTGACCTCCCTAGGATTCGCTGGAAGGAGGGGAGAAGGGGGGAAAGAGGAAAGATAGAAGGAGATAGTGGTAGAGTCATGACATATGTCAAACCTACGTGGTAGATGCGGTAAGAGGAGAGGCAAGTGGTCATACCACGCAAGGAAAAATCCATTGCCTGGTACGAGGGTTTGTCCAGAGGGAGTCGAATAGAGTCCCTGTGGGCAAAAGTGGAGGCAGCAGTGACAGTCCAGGGGGACGTTGCGGCCTTGGTGTATGCAGTCAAAAGGAGCGAGGAGGCAGGAGCCGTGTATGGCTTAAGGGATGTCAAGGTGTCACGAGAAGAGGAGGGTAGTGTGGGCTGTACGGGATAGCCAGTAAGAGGGGGTACGGAGGGGCCATTGGGGACCCTAAGAGATTGGGCTGGATATGTCCTATGTTCTAAGGGGATAATGTGAACAAGCAATTGGGGGTCCTTACTGCTTAACTTGAAACAATAAATAACCAAACATTAGCAGCAGCAACAACAATCCCCATTCACGTATATTAAACGGAACAGGATTAAGAGCAGGAACAATACCTGTAACCAGAAATCAGAAACCAGAAACCCCTCACCCCCATTGCTCCGAGCATGACACCCAGAGCAAGAAGTCCCAAGGTATAGACAACTGTTGTAGGTTATACCATGGCCATATCGGTGAGTGGCTACTGGCTTTTGGGCACAAGATCAGTTGGTGGTGGGGGAAGCATAAAAGAGCGGAGTGCCTGTAGTCCAACATTGTTTCGGTATCGGGCCCCTGGGAGCGGCCTCAGAAGCTAAATGTTTAATGTTCAAGGCACTTGTCGGGTGGGAATCCATCTCAGGGGGTTGCAGGGTCACCCCATCTGGGAATCAAGACAGAGGTGAGGGTGGGTGTGGGTAACAATTGGGCTAGGCTACAGTCTCAGTTTGTCCAGTTCTCACAGATTTGTAGGCATCACAATTAGTGGTGGTAGTGCAGATCTGGCAAGGTTGAAGGTAGTCCATATAGGGGGGAAGATGAGATAGTCTGAGGCACTGGCCAAGCAGTAGGGGTCCAGCTGTGGATCTGATGGGGTAGGCGAGGTGCTCTAGAATCTGGGGCTAAGGGTTCGGTGGCCAAAGTGTCTGGGATCACTCCGACGTAGGTGTCGGGAGCAACAGGCCCTCAAAGAGTGAGAAGTGCAGAAAAAGATGGCTATTACCTTAGTCCATGGCATCAGGGAGAGTCGCCGGAGGAGAGGTGAGCCTGCTGCACTTGTGCAGATTGTGATCATCGGGCTCTGAGGTGGAAGCATGGGCCTTCTGAGGAGAGCTGGATGCGGAGCGGCGTCTCTGACGTTGGTCCTTTGCAGTAGAAGAGGGGGCTGTCAAATGTAGTTCCTGTAAAACAGACTGGAGATCCTCTTGAGACTTGCATGTATTTGTGACCTTTAAAAGTAAATTTGAGGGAGAAGGGGAATCCCCAGGAATAGGAGATGTCGTGGTCCTGTAGAATTTGTAGCTGGGGCTTCATTGCTCTGCATCTGGCTATGGCGAATGGTGACAAATCAGCGAATAGCTGGTAATCATAGCCCTGAAAGTGCAGGGCCCCTCTATGGCGGGCTGCCTGCATTGGTTGTTCCTTTGTCCGGTAAAATTGGAGCTTGGTGACAATGTCACGTGGGGGGCCATCCTTTTTGCAGGGAGCTAGGGTCCTATGGATTCTGTCCATTTCAAGTCTCTCAATTGGGATAGAAGGTGCCAGTTGCTGGAACAGGGCTGTGCCTGTGGATTGCAAGTCCACAACAGTCTCCCTTATACGCAGATTAGACCTGCACGCCCAGTTCTCAAAGTCCTCTAATTGGGCCTGCAGAGATAAATTTTCTTCTCTAAGGGCTTCTAAGTCGTCAGATTGGTTGTGTATGGTAACTTCCAGTTCATCAACTTTTTGCTCTGGTTCCGCTGTGCAGTGTCCTAGCTCCCTGATCTTCTTGGTGAGGTGATCTGTAATTTGGTCTGAGGTTTGTTTAAGCGCCCTCTGTAACATCTTCTCAAATTGCTGCAAGATGTCAGGGTGCATAGATTGGACCTGTGAGGACCTCAGTGGGGAGGCCAGGGGGTCACAGTCAGACTCACCCTCATTGGGATGCGGTAAGGGCTTCATCCTTGACGAGCGATTGGTGCCAGCACGGCGCGGAGGGTCCGGCGCCATCTTGGCTGAGGCCCGCGCCAGGACCTCGCATATGGTCTTCTTCTTGGGCTTCTGCCTGATGCTTCCAAGCACCATCCCGGGTGTCTTGGCCGATTCCTGGGGCTGTGAGAGAGCCCTGGGAGCAGGTGTATCGTGATGGGCTTCTGTGTGTGTGGCCGAATGTCCCCCTAGGTGCGGAGCTCTATGGCGATGTGTCCATCATGCAGAGCCTCACGCATGCGCCATCTCAGAAGATTTTTTATTGTTGTCTCTGTCCCTGCTGAAGCTGATTCATTCTCTTTATTTGTCCTAGTGACCACTGTCACCAGGACTGAAAGTGGGTGAAAATCGAAAAGGTTGAATTGTCACCAGAACAAGAATAATGGAAAAATCTCCAATGCCAACACTTGCTCCATGTACAACTGTCTAAGAGGCAATTTTCCTCATTTTGGAGAGATTTTCTCCCACTTACTGTTGTATCTACAATATGGGAAGCGAAAAAAGGTCTCCTTAATGGGACATTGATTGCAAAAAAATGGAAAGAGCTTTTAACCATTCCCTGCTCTACTGAAATATGACTTTAGGTATAATTTAACACATTATTTGTAAAAATTTAGTATGATTATTATAAAGAATTTATATAGTACAACAATTTGCAGAGCAGTTTTCAATTTGATTAAGTCAGGAAGGTAAAGGATGTTTTTTTGTTAACTTTATGAGTAGAGTTGAGCGAACACGTGGATGTTCGGGTTCGGTGGGTTCGGCCAAACTTCGGAAAAAAGTCCAGGTTCGGTACCGAACTTGACCCAAACTTTACCCCGAACCCCATAAAATTCAATGGGGACCCAAACTTTTCGGCACAAAAATGACTGTAAAAGAGTCCTGGAAAGTGCTAGAGGGATGCAAAATGATTTTAGAACAATAATCTGTCCCTTACAGCAACAGCAGGAACTTGACCCTATAGAATTAGGAGATGATTTTAGAACAATAATCTGTCCCTCTAAGCAGTAGACTCTACCTAGTCCAGTCAGATCATTCTATAATGCAGGATGATATGTTATTAGATCTGCAATCTGTCCCTAAAAGCAGTAGTAGTAGTAACCTCTACCTATCTATCTATCTGCAATCTGTCCCTCACAGCACCGGCAGCATCCTCTCCCTACACTACCCAGAGAGCATGTGACATGCAGCACTATGTGACTCCAGCTTATAAGAGGCTGGGTCACATGATGCACTGGCCAATCACAGCCATGTCATTAGTAGGCATGGCTGTGATGGCTTCTAAGGGCAAACCAGCAGCTATTCAACATACGTAATCAAATACCCGAACCCAGAACTCGAACCCAAACTTTTTTTCAAATGTCCGGGTTTGGGTCCGGGTCATGGACACCACAAAGTTCGGTACGAACCCGAACTTTAGAGTTCGGGTTCGCTCAACTCTATTTATGAGTCTTGTGCATCACATAGTAACTGGATTTGGAACTTGTTTAAACTGTCAAAAGGAGCCTTGAAAAGCCTTTTAATTTCTTTAACTAGTTTTCTGAATGTTTTGTCTCCATTATTTCCAAGTATAAAAATAAATATGCAAAAGAGCGTAAGTGACAGATTTTGCCAAGAAATTATTGATGCAAGTAAAACTTCTCTGATTAAAAAGTCAGAAAAAATGCTGAAGCAAATATAAGCTTGTATTAGCATTATTTTTTTAATATGAATAACGTAGTGAAGCATGCAATTAGATAGTATCTCACTAAAGGTGCAGATAAGCATTAAATGTTAATAAAGGCAAAGGCACAACAGGTCTGTTGGCTCTGGAATATATGAATATTGCTCTTAATCCTAATAAAATGAAAACCATTCTGCAAGCTTCCCTATTATTGCTCCCAGTGGCTAATAACAGAACAGGTATACAGAACATGAAATTGAATCTATTGTATGTTTTATTTTCATCTTTACTTATTTCTGCAGTTTTGATTTTTAATAAAAAATAATAATGTGCAATGTGTAAAACCTAAAGGAATCTATTAACCATAGATACCATCATTATGACTCATCTTGCTGCTGATTTGGTGTTTCTAAGTTTGTGATGCACAATACTGTGTTGAAAAACCATGTATGGCCACGGGGTTGAATTACTAAAGAAGTATATTTGCAGATAGCTTAATGAGGTCATATGCATTTTTACCATCCAGATATGCTAAAAGGCATTCCTGTTGTTTTTATAGTATTATAATTGCTATAATATAATATCCTGGGTCTTAAAGGAGGCTGGGTGTCACCCATAATTAAAATTGTGCCAGCTACATTGTTCTTCAATAAAAGGAACATTAAAGAGTAGCACCATTTTCCACCAAACACCAGAAGAAAACCAAACAGGAAAAATTGAGGCTAGAATTCAGCTTTAAAGGATAAGTTCACCGTTTTTTTTTCTAAATTCCAGCTCCCCTATGTACCAGTATAACATTCATGTACTTGGTTTGCAAAAATATCAAAGCTTTCCATAAAATCTATAGACACTTATCTTACTGTCCTACATCCATGTTTCCAAACGTATCTATTGCTTCTGTATTAAGCCTCGTACACGTGATGCGACAGTTATACGACCGAATGGACCAAATCGTATGTTGGCTCATGTATCTCACATACTGACATGCACTAAACGATCGTACGACCAAGCCGAACGTAGTGACGTGTAACAAACATATAAAGAGAAAATTCAGGTGCATGTAATCTGTGAATTAGGAACGAACAGACACTTCCGGCCGTTCCTGACTTCTGAGCATGCGTGTTTTGCACAATACAACTTATTGGACCAACTTCTCTGTACACACGATACAACGGTCGTACGACCACTTGTTGGTACAACCAAAGTTTTATAGTTTGCTCATCCAAATCCTGTTGTACGACCGTCGTACGTCGGCTGTTCAAATTGCGCGTACTAACGGCCATCACACCGTGTGTAAGAAGCTTTACTCCCTGATCAGACTGTAGGTCATGACACGGGAAGGAGTTGACCAGTTTAGCTCATTAGCACACACCCTGCATCATCCACTTCTCCTCATCCACCGTCCATCTCCAGGTGCACGTTTTTTAAATGAAATGCAATCAATCAGTGAACACCCTTCTCACTAAATACTCAATATAAATCTGATTGCATAGTGTATGGACATCTTTATACAAATGCATAGGGGGGAGTGGACAGAAACACTCAGCTGTCAAGCCCCGTTCACATCTCTGCAGAGTGGGAGCTCACATTCCCGCATGCAGTTTTTTTATAGCGAGGGGGCTAAATTGGTGCGGTAACACAAGAACAATGAGGCTCCATTCACATCTGTGCATTTAAACAGAAAAAAATGGACTGGATGGCCACACTCCTGTGCAATGACTTTATTCTTGGTCAAAATACAGCATACAGTGTACAGGTGAACCACAATGGACCACTGATGTGTTTCACACTAATGGGTGCTTAATCATAGCCAGTGTATCAATGAAAAAAAGTTTGTAAAAACACGTAATTTTTAAATGAGCAGTGATTTTTTTTATTTTTAAAGTGAAAGCATAAAAATTAAAGATTCCTTCCAATATAGTGCCTGGGGGGTCCCTTTAGTCTACCTGTAAAGTAACAGATCTGTACCATGTCTAGAATCTGCTGCAGCAATAATTACATTTATAATGCCAATGAAATTACATATTTCCTGCACGCTGCCTTTATTTTAATAAGCAACAGCTGGGGAGCCAGTGTATATGATGAGGATAAATTCTGGTGTCACTTTGACTTTGGATAGAAGTAACGGGTGCGGAAAAATTGGTCTTTCATGAAGGCAAGAAATGGCCTTTCTGTAAAAAAAAATTACAATGATATGCACCTGTCAAACAAGTGCAGAACAATTGGTCTTTGGGTGTCAGTGGCTCCTTCCCACTGTAACCCTATAAAGGTACACTTGATGAAAGCAAGAATTGGCCTTGCTGAAAAAAAAAATTCCAATGATATGCACCTGACAAACAGGTGCAGAAAAATTGGTCTTTAAGTGTTGTTGGCACCTTTCCACCATAACCCTATAGAGGTACTATTGATGAAAGCAAGAATTGGCCTTGCTGAAAATAATTGCAATGATATGCACCTGTCAAACAGGTGCAGAAAAATTGGTCTTTGGGTGTTGGTGGCACTTTCCCACTGTAACCCTATAGTGGTGCTCTTGATGAAGGCAAAGAAAATTGCAATGATATGCACCTGTCAAACAGGTGCTGAAAAATTGGTCTTCGGGTGTTAATTGTGCCCATGAAACCTATACCAAAAACATTCTTCCAAATGAAATGGTTGAACACCGTCAAAGCTAGTTAGTCTCGAAGACCTGTAGAGATTCCACATCCCAAAAACACTTAATCAGTGACATTGGCATCAGGAGCTTCATAGCTTGTAATCCAGGACTCATTAATTTTGATAAAAGTCAAACGGTCCACGGAGTCTGGGGACAGACGCATTCTATGATCAGTAACAAAACCTCCTGCAGCACTGAATGCCCGTTCTGAAAGCATGCTGGATGCAGGGCAGCCCAACAATTCAATAGCATACTGGGCAAGTTCTGACCAGTGGTCTATTCTCATGATCCAGTAAGCCAGTGGATCGTCAACTAGAAAGCTCTCCATCTCTGTTTTGGCCCCGAGGTAATCGTCCACCGTGTGATGCAGATGCTGCCGATGGGATGTGGAAGCTGACAGCCGTGGGCGATGAGGACTAAAAAAATTATGAAATGCATCACTCTCCAACGCTCCTCTCTTGACCAACAGAACACTCAAAACTACGGTTTCCACGACACTGTAACCTACTAGAGTTTGGAAAAACATTCAATAAAATCCTCTTTAATGTGTCCTCAAGAGATTTAATCTTCTGCACTCTCTGTGGGGACGGGATGAGTTCTGAGACCTTCCCCTTATAACGGTGGTCAAGGAGGGTTGCCAACCAGTAATGATCCTTCTTTATGCCACGTATTCTTGGGTCCTTTTGCAGGCTTTGAAGCATGAGGTTGTCCATGCACCTCAAATTTTCAGAGGCTTGAGAAGCAGACTCCTTGGAGTCACTCAGCATGACAGCATCTGGAACTTCCTCCTCCCAGCCACGTACTACTCCCAAGGTATCTGGGGTTTGGAAAGCCATTGCTTACAGATTGATGCATGTCTTCCTCTTCTTCAAAGCCTACGAAACAGCCAGAATCCTCCCCTCTCTCCTCCTGTGTGTTCTGTGACATAGGAATGATGGTGTCTGGATAAAGTGGGCCTTGAGAGGAAAGGAAGTCCTCCTCTTCCTACTGCTGCTCTGCCTCCAGTGCCCTGTCCATAATGCCATGCAGAGTTTGCTCCGGCAGGAACACAACAGGGATTGTGTCACTGATGCATGCACTGTCACGGCTCACCATCCTTGTGGCCTCCTCAAATGGTGATAGTACAGTGCATACATCCTTAATGATCAGCCATTGGTGTGGGGAAACAAAGCAGAGGCGGCCTGAGCTTGTCATCATGCTGTACTTGTACAGGTACTCATTGACGGCCCTCTGCTGCATGTATAGCCGCTGTAGCATTTCCAAAGTCGAGTTCCACCTGGTGGGCATGTCACAAATCAGGCAGTATATGGGCAGGTGGAATTTCCACTGAATTTCAGCCAACCAAGCACTGGCTGTGTATGACCGCCTTAAATGGCTACAGACTCTTCGGGCCAGCATTAGCACATCTTCCAAACTTGGGTACATATTTGGGAAATGCTGCACCTCCAAATTGAGAACATGTGCCAAGCATGGCGCATGTGTCAACTTTCCCTATCTAAGGGCGGACAGGAGGTTTAAGCCATTATCGCACACCACCATTCCTGGCTCCAGCTGGCATGGTGTGAACTACCTCTGGGCCTGTCCCTGCAGAGCTGCAAGAATCTCTGCTCCGGTGTGGTTCCTGTCCCCTAGACACACCAGCTGAAGCACTGCATGGCACCTTTTAGCCTGACTTATGCAATAGCCCTTTGAATGCTTAGGGGGTACCTGATGTTCATAGGACAATTCTACAGAGGAGGCCATGGAGGAGGAGGAGGAGCAGGGGGTAGAGCTCACAGGTCTGGCATCATCACCACCAGCTGTATGGAGGAATTGGGGCACAAAAAGCTGCAGCACTGAGCCCTATCCTGCATCCTTCCAAGTTGCAAGCAGCGTTACCCAGTGTGCTGTGAATGAAATATATCATTCCTGCCCATGCTTGCTGGACCACGTGTCAGCAGTAAGGTGGACTTTGTGGCTGACTGCCTTACCCAACGATGCCATAATATTTCCTTCCATGTGATGGTAGAGTGATGGAACGACCTTACGTGAAAAGTAGTAGCGACTGGGAACCTGCCATTGTGGTACAGCACATTGTGCAAGTTCACAGAAGGGGCAGAATCCACCAGGCTGAAAGGCAGAAGTTGGAGAGCCAACAGCTTTGACAAGCTTATATTTAGATGCTGGGCATGTGGGTGGCAGGGACTGTATTTTTTTCCGCTGCAGCAGATGGGGCAGAGAAATTTGCCGGCTACAGTCTACAGCTGGTGGTGGGCTGCTGACATATGTGCTACTAGGACCTGGGACACCTTGTGCTATACCATCATCCCTGTCAGTGGAGGCTGCTGAGAGGTCATGACTCGGTATAGCAGAAGCAGACTGAAGTGGGTAAGGAAGAGGAGGAGGGACAGATTTGTGCCCATTTTGTGTGGCTTTTAGGTGCTCTTGCCAATGGGCTGAGTTGTTGGACGTTAAATGCCTTGTTAAGCATGTGGTACCCAAATGGCTGGTGTTTTTGCCACGTTTGATGTGCCTGAGACACAGTTTGCAGATAGCAACAGTGCAATCTGCTACAGATGTGCTGAAAAAGGCCCAGACAGCTGAGCTTTGGGAAGCGGCTGGGAGAGAACAGCTGCAGAATGTGATGGAATAGGGTGACTGCTCTCTATGCTTTCCTGATGTCAGTCTCCTCGGGGTTGTGCTGCCTCACCTTCAGTTTCCTCCTCTGCTCTATCTGGCACCCAAGTTGCATCATCTGCATCCATCTTCATTATTATCATTACAACTGGAGACAACTTGGCAATACGCCGCTGCTGGGGGAACATGAATGCCAATTTGTCTACCAGTGTTCTCCCCTCTCTCTAGGCTCATGTTCCTGTCATCCTCAACCTCAGAACCAACATCTGCATCCAGTAATGGCTGGGCACCAAGGAGCAAGTGGCTGCTGCTGTGGTCAAATAACTCAGCTGACTCCTCCATGGCTGATTTTGGGGCTATGGCAGGAATAGATGTGGACAAGGAGGCAGGTTTGTCCACTCTGTCAACTGCAGGGGACTGAACACTTGTCTCTGATTGTATGACAGAGGATGAGGAGGATGAGGAAGGTTTAGTAAGCCAGGCCACCACTTCCTCTGCATGCTGTGGCTGGATAGCACGGGCAAACTCACTAAACAGAGGAAATGATGCCCTGCCTAAGGACAAACCACCCTGCCCACCTTTGTATGTGGACACATTTGTTGCTGGTCCCCTTACAGTGCCAAGGGAATGTCTGCCTCTCCTTGTTGTCCTCCCAGACATTATTGGGAGGGAGAGAATGGTGCTTATTAGCAAATGTAAAAAAGTGGAAATCTGTACGTAGATGCAATTGAATCAATGTAAAGTGGTGTTTGGTGCACTTTAATTTGAGTACTCACACTACACAGACACACTCCTCGGATACCCTAAAATATACTGCAATATAATGCGTCAAACGTACAGTGACACACAGAACTATATAGCGTTAAATTTGCAGTAATGCACAAAACTATACGGTGTTAAACTTGTAGCAACACACAGGACTATATGGTGTTAAACTTGCAGTTACGCACACAGAAGTAAATGGCGTTAAACTTGCAGTAACGCACACAGAAATATATGGCGTTAAACTTGGAGTAATGCACACAGAAGTAAATGGTGTTAAACTTGCAGTAACACACAAAACTGTATGGCGTTAAAATGGCGGAAATGCACACAGAACTATATGGCGTTAAACTTGCAGTGACACACACAGAAGTAAATGGCATCAAAACTTGCAGTAACACGCAAGACTATATGGCGTTAAACTGACAGTAACGCACGCAAACTATATGGCTTTAAACTGGCAGTAATGCACATAAAACTATGTGGTGTTAAACTGGCAGCTAAACTAAAATTCTACACTGACAGTTGAAACACAATAGCACAGTTTAGCACACTAACAAATAGCACTGAACAGAGTCCTGTTCTATCTCTCTCCACGCCAAAATCACATAGAAGATGGCTGCCATTAAAAGAATACTTTTATACTGTGGGATGGGAATGAGCCATGATTGGATAAAGTCATGATGACAGTGTCCAATCATGACTCTGACAGTGCTCTGTGCCCTGATTGGCTGAAGCTTTCACAGCTTCAGCCAATCAGGGCTTGCAATGCACTGTTCAGTGCCGCAATGCATTGCAGTCAGTTCGGGGGGGCTGAACAAACGGTTGAACTAGCTATTCAGGGTTATATATATATATATAATAAAGCTATTCACCGAACTACCAAACAATGAAAGTTCAACCAGAACATATGCTTGGGCCTAATCATTCGCCCATCCCTATCTCCAACTCATAGTAGATGAAGATGTCTGAAATACAGGGTTCATATGTCTGCTCAGGACTACATCATGGTGTACCTCGTTTGCTAACAACCATTTCCCCCTCCCTTGCTAAATCTGACACAAACATGCTGGACTTCTGAGTCAGAAACATCTTGTCAGCCATCAGACTAATGTATGTGTGCATTAGTGTGTGCATGTGTTTATGAGCATGAAAGCTTAACTACATGTGCATTGTTGTGCATACATATGTACACAAGCACGCAGACATGCAGGCATGTCCACTGCAACCAAGTGGGCTATTTAATCCTGAGTTTTGCACAAGATCATTGCTGAATGGTCCTCAATCTTGCCCCTGTGTTCCTGATCCCGATACTTATAATGACCCTGTTATTGACCCTGCTTCCATCTGACCTGCTTTTGAATTACCTGTCTGTTTACATTCACTGCCGATACCTGTTACTGACATTAGCCTGGATTTCTGATCAATATTCTGCAAATCAACTTTCTACCTCCTTGCTGAGATGTACCCCTGCTCATCTGACACCAGCACTTAAAAGTTTTTGTTCCAGTGTCTGCACCTGACACTTGTGTTCTTCCATCACCCAGCAGACCCTGTCTAAAATTCCAAGGGTGCTTGGACGGGTTCAAGAGGCCACCCTCATCATCCACATACAGGTACATGACACTCTTGTTGAGTCAGGATCCCTCTGCAGATCCATTATTAGATTTCAATTCTATTTCTGAAGAAGACATTTTTCAGATCAATTTCAGTCTGCTACTATCACAACCATTATTGCAATGGTCTGTACTAACCTTCATTTAATGGAATGGATGTCTCTTTTACAAGTTTTGTTATGGCCTGAGTTGTTCTACTCCAAAGGGTGTCAAAAAGTGTTTCCTTCGGAGGCGCATGTGCGGAAGCTCCCAAGATGGACACTTAAACTGGGAGCTCCGTCCCGCTCCGGCAGACCGCGGCTTCTCACGGGGCACCGAGCCCTACCCCGATCGCCAGCTCCAGCACATCTAATAGGGGAGACCCCCCCGGACCCCCCGATGCAGCAAGGTTTAGCAAAATGAGACCTGAGACCACAATTTGAATCGAGCGGAGCTCGGGCAGAGTCCTCCAAGATGGCCACCGCACCTCATACAGCATCGCCGATGGAGCAGATGCTGCCATCCCCAGGCCAGAATCCATCGCCATCCGGACTCTTGCAGCACCCAGGAACCCTGATTGCCTGCTATCAGGTAGGATAGCCATCCCCAGACCCACAGAATCCCTTATTGGGCTCACACTAGATGAAATGCTGCTTTCCCCCAATGCCCCCATCCCTTCTAAGTATGGTGGCATTTCAGCAGGCTTCTCCCCAGAACAACAGGGAGGCCTGATGGACATGTTCTCTAAATTCGCTGACTTATTAGACAGAGGATTAACTAACACAGCTAACAAAATCATGAATGAAATCAAAATTGACTTTCAAAATCTTGGCTCACGCATGGAATTGATCGAACAAAAATTAGATTCCACAATCACCAGAACCAACCAGAACACAGACAGGATCCAAGACCTCCAATCCCAATTGGAATCTGTCTCAACCAAATTGGACGACTTGGAAAACTGTAATAGGAGGTATCATTTCATTATAAGGGGGATCCCCGAATCTTTTAAAGACGCCCTCAAGACTGTTTGTATGTTCATAAAGGACCTTATTCCAGACATTCAACCTCATAGGCTGGATAGGGCCCATAGGACCCTCGGTCCCCCCAGAACAGACAATTTGCCAAGGGACATAGTAGTCAAACCACACTACTATGCGGTCAAGGAAGAAATCTTAAAAAAGCCAGGGCTAATCCTCATCTTACATTTCAAGGACATGCTATCCAGGTCTTTGCGGACCTTTCCCCTGCTACTATACAGTGGAGAAGAAGTCTGAAACCCTTGCTATCAATTTTGGCTCAGCATGAGATCAAATACTGGTGGCTCTTTCCATTCAGCCTCAAGTTTCAACATAAAAACAAAACATTCTCCTTTGCCACGATTTAGGAAGAGGAACGCATAATGCTACAACTGGGTCTCATTTCCCAGAAACGTCCTCAGTCCCCACAAGGTCTCAATGCTATCAGCAGCAAGCGCCAACTCCCATCCAGCCCCCTAACTCCTCTGTGGAACACAGTCAGACCCAAAAAATCCAAGGAGGGAAAACCTGCATGAAGCACAGTGGAGCACCCAAAGATGACACGTTGAACCAAAGACGACACTCCTCATATATGCAAAGGACCGGATGCCGGATCAATACTCTGAAAGGGGAACCATAGATGATACAATGGCAGATAGATGGTATGTATGGATAATCGGTCAACAGCCCAAGTAACAAATCAATGCTTCCAAGGGTAAGTATCAGTGGCTTCGTCTGGACAATTGGTAGTTCAGTAACCCCGAACTCCCAATTGTCCATCTATCTGCCATTGTATCATCTATGGTTCCCCTTTCGGAGTATTGATCCGGCGTCCGGTCCCTTGCATATATGAGGAGTGTCGTCTTTGGTTCAACGTACCTGCACTGGCGATCCACATACGCGGTTTACCAGCTGCCATCTGGTAAGAGTGCCCCATATATAAGGTGGTGGATGCACTTTCTAAGGTGGAACACTTCGAGATATCTGAATACTCACCTATTGTTTACTAGTCACGTTGATATTTGAAATGTATTAATTTCTCTGATGATCATTTTCTCTGGACTTTTTTTTGGTTTATTATCAATTCTAGAGACACTGTATCGGGATAACTCCCGGTTTTTGAGCACATATTATTGTTTCTTAGCGCTGCACATTATTTTAAGTATTATTTGTGTCACATTTTGTTGAAAATGTGGTGCTAGCTGCTTTATAGATCAGTGGATGCGCAGTGTTGTAAAACCCTTATTTCCATATATATATATTCCTAAGGTCATCAGCCCCCAGGAACCCAGGAGACTTACTTTCCAGGGGTTTGGGCCCACTGCTACTCACCAATACCCAGCCATGAGGGACAGGGGACCCTCCCATACAGGACTGGCACTTACTCACAAGCCATCCCGGAGGATGGCCCTCAAATGCTAATTGATAAGTTTATCAGTCAGGATGTTGTTTCTACTATAGCCTGGTTTTGGTATTTTTTGTTTGTTTTGTTCCTCCCATTCTAGGGGAACATGTTGTGTTTTGCAAACCTCCTCACCAGCTAGGAACCGGATGCTAAAATTGTGTAATCTTGTGAGGACTGAATCAGATTTGCTGCAGATTCTTATGCCTTTATCAATCGCATAACGTTTCTCAAGATTTTGATGTCATGTTAAGCCAAAGGGTCGGTATTTAGCTAAACTCTAGCTGTTTTTTTTTTTGTCATCGGACCGCCGGAGAGGTACTCATGTACCTCCACCTGTCTCAGAGTTCGGAGTTCCCTCAGTCCAGGAGACGGCAGTGTCACTCTCTTTGTAGGGATGACACGCAAAGGTTCGATGGAGGAGGTGGGAGATCCTTATCCCCACTCCCTTCTGTACTCTCTTTCTTTACCTGTCTCTTTTCTCTCTCTCTTCTCTTTACCCCTTATGCTGTTCAATTGTATTAATACTGTTAGAAAGAATCCTGCTAGAGGACCTTTTCCTGCACTATTTTCACGTTTGCCTGTGCGCACGCACGCGCCGGAAACGGCGCCAAACGGCTCTATTTTAGTCCTGCACACCCTGCTGCAAGTGCTGTCTGATCTACAGTGTGTGACCTGTCTTTCTGAGCGACCTGAATCTGTTATCTGTTCCTGTGACCCGGCTTGCCCCAACCTTGTCTGAACTCTGCCTGTACCTACCCCCAGCTTGCCTACAACCACCCGATTGCCTGATCCTTCCTTATCTCTGCCGTCAGCCTGTTAACGAACTCTGCTGGAACCCGACCACTCTCCTGCCTGAACCCTTGTACCGCACCGCCAGCCAGTTGCCGACCCAGTCTGTACTACCACGCTCCAGCTGCAAGAGCGCTCCAACGGACTCTCTACTATCACCAGTGACCCAGTCCGACCCTCGTGCTCTCCTGCACTCCCGAGCCACCTGTCTGCTCTACCCGGGGTTCCCAAGTCAGGTTAGTAAGGGAGGTTGCCTACTGCATAGGTCAGACTCGCCTACCAGGTACGTGACAAATACCTACTCTCTTTTAGTGACCATAATGGCGATGCCTACATCCATACTTTGGAACAGAGGGGCTGCTCGTTCTCTGGGTTTGGACCCCGACCCCGATTTCTCATATGCTAAGGTAAGAAACCTTGTCTGGCTGTTCGTTCCCTCCTTCTGGCTCCATGGCTTCAACTTATATCCAGTACCCCACACTGAAAATTGTCTCCCATAATATACAAGGCATTAATTCCCCAGCCAAATGCCGTAAGATACTACAATATTATCACACCCAGAAAGCTGACATAGTCCTACTCCAGGAGACACATTTCCCCAAAATTTAGACCCTCCTTCTTACATGCTAAATTCTCAGCCTTTTTCCTAGCAAACGCGGAAGATAAGTCGAAAGGGGTTGCCATTTTATTCGCCAATAGATGCAAATTTAGTCTCACGGCTGAACACAGAGATCCAGAGGGGAGATACCTCCTGGTAAAAATATATATATATATATGATAAAATATATACCTTTATTTCATATTATGCACCCAATAGAGGCCAGACTAAATTTTTTCAGCATATGTTTGACAAATTAGGCCCGCTGGTGGAGGGCATGGTGACTTATGGGGGAGACTCAAACATTGCTTTTGCCGAAAAATTGGACAAGAATAAAATTAATATTGGTTGCCTCTCTCGTCCATCCAAACAAAGCCTACGCATAGCCAGGTTGATTTATCATCAGGGTCTGAAATACATATGGAGAGAAATCAACCCTACAATGAGAGATTATACACATTTCTCTCACCCTCACAATTCTTTTGCAAGAATTGATCATATTCGTGTCCCAGCCTCGCAGTCTCCCCTGGTGACCAGGTCCTTCATCAGGGACTCTGCGTGGTCTGATTATTCGGCTGTCTCTTGGTCCTCAGATGTCCATTAGGTTTGAATAGCCGTGGACACTGGAGACTTAACTCAGCCTTACTCAGTGATCCTGTGGTCTCAGGCGAGATTGGAAATGCTATTCGCGAATACTTCCAGTTGAACGATACAGAAAACATATCTCCATCAACTCTGTGGGCAGCCCACAAGGCCTCAATAAGAGGTAAAATAATTCAGATATCTGCTTGTCTTAACAAAGAAAGGAAGTGTGAAATAGAGAAGTTGGAACAGGACTTTCTAAAATTAAGCAAACAGCACAAAAAGACCCCTATTTCCCTAGCCCAATTGGAGTTGTCCCGAACGGCTCTTAACATGGCACTTATGTCCAAAGCGGAGAGACATCTCCGTTGGAGTGGAGCCAGATTTTATCACCAAAAAGACAAAACAAATTCCCTCCTCGTCACCAAAATAACCCCCAAACCTTGCCCCCTTTATCTACCTAAGATCAAGGTAGCGGGGGGGGGGGGGGCCC
>BLSH010514122.1:371446-398425 GCA_018402905.1 Glandirana rugosa
GAAGCGGAGTAAGTAATTTAAGACCCCTATGTAGGGAGTGCTACACTTTGAAGGAATGTTTCACTCGTCATATAAACGGAAATCATTTTATTGAATTAAATAACGTATACCTCGGCATGTCAAAACACGGTAAACTACCTTTTAAATCTATTGGACGGTCCACTTTATACTCCCTGTATACCTAGAGTTATTTGACAGGAGACAAGGGATCCATCTCTTCACGTAGCAGGAAATATGTTTCTTTACAATAGAAGGGATCCAGGGGATGTTTTACATAACTACGAAGTGTATTTATACCCCTTTGGTCTACAGGGAGGGGCCAGCTGATCTTTTCCCTGCCTAGTTAACTCCTAGTTGGACGAACATAAACCCCATGAAGTCAATGAAGAAGCTGCGTCTGTCAGTGAACGTAAGGAGAAACTATGTACATCTGGTTTCCCCATATTTATGTGAAGCATCAATACATTTTGTAGGGGACCTAGGGAAGATAACATTTCTTTGTATAAAGGACGATGCACTTCTCTACCTAGGGAACAGAGGACAGTTTATTGAGATCCATATGTCCCTCATATTTCACCTGGCAGGTTATCTAAATTTTCCATCAAATGGCACAAAACTGTACGGCTCCATATGCAATAAATTAAGTTATTTTACTAAAGGCAAATATACTGCTCACTTTGTAAGGAAGTTTCACATCGTGAGGGATGTATCCCCAGAATTTAATGAATGAGGCGAAGCTCTTTTGACTTCCATCATCCATTTGTGTGCAAGCATGCTGCTTTTTATTGTCCTTGTACATGGTTGGGTATTTTTTATATAGTGAAATCTCACCTCATTTACTAAGCTCTGGGGAAAATTCCCTTCCTAAGTCAAACTTCCCTTGCAAATCAACCCCATTTCCTCAGCCACTTCTGCCAGCTGCCTCCCAAATAAAAGTGGTATCCTCCTTTATGAGAGTAAGCATTACTTCACCCATCGAGGACTACCTGGAGTCTACCTAATACACTTACTAGAAAAAATGTAAAGAAGAGTGTGGGAATTGGTGCAAAATACAATTATCTTTTGTAAGCAAGGTAAACCTTTATAAAAAGATTTAGACCCTGTATCTATTATATATCCTGAAAAACGTATGGGTCTCTCAAGAGTGGTACAAATTACCAGACACCCAATTTCATAATGTCATCTGGAAGAGAAGCCAGTCTCCCATACTCCAATCGTCAAACAATTTGGGGAGCATGGCTGTATACTATGTTAAGAACTATTTTTACAAATATAGGGAAGAGGGAATTTTTATGGTACAGAAAAAAAGGTATATTACTGTATAATTTCATTAACCACTTAACGACCACCCACCGTCATTATATGGAGGTGCTTTGCCGTGGAATACCGATGTTATGGCAGCAGATAGCTGCCATAACCCTGGTATTTTTTTTTAACAGTGGGCGGTCCGCTTTCAGATAAAAGTAGTCTCTGCAGTGGGTTCACTACGAGATCACTTTTATCAGCGGCGGGAGAGGTACCCCCCTCCCGTCGCTTTCCGGTTGTCTACGACACTTACCGGAGCCGTTGGTAGCGGCGGAGCCGATCTCATCCAGAGAGACATGGAACCAAGTGATGGAAAGATGTTCCCCACTCAGCTCCATAACATTGGATGGTGGAAGCAACGTCAAACGTCACTTCCGCCCAATGCTCTTAAAGGGGCATTTTTTTTTTCAAATTACACTTATTTATTTATTTTTATTGCATTTTAGTGTAAATGTTAGATCTGAAGTATTTTTGACTCCAGATTTCACATTTAAGAGGTCCTGTCATGTCTGTCCCGTTGAAGCATGACATGTTGAGTATCAACTCTACGGTGTTTGAATAAAAAATATATTGTTAGGGGATTCTAAGTAATTTTCTAGCAAAAAGAAAAACTGATTTTAACTTGTAAACACCAAATCTCAAAAAGACACTCAGTCCTTAAGTGGTTAAACACTTTAAAAACAATATTTGGTCAGTTTAACCACTTCAGCCCCTGAAGAATTTACCCACTTCTTGACCAGGCCATTTTTTGCAATATGGCACTATGTTGCTTTAACTGACAATTGCGTGTTCATGTGACACTGTACCCAAACTTTTTTCCCATAAATATAGCTTTCTTTTGGTGGTGTCTGCGTTTTTTTTTTTTTTTTGTGCTGTAAACAAACAATTTTGAAAAAAAAATAAACATTTTTTTTACTCTTTGCTATAATACATATCCAAAAAAAATCTAAAAAAAATGTATTCATCAGTTTAGGCCAATATATATTCTACATATTTTAGGTAAAAAAATTGCAATAGGCATATATTGATTGGTTTGCACAAAAGTTATCATGTCTACTGGGATAGATTTAGGTACTTTTATTTTTTTAATTTTTTTTACTGGTAATGGCGGCGATCTGTGATTTTTAGCGGGACTGTGATATTGTGGCAGACAGATCAGACATTTTTTACACCTTTTTTGGGACCACTGACATTTATACAGTGATCAGAGCTAAAAATAGCCACTGATTACTGTATAAATGTCACTGGCAGGGAAGGAGTTAACACTAAGGGGCGATCAAGGGGTTAAGTGTTCTCTTGGGAGGTGGAGGACTGTAGTGACTGGGGGTGAAGAGAGAAAGCTGTTCCCGATCACTGGGAACAGCAGATCTCTCTCCACTTCCCTGTCAGAACGGGGATCTGTTTGTTTACATCATCAGATCCCCATTTTGGCTCTGTGAGGAGCGATTGTGGGTGGCCAGGTGGACATCACACATGCCGGGCATGCGCATTGGCTCCAGAGACATGCAGTGGGGGTGCACGCACAGTCTCTTAATCGCCACTGTACATCTATTGCAATTTGCGTAGGAGAGCCAACCTGCTACTGTCAAATGATGGCGGCTGGTCAGCAACTGGTTAATATCTGGCCAATCCATAAGAGAAATTTGATACATATACCATATGCACATTACATAGATTTAACACTATGTCATTCACAATGCTTCAATGCTCAAAAAGCATGTAGAACTACAAAAAAATAGGTATAATCAATATATTGGAGAACATACACTGAATCGATATGGTATACTCGAATGGTATACTCGATGCATGAATGGTATACCCTATCAATTGAGTACTAGTGTGCTCAATTGATCAGGTATACCATTCATGCATATGGTAATTGCCTCTTACTCTGTGCTCAGACCTCCATCAATTGATTGTTTTAAAAAAAAATGTTTCACATTTTCAATATTTTGATATAGATGATGGAATTTGATCTTTACATATTTGATACCTGTCTTATAATAGGATTATATATTGAATGAACAATCTTTTATTGTACTTTGTGTTGATTCAGTGTATGTGCTCCAATACATTGATTATACCTTTTTTGTAGTTCTACATGCTTTACAGCTCCTGAAGAAGCAAACAAACAAAACATGTCCAGCATTGAAGCACTGTGAATGACACAGTGTTATATCGCTGTTATGTGCATATGGTAAATAAGTGTATTATGGCTCATACACCAACTGTTCTTTGCTAACACCCTGACACCATTTAGCTTGCTACAGGAGGAATTCAACCTCCTGAAACAGACCCTTTTTACCTACCTGCAACTGTAGCATGCACTAGCTGCCTAGGCCCACTCTTCTCTCCTTAGTCTAGATAGAATGACAGTAATATGACATTGTTAAAATGAGGAAAACATATTGTAACCTAATATTCCATATTTATGCCTTGCTAATGTCTAATCATTCTGCTGGAACCTCATTGCCAGGCACAGTCAGGTGGGAAAAGATATGGGCAATATTACAAAAAAAGCAATAGGTCAACACTGACTTTCCCAAGTTATCCCTATCTCCAACACAAAAGCTAACTCAGATCCTTATTATACACAGAGCGTATCCTATCCCAGACAATTTATTTTGGTGGGGACACCGTGACACCTCCACTTGATATGGCAATGACCTAGGTGACTTGATCCACATGCTATGGAGATGCCTCAAGTTAACCAGACATTGGAATGACATATAATCTGTGATCTCTACTATTCTTTAAGTTGCCATATATTTAGACCAAAACTTTACTTTTTGGGAATGTTAGCACAGAAACGAAATGCACAAAGGTGATGTTTCCCTAGCCCACCCACTTTCCAACCCTGGAAATCCCATGATAATTTCATTCTGATCAGTGAAAAATGGAAAAATAATATCTAAACAAGTCTGGAAGTCTATTCCAAGCATCAACTACCCTTTCAGTAAAATAATACTTTCTAAGATTAGTAGTTACTATATTATATTAGTATTATTATCAAGGAAAAACTGGTTGTCCTCCCCAGATCTGGCACACTTTTTTGTAATCTTGCAATGATTATTACAATAAATAATCCTTTGGAAGTTCTAGGTCCATTGAAAATGGCTTGTCTTACACCCATGGGAAGTCCCTTAAACTATTATTACATGCATAATATATATAATATAACTAGTGATGTATCTGCAACCACACAAAACACCTATTTGTGTTAGAACTTATTTATTTTCCCGCCATTTAACTGTGTCTTCAACACTGTTGTTCCATATAATTCTCATAGAAGGTACTTATCAATGACACCAGTGGTATTTACTTTATTCTGTTCTGCGCCATTAAGTGTAAACTGTAGTTTATTTCCCTGAAAGAGGAAAGAAAAACTCCTGCAAGTGTTTGAATTTTTTTATTCTTGTTCGTACAGTATTTCCTTTCCTTTTTTCATACTATTTGTATTGAAAAAGGTAAAACTCTTGCAATAAAAATATTAGCTTTCTTATACCCATTCCTACATTCCCCAAGATAATTGGCATTTTGCTACCTAAAATATATTCCGTGAAGGTACAAGGGAAGGAGAAAATGGGACTTTGACTGAGGACTGTCACTGAATTAATAATGCTACTAGTTGGCAGAATTCATGTCAATAATTTATTAATTGAAATTGAATTAATTGGTATAAATTACTCTTATATAAAAACCATATTATGTTATACAAATAATCCAATCATGCAAAAAGACAGTTAATATATACATTTCAAATTACAAAAGATCAAAAAACAAAAGAAACATGATAGTATAAATTCCTAAGTAATTCACCCATAGATTGTATATTGCATATAAAAATGCATTTTTAAAACCAAATAAATCTTGGAAATCTTATAATATAGACTCAACGCATTTCATGATGTACAGCCACTCATCAGGAGTGCAATGCAGAAAAAATATTCTAGAAATAAATAGTATATATTTAAATATATGGTAACTCTTAAAAAAAAGATGATCTTGAAGAGAATCGTAACTCACGAAACAGCTTCACAGCAATGAATAGCTTGCAGTTAGGGGAAGGCGGGGCCGGAGATAAGAAGCCTAGCATGGGGTTGAGGTGGGGAACACCTTCCAAACCAGAGGGAGCAGCCAGGAATAGTCAGATCACCTCAAGACCATCTATCTGTACAATGTGGGCTATTGAAGCCACACTGTGCTGAAAATGAATATAAAAAATGAAAAATAAAAATAAAATTTAAATAAAAATAAAATTAAAAACTAAATAAAAATTAAAAAATAAAATAAAAAAATAAAAAATGAAAAATAGGTGCCCTAAGGTGAAAGTGTAGGGAAAGTGGTTGGGATGTGACTGTGTTGTGTCCAACAGTGAAAACTAGCAAAAAGAAACTACCCCCAATATAATGTGCTGTGATTAGGTAAGCTAAGCCAAGCAGTGACCCAACCAAATTAATCCCAAAATGACAAACATAAGCACACCATAGTAATGGTGTTAAATCAGTGAAGGCAAAATAGGGGATGGAGACAATGAAAATTAGAGTGAGTCAATAGCCCACACTGTACAGATAGACGGTCTCGTGGTGATCTGGCTATTCCTGGCTGCTCCTTCTGTTTTGAACCCCTAGCCCCGTGCTAGGCTTCTCATTTCCAGCCCCCACCCTCCCCTAACTGCGAGCTATTCATTGCTGTGAAGCTGTTTCGTGAGTTACAATTCTCTATGATCATTTTTTTCTTTTTAAGAATAACCATATATTTAAAGATATACTATTTATTTCTATAATATTTTCTCTGCATCACACTCCTGATGAGTGGCTGTACGCTATGAAATGCTTTGAGTCTACATTAAAAGATGTCAAGATTTATTTGGTTTCAAAAGTGCATTTTTATATACAATATACAATCTATGGTGAATTACTTATTAATTTATACTGTTAATCATGTCTCTTTTGTTTTTTGATTTTCTGTAATTTGAAATGTATATATTAACTATCTTTGTGCATGATTGAATTATTTGTATAACATATCATGGTTTTTATATAAGAGCAATTTATACCAATTAATTAAATTATTGACATGAATTCTGCCAACTAGCAGCATTCTTATTAAATCAGTGGCAAGCCTCACTCAAAGTCCCATTTTCTCATTTCCTTGTACCTAACAAATATAGGGATGGAGGTCTGTCACTGTATAGGAAGGGGTGTGTTGGGTCACACTATTCTTTTATATTCAATGAAGGGTTTATATCTATCTTAAGAAACCATTGCCTACAGGCCCTACATGAACCCTTTCACTGCCAGAGCTGTTTTTGTGTTTTTGAACATATGTTTGAAAAATAATGTTAGGCCCAAAGATTACTTAGACCCCCAAAATATTACATATTTTCTGAAAGCAGACACCCTAAAGAATAAAATGGTAGCAGTGCCTATTTTTATATAACATAGTATCAACGCAATGGTTTATGAAGCACAACATTTTGGTAAAAAATGCACCAAAGTTAAGTTCAGGCTACTCAAATGCAATATATTATCCAATTTTGGATAGCATATAAATCATTAGACTGTGCAAAAAGAGTAAAGAGATACCTGATATGTCAAGCCTTAAAATTTCATTTTGCAGATCACACTCCATTAGTTTCTTCTTGGGCCACAACAGATGGAGAAAAAGATAGCCGGACCCAGAAGTGCCACTTTACTTTACGTGTGAGTTTTTAGTAGGAAGGGGGAGACAAGAGAATAGACTTTCACCGGTGTTCCTCCAGCTATTTTGCTAAAATATACTTCTTTAATTTAATTATAGCCCCTTGCATAGAAAAGAGCCTACTTTTATATACAGTATCTCACAAAGGTGAGTACATCCCTCACATTTTTGTTAATATTTTATTATATCTTTTCATATGACAACACTGAAGAAATTACACTTTGCTACAATGTAAAGTAGTGAGTGTAGGCTTGGCAACAAAAGTGACTACACCCCTAAGTAAAAATGTCCACATTGGGCCCAATTTGCCATTTTCCCTCCCCAGTGTCATGTGACTCATTAGTGTTACAAGGTCTCAGGTGTGAATGGGGATCAGGTGTGTTAAATTTTGTGTTGTCACTCTCACTCTCTCATACTAGTCACTGGAAGTTTAACATGGCACCTCTTCTAAAGATGATGCACAAGAAAGGCCACAGTTTGCTGAAGACAATCAGATTAAGGACATGGGTTGCTGGAACCTCTGCAGCAATGCTGGCAGCACTCATACGTCTATTTCCCAAAGACAATCTCTGGATATGACGCTGAGGACATGCACTCAACTTCTATGGTCGACCATGGTGAGGCCTGTTCTGAGTGGAACCTGTCCTGTTAAACCGCTGTATGGTCTTGGCCACCATGTTGCAGCTCAGTTTCAGGGTCTTGGCAATCTTCTTATAGCCTAGGCCATCTTTATGTAGAGCAACAGTTCTTCTTTTCAGTTCCGCAGAGAGTTCTTTGCCATGAGGCCATGTTGAACTTCCAGTGACGAGTATGAGAAAGTGAGAGTGATAACACCAAATTTAACACATCTGCTCCCCATTCCAACATTGAATGCATGTGCTCAGCATCATATCCAGAGATTGTCAACACAAAATTTGAAGAGACTGGAGATGTTTTTGACAAGCCCAGGTCAGGCAGATCCCACAAGACAACTGCTCGAGAGGACCGTTTGTTGGCTTGAAAATCCAAGGCCAGCCAATTTTCCACTGCAGCAGAGCTCCATGAGACCTGGTCACCTGAAGTCCCTGTGTCAACCAGAACAGTTTGTCATATTCTGTCTCGCCATGGTCAACCAAAGAAGTTGAGTGCATGTGCTCAGCTTCATATCCAGAGGGTGTATTTGCGAAATAGACATATGAGTGCTGCCAGCATTGCTGTAGCGGTTGAAAAGGGGGGAGGTCAGCCTGTCAGTGCTTAGACCATACGCCGCACACTGCATCAAATTGGTCTGCATGGCTGTCGTTCCAGGTGGAAACATCTTCTAAAGATGATGCAAAAGAAAGACCGCAAACAGTTTGCTGAAGACAAGTAGACTAAGGACATGGGTTACTGGAACCATGTCCTTTGGTCTGAAGAGACCAAGATAAACGTATTTGTTTCAGATGGTGTCAAGTGTGTGTGGCAGCAACCAAATGAGGAGTACAAAGGCAAGTGTGTCTTGCCTACAGTCAAGCATGGTGGTGGTAGTATCATGGTCTGGGGCTGCATGTGTGCTGACAGCACTGGGGAGCTACAATTTCTCTGAGGGAACTATGAATGTCAACATGTACTGTGACATACTGAAGCAGAGCATGATCCCCTCCCTTCGGAGACAGTATTCCAACATGATAACGACCCCAAACACACCTCCAAGATGACCACTGCCTTGCTAAAGAAGGGTAAAGGTGATGGACTGGCCAAGCATGTCTCCAGACCTAAACCATATTGAGCATTTGTGGGGCATCCTCAAACGGAAGGTGGAGGAGGGCAAGGTCTCTAACATCCACCAGCTCCTTGATGTTGTCATGGAGGAGTGGAAGAGGACTCCAATGGCAACTTGTGAAGCTCTGGTGAACTCCATGCCCAAGAGGGTTAAGGCAGTGTTGGAAAATAATGGTGGCCACACAAAATATTGACACTTTGGGCCCAATTTGGACATTTTCACTTAGGGGTGTACTCACTTTTGTTGCCAACAGTTTAGACATTAATGGCTGTGTGTTGAGGTATTTTAAGGGAACAGCAAATTTAAACTGTTATACAAGCTATACACTCACTACTTTACATTGTAGCAAAGTGTAATTTCTTCAGTGTTGTCACATGAAAAGATACAATAAAATATTTACAAAAATGTGAGGGGTTTACTCACTTTTGTGAGATACTGTATATATAATATATTCCTACACTGCCTGCACTGACTGTATATAGGCTACTCTGAATGCGCTGTATATATAGTCTACACTGAATGCAGTGTGTATATATATATGTGTATATATATATATATATATATATATTGTGACAGCAGGCAGGTAAAATCACCTGGTTGCATCCAGGATAGCAGGTATATTTGTCCCAGGTTTAGACTCTATGCTGATTTCTACCACTAAGGGGAAGTGCTGAGAGTCTTGCAGGGGTAGAGGTAATGAGCCCAGCTGAGTTGAGTTGGCTCATTAAGGCCTTTACATAAACCAGCATGGAAGAGTTACTGAGACAGCTTGCTGTAGCAAAGGCTAACAATAAATGAATGCTAGTCTACAACAAGCAAATGCTAATCAGCAGCGAGCTCACCAGCAAAGTATGGAAGCACAGCAACAAGCCCAGCAGCAATCTGAGGCTCGCTTAATTGAGCTGTTGCAGAAGCAAGAGCAGCGGCTCCAACAGCAAATAGATGCCATGACACAACAGCATCCACAGACCAGTGAGGCAAGTGGTTTGATTAATACATCATCATTTTGTGTGACCCGTTTACTGCCAAAAATGACTGGAGAGGATGATCCTGAAGTGTTTTTGACAACATTTGAAATGACTGGAGAGAGAGAAAAGTGGCCTAAGGAGCAGTGGGGTGGACTGGTGGCTCCTCTATTAGCTGGGGAATCGCAGAAAGCATATTATGACTTTGAGCCGAACCAAGCAAAAGACTATGTTGTGCTAAAAACAGAAATATTGGCACGTCTGGGTTTCACCCTGGCTGTCCGGGCTCGGCGTGTGCATAACTGGACTTTCCAACTTGAAAACCCCGCAGGTAGCAAATGTATGATCCCATTCACCTGAGCAGGAAGTGGCTGCAACCTGAAACTTTGACAGTACCAAAGATTGTGGAACGTGGGGTAATGGGTCGGTTCCTGAGATCTTTACCTTCTGCTATCCAAAAGTGGGTAAGCCATGAAAACCAGAGAGAGAGTATTGCAGAGGTTCTATTGGCCTGGGGTCATGAAGGAAAAATAAAATTATTGTTCCTCCTGCCCTGTGTGTCAGAAGTCGGCACCATTGTCGCATTTCCGTAACCCACTGGTACCTCTCCCCATCATTGAGGTCCTCTTTGAGAGGATCGCAATGGATTTTGTAGGTCAGATACTGAAGTCCGCTAGGGGGCATCAGTACATTTTGGTCATATTGGACTATGCCACCCGCTATCCCGAAGCAATCTTTCTTAGAAATACCTCCGCCAAGACAATAGCCAAAGAGCTATATCTGGTCTTCAGCCATGTGGGTATTTGTAAGGAATTGCTTACAGACCAGGGTACCCCATTTATGTCCAGTGTAATGAAAGAGTTATGCAAGTTGTGACACAATTACGTACATCCGTGTATCACCCTCAAACAGATGGGTTGGTTGAAAGGTTCAACAACACCCTAAAACAAATGTTAAAAAAGGTGGTGGATTGAGATGGAAAGGATTGGGACTGTTTATTTCCCTACTTGATGTTTGATATTCAGGAAGTACCACAATCCTCTACCGGGTTCTCGCCCTTCAAGTTACTCTATGGGAGACACCCAAGAGGGCTGTTGGATATCGCCAAGGAAACTTGGGAAAGTGAGAGTTCTCCCCACCGGAGGGTGATTGAGCATGTCGCCCTGATGCAAGATAGGATTGCACAGGTAATGCCAATTGTCAAAGAACACTTGGCCCAAGCGCAAGTAGCACAGCAAAGTGTGTACAACAGTAAGGCTAAAACCTGTACTTTTTCCCTGGGGGATAGGGTGTTGGTACTCATCCCTAAGGTCGAAAGCAAATTACTGGCCAAATGGCAGGGCCCATATGAGACAATTGAAAAAGTTAGTGAGGTGAACTACAGGGTCAGACAACCAGGATGGCGAAAGCCAGAACAGATCTACCACATTCATCTATTGAAAGCCTGGAGGGATAGGGAATCCCTAGTCGCAGAAACCTTAGTATCATCGACTCAGTCTGATTGCTTAATTCCTGAGGTTGGAATAGCAGTCACCCTATCGAAACCCCAAAAACAGAAGGTAAAAGAGTTTGTGCTCCGCAACAGAGAGGTGTTCTCTGAGCTGCTGGGGCAAACATCTGGGGTAGAGCATGACATTATCACACCGCCAGGGGAAAGAGTGAAACTAAAACCTTATCGAATACCGGAGGCCTGACAGGAGGCAGTATGTGGGGAAGTTCAATGAATGCTTGAACTAGGTGTGATAGAAGAATCCTAGAGTGACTGGTCCAGCCCGATCGTTTTAGTGCCCAAACCCGATGGGAGCTGGTGATTTTGTAACAATTTCCAGCAGTTGAATAAAGTTACAAAATTTGACACCTTCCCCATGCCTCGCATAGATGAACTGAGCGACTGGCTGGGAACAGCCCAATACATGATGACCCTTGATCTCACCAAGGGGTATTGACAAATTCCCCTAGCTGAATCAGCAAAGGAGAAAACGGCATTTGTAACACCAAAGGGGGCATTCCAATATAGAAGAATGCAGTTTGGGTTACAGAATGCACCAGCAACATTCCAGTGGTAAATGGACAAGATTCTGAGGCCGCATCAGAAGTATGCTGCAGCCTACCTGGACGATGTGATTATCCACAGTACAGACTGGGCCTCACATCTGCTAAAAGTGCAAGCTGTGTTAGACTCCATAAGGGAAGCTGGGTTCATGGCCAATCCAAAAAATGTACCATTGGACAGGAAGAGGCCAAATATCTGGGGTACACTATTGGGAGGGGAGTAATAAAACCCCAAGTCAACAAAGTGGAAGTCATAGATAGTTGGCCGCGCCCCAACAGTAAGAAGCAGGTCTGAGCGTTCCTCGGAATTGCTGGATACTATTGGCAATTCATTCCTCACTTTGCTTCGCAGGCTGTGCCCCAACCAACCTGACAAAAGGGAAAGAGTCTACCATGGTGAAATGGACCACAGAGGCTGAAGCAGCCTTCCAGTCTTTGAAAAAAACCTTAAGTAGCCAGCCAGTGCTGTACTCCCCTGACTTTTCTAAGGACTTTGTTCTACAGACTGATACATCAGACATAGGCGTAGGAGCAGTGTTGTCCCAGGTCTGGAAGGGGGAAGAGCACCCAGTCATTTATCTCAGCAGAAAACTGAAATCCCACAAAGGGAATTAAGCCACAATTGAGATAGAGTGTTTAGCTGTGAAGTGGGCGCTAGATTCCCTTTGTTACTATTTGCTGGGTAGACACTTTGACCTGGTTACTGATCACTTAAAATGCATGGCTAAAAACAAGAAGACAACAGAAGGGTAAATAGGTGGTTCCTGGCCCTGCAGGAATTCAACTTTACTGTGAGGCATCGCCCGGGTGTTCAAATGGGGAATGTGGATGCTTTGTCTCGGGTACCTGCATGGCCTGACTGCTTGTGTTCCAAACCCTAGGTTGAAACAAGAGGGGGGTATGTGACAGCAGGCAGATAAAATCACCTGGTTGCATCCAGGATAGCAGGTATATTTGTCCCAGGTTTAGACTCTATGCTGATTTCTACAACTAAGGGGAAGTGCTGAGAGTCTTGCAGGGGTAGAGGTAATGAGCCCAGCTGAGTTGAGTTGGCTCATTTAGGCCTTTACAAAAAACTCCCAACAGGCATAGGTGAGTGCTCCACCCTGGAACCAGTTTCTGTGTGAATAGACTGAGGAGTGTTACACAGATCCTCTGATGTAAGAAGCCTGTGTGGTTGATTATAACAGCAGGGAGATAGGTGCTAGTTGTAGCACAAGGCTGCGCCTAGCTGGCAGACAGGGAAACCTACAAAGTTTAGTAAGTGGCCAAGTTGGCAAGGATTTATTTTGATGTTTGTTTTTGTTTTGCTGTTTTTCTACTCTTGTACATAGTATAAATAAACCACACTTATTTTTTAATCTACAACTGCTGCTTCGCTGTGCCTGTTTTATGTAGTGAACCCTTCCAGGGGGTCACACACACCCGCTGCTGAGCTAACCCCCTTACAGTTTATATATATATATATATATATTGTGGGAGATTAGCTCGTGGGGATCAGCTTTCCGGAGGAAAATAGTCAGCATGCAGGCAACTTTCCTTAAATCTGGTGGCTTGCCAGGTTTATTGATAAATACGTTTGCAGGTTAAAAAACAAAACAGAAAATAAATCCTTGCTGTCCAACGCTAAACTAAACAGTATAGTTTCCTCACTATATGATGTAGGGCTGGCCCCCAGCACCCTCAAAATATAAACAAAATGCAAACCTTGGTTTAAAGTCCAAAACAGCACAGAGCTCCCTCAGATCTCTCTCTGAGGTTCAAGCCAGAGCTCAAGTGAGATCTCTTCCTGATCATTTAAGTCCACCTACAGGTGGACTCCAGTGGACCACAAACTCTGGACTGGAACGAGCCCTGCCATGGTGGCTGGTAAAATCTGGACCGGACTCCGCGTAATCCAGTCCACATAAGCGCATACGAGGTGACAGGTAGTGTCCGTCTACTACTTTGCCTTGCATATTGTCACATATCCTCCCCCTCTGCTCAAGCCCCTGTGGCTGAGCAACTGTCCCAACCATACAGTGGACCCGGAAGAGGGCATATGCATTCTTCTGGAGTCTTCCTGCACGGTGTTCCATTGTGAACTTAAATGACTGTAGGGCCAGGAACCACCTAGTCATCCGACTATTTTTCTCCCTGTTGTCACACATCCACTTCAAGGGGGCATGGTCGGTGACTAGTCTAAACGATCTACCTAAAAGGTCGTACTTCAGCACTTCTAAGGCCCACTTGATAGCCAGGCACTTCTACTCCACAATGGCATAGTTCCTTTCATGCCTGTTAAGCTTCCTGCTTAAGTAGACAACTTATTCTCCTCATTGTCTTTGATCTGAGTCAGAACAGTGCCTAGTCCCACCTCAGAGGCGTCCGTCTGTACAACTACCTCCTTTGTGATGTCCAGGGTCACGAGCACCAGTTGTACACAAAGGGCCTGTTTAAACTTCTGGAATGCCTTCTAGGCTTCGGAATTCCACTTAACCATGACCGACCCTCTACCCTTTGTCAGATCGGTCAGAGGGACAGCAATGGTGGCAAAGTTGGGGATAAACTGCCTGTAATACCCTGTAATCCCCAGGAAGACACAAACCTGTTTTTTATTCTCCAGTTGGGGCCATTTTTGGATTGCCTTAATCTTATTGGTCTTGGGCTTGATCAGCCCCGACCAATAGCATACCTTTGGCCTCCTCCAGGCCCATGGCATACTTTTTCGGCTGTTAAATCTGCTACCCTCAGAGAATCTACAACTGCTTGTACTCAGGACAGATGTGATTCCCAATCTGGACTGTGGATGACCACATCATCCAAATAGGCGGCTGCATAGGGGCGATGTGGCCTCAAGGTTTTGTCCATCATTCTCTGGAAGGATGCAGGAGCCTCATGCAGACCAAATGCCATTCTCTTGTACTGGAAGGACCCCTCAGAGATAGAAAAGGCCGTTTTCTATTTTGCTGACTCCGTTAAGAGTATCTGCCAGTAGCCCTTAGTTAGGTCTAGGGTTGTTATGTACCGGGCACCTCCCAACCTGTCCACAAGTTTATCAATCCATGGCATTGGGTATGTGTCAAACTTAGACATGTTATTCAGCTTCCTGAAATCATTACAGAACCTGATAGTGCCATCAGGCTTTGGGACCAGCACTATAGGGCTCGACCAGGTACTGTGGGACTCCTCTATTACGTCTAACTCCAACATGGTTTTTATTTCATTTGCCACCACCTCTCGTCTAGCCTCAGGTATTCAGTAGGGTTATACATTTACGCGTACCCCTAGTTCATTGATTATGTCATGTTGTAGTACAGTGGTCAGTCTCGGTAGGGAAGAGAAAAACTCTCTATTTCTACTGATATACACCTAAAACATAATTTTGTTGCGTTAGTGACAAGGACTCAGTTATGGGGATGTCCGGGGTCAAGGATAGTCTGTTCTCTTGAGGAGTGGGCACTGCCACTAAAGTCTCTCTGTCTTTCTACGGTTTTAATAGATTCACATGGTAAATTTGCTCGGGTTGTCTTTTCCCTGGCTGGTAAACTTTTTAGTTCACTTCCCCTACTTTTTCCTTAATCTCAAAGGGACCCTGCCATTTTGATAGGAATTTACTTTCAACCATGGGGACTAGTACCAGCACTCTGTCTCCGGGGATGAAAGTTCGGGTTTTGGCAGCTCGATTATAAACCCTTCTTTGGGCTTCCTGAGCTCGCTCCATCTGCTCTCACACTAGGGGCAGGACTGCTACGATTCGATCCTGCATCAAGGAAATATGCTCGATGACGCTCTTTTATGGGGTGGCCTCTCCTTCCCATGTCTCTTTTGTGACATCTAGCAGACCCCTGGGATGTCTACCATACAAGAGTTCAAAGGGGGAATACCCCGTAGACTCCTGTGGAACCTCTTGTATGGCAAACATGAGATACGGCACCAACATGTCCCAATTAGAGTTGAGCGAACACCTGGACGTTCGGGTTCTGCGGGTCTGTCCGAACTTTGGGAAAAAGTCCGGGCTCGGCTTCCGAACGTTGCCCGAACGTTATCCCGGACCCAGAACCCCATTGAAGTCAATGGGGACCCGAACTTTTAGGCACAAAAATGGCTGTAACAAATTCCTGGCAAGTGCTAGAGGGCTGCAAAAGGAAGTAAAATGGGGGTAAGAGTGGGGCAAGTGCCCTACAAAAAAACGGGGATAGGGAAAATAAATTAAAATCAAATAAACTAGGAGATGATTTTTGAACAATAATTTGTCACTTACAGCTGCAGCTAAAACCTCTCCCTTTAGAACTAGGAGATGATTTTTGAACAATAATCTGTCCCTCTACCTAGTGCAGTCAGATCGCTCAAAGCATCAGTATGTGAAATCTCAAATTACTCCCACAATCTGAGCGTTGTGTACGATCCCACAATCTGATCGTTGTGTACGATCCCACAATCTGATCGTTGTGTACAATCGTAACGATCGTTGTGTTAGGCAGAGTTTAATCCGCAATCTGCAACTCTAAGCAGCAGTATTTGAAATCTCAAATTCCTCGAACAATCTGATCGTTGAGCACGATCGTAGCGATCGTTGTTTTATGCAGTTTGATCTGCAACTCAAAGCAGCGGTATTTGAAATCCCAAATTAGTCCAACAATCTGATCTTTGTGCACGATAGTAGCGATCGTTGTTTTATGCAGAGTTTGATCTGCAACTCAAAGCAGAGGTATGTGAAATCTCAAATTTCTGCTATCTGTCCTCAGAGCAACAGCACAGCAGTAGTAATCTATCTCAGGATGCAGGATTAGATGTTGTTAAAATGTCTCTAATCTCTCCCTGACGCCGTCAGCTCCCTCTCCCTACAGCTAACCCAAGAGCATGTGACTGCAGCATCAAGTGACTCCAGCTTATAAAGAGACTGGGTCACATGATGCCCTGGCCAATCACAGCCATGCCATTAGTAGGCATGGCTGTGATGGCATCTAAGGGCAAACCAGTGAAACGCTTGTTGATTGGCTGCCCTGCAGCTTCTCAACACGTGGAGTAAAATACCAGAACCCCGGACCCGAACCCGAACGTTTTTTGAAATGTCCGTGTTCGGGTCCAGGCCCCGGACACCCGAAAGTTCGGTACGGACCCGAACGTTACAGTCCGGGTTCGCTCAACACTAGTCCCAATCTCTCCCATTTTTTCCACTACCTTTTTAAACATGGTTTTGACCATTTTATTAAACCTTTCCACAAGTCTATCCGTTTGAGGGTGGTAGACCGAGGTACGGAGATGGGAGATTTTACACAACCTGCATAATTTCCTGCTCACACGGGACATATACAGGGTGCCCTGATACATTAAGACCTCTTTAGAGAACCCCACCCGACTAAACACCTAGACCAGCTCCCTGGCTGGTGATAGTCTTAGTGGAGGTATCCTGCAAGGGTATGGCTTCAGGATAGCAGGTCGCATAGTCCAGGATCACCAGGATGTTCTGGTGTCCCCGGGAAGATTTTACTACTGGTCCCACAAGATCCATGCCAATTCGCTCAAAGGGAACTTCAATTATGGGAAGGGGACTGTGAAAATGGGGTGAGGGGACCATCCTCTGACACTCAGGGAGGGCATGATTCACAATACTCTCTGACATCTGTATGCAACCCGGGCAAGAAGAATCTCTAGGTTATTCTCCCCCTGGTCTTATCCATACCCATATGCCCCCATTGCATGTCCATGGGCTAGATTTTGCACCATCCTGTGAAAGGGTTTGGGAACCACTAGCTATTCCACCTCTTCCTCCCTGCGTTTCACCACCTGATACAACAAATTATTTTTAAGAGCCATGTAGGGAAAAGACACCCCCAATTAGGGTCCACAGGTCCCCCATTCATGACCTTCATGTTTTCTCTGGCTCTAAGGAGAGTAACATCATGTAGTTGCTCTGTACAGGAGTCCTCTCTCTGCACCTCTAAGTCAGGTACTACATTCAGTTCACTCTCACGGTCAGGGTCAGAGACATAGTCTGGGTCATTAGCCTTCAGCTGGGAGCTATCTTCCAGCTCCTTTGGCTCCCCAGCCAGTACAGGAAGAGGGTCTCCTCCTTCCTCGGTCCTGCCACCAGTCTCCCCTTCCATTTGGAAAAAAGGGTCGGGTGAGAGTTCCAGTGCTTCTGCAGCAGGGGGAGACACCCTGTGCCTTCCCATAACCTCCAAAAATGGGGAAAATCCCTGCCCACTAGGGTGTCATATAGCAGTGAAGGTACTATCCCCATTGAATGAGTCAGACTGCCACAAGGGGTTTCAATCTCAACCACCACCATCTGTTAGTCACTTAGTGTCCCCATGGATGCAAATCACCCGACAGTGCTGGGGTGTAACCTTGCAAGTGTTACAAAATTGCTTTTTACCAATGTTACTACACTATAAGAGTCAAGCAGTGTAGTGACTGGCTTTCCTTCAACAAAAATCACACACATTTGCCTCTCCATGCGATTTGAACATGATGCTGTATATGCGACCAGTGCAAAAAGAGAAAGGCGCACATAACACATAATATTCACATAAGTATAATCACATTGCATGGGTTCATCATTCAGGGGACATTTGGCAGCAATATGGCCCAATCTATGGCATCTGTAGCACTGTATGTGCTCTACACCCAGTCCTTTCCAAGGTCCCCAAGACCTTCCTGGCTTCTTTGGCCAGTCTCCAGCTCTAGAGCCCACAGTCTCTTTAACTGTAGCAGTCTTATCAAATCTCCCCACACTCCTGAACCCTAGAACAGTCTTACCGGGTCCGCGGGGTGATCTTTCACCCCTAGATACATTGGAGTGGGGCGTATATGGGTGCAACAAGTCCTCAGCAGCAGTGTATCTCTCCATGAGGTCCATGAGTTTGTTGGCAGTTTTAGGGTCCCCATGACTGACCCACTTCCTCAAAGCAGCAGGGAGCGCACGTAGATAGTGATCCATGACCATGTGCTCCACAATCTGGGGACCTAGCAAGTCTCTGGCTGTAGCGACTTCCTGGTGAGGTGGACCAGGTCAAACATATGCAAGTGGGGTGGCTTGTCGGTGCGGTAGGTCCACTGATGCACCCATTGGGCCCGGACTGCCATGGTGACCTCTAGCCATGCAAGTATCTCTGCTTTTAGAGTCTCATAGTCCTGGGCTTTATCAGGTTCAAGCTCAAAATAGGCTTTCTGGGGTTCACAGTCAGAAATGTTGCCAACAATCCCGCCCACAGTTCTTTTGGCCATCCTCTGCGAAGAGCGACTCTTTCAAATGTCGTGAGATATGCCTCTATGTCATCTGCAGGTGTCATCTTCTGCATGTGGTAAGAGACACGTGCCATCTTTGGTTCCACTGTCACGGGAGGTGCAGGCCCCTTCTTTAATTCCAGCAGGGTCTCCACAAACTGTTGCTTCAGCTGCTGTTGTGCTGCAACAGCCTGGCAACTTTCCTCCCACTTGTCTGCAGCGGCCTGTGCGATCCGGAGTTTGGTTTCCTACAGAGCCGCCTGTTGAGCCGCCTGTTGTTTTGCAGCGGCCTCTGCGACCTGGCGGTTGGTTTCCCGCTGAGCTGCATTGGCTTGTAGCAAGCCCTTCCCCATTCCTCCATCTTGGAAAGATGCGCGCTGAACTCCACCCCGTGTGGGAGATTAGCTTGTGAGGATCAGCTTTCTGGAGTAAATAGTCCCCATGCAGGCAACTGTCCTTAAAATCTGGCGGCTTGCCAGGTTTATTGATAAATACATTTGCAGGTTAAAAAACAAACCAAAAACAAAACAGAAAATAAGTCCTTGCCATCCGGCACTAAAATAATCAGTATAGTTTCCTCACTATACAGTGTGGGGCTGGCCCCGACACCAGAAAAACATAAGCAAAATGCAAACCTTGGTTTAAAGTCCAAAACAGCACACAGAGCTCCCTCAGATCCCTCTCTGAGGTTCAGGCCAGAGCTCAAGTGAGATCTCTTCCTGATTATTTAAGTCCACCTGCTGGTGGACTCCAGTGGACCACAAACCCCAGACCGGAAGCAGCACTGCCATGGTGGCTGGTAAAATCCAGACCAGACTTCACTTAATCCAGTCCACATAAACACATATGAGATGACAGGTAGTGTCCGTCTACCACTTCGCTTCACATATTGTCACAATATATATATTCTTACACTGCCTGCACTGACTGTATATAGGCTACACTGAATGCACTGTATATATAGTCTACACTGAATGCGCTGTGTATATATATTGATATATATATATATATATATATATATATATATATATATATATATATATACAGTATCTCACAAAAGTGAGTACACCCCTCACATTTTTGTAGATTTTATTATATCTTTTCATGTGACAACACTGAAGAAATGACACTTTTCTACAATGCAAAGTAGTGAGTGTACAGCTTGTATAACAGTGTAAATGTGCTGTCCCTTCAAAATAACTCAACACACAGCCATTAATGTCTAAACCACTGGCAACGAAAGTGAGTACACCCCTAAGTGAAAATGTCAAAATTGGGCCCAATTAGCCATTTCCCTCCCCTGTGTCATGTGACTCAGTGTTACAAGGTCTCGGGTGTGAATGGGGAGTAGGTGTGTTAAATTTGGTGTTATTGCTCTCACTCTCTCATACTGGTCACTGGAAGTTTAACAAGGCACCTCATGGCAAATAACTCTCTGAGGATCAGAAAAAAAGAATTGTTGCTCTCCATAAAGATGGCCTAAGCTATAAGAAGATTGCCAAGACCTGCAGCATGGTGGCCAAAACCATACAGCAGTTTAACAGGACAGGCTCCACTCAGAACAGGCCTTGTCATGGTCGACCAAAGAAGTTAAGTGCACGTGCTTAGCATCATAATCAGAGGTTGTCTTTGGGAAATAGATGTATGAGTGCTGCCAGCATTGCTGCAGAGGTTGAAGGGGGAGGTCAGCCTGTAAGTGCTCAGACCATAGGCTGCACACTGCATCAAATTGGTCTGCATGGCTGTCATCCCAGAAGAAAGCCTCTTCTAAAGATAATGCAAAATAAAATCTGCAGTTTGATGAAGGCAAGCAGACTAACGAGATGAATTACTGGAACCATGTCCTGTGGTCAGCTTATTTGGTTCAGATGGTGTCAAGCGTGTGTGGTGGCAACCAGGTGAGGAGTACAAAGACAAATGTGTCTTGCCTACAGTCAGGCATGATGGTGGGAGTGTCCTGATCTTGGGCTGCATGAGTGCTGCCGGCACTGGGGAGCTACAGTTCATTGAGGGAACCATGAATGCCATCATGTACTGTGACATACTGAAGCAGAGCACGATCCCTTCCCTTCTGAACTTTGGAGACTGGGTCACAGGGCAGTATTCCAACATGATAATGACCACAATCACACCTCCAAGATGACCACTGCCTTGCTAAAGAAGCTGAGGGTAAAGGTGATGGACTGCCCAAGCATGTCTCCAAATCTAAACCCTATTGAGCATCTGTGCGGCATCCTCAAATGGAAGGTGGAGGAGCTCAAGGTCTCTAACATTCACCAGCTCTGTGATGTCGTCATGGAGGAGTGGAAGAAGACTCCAGTGGCAACCTTTGAAGCTCTGGTGAACTCCATGCCCAAGAGGGTTAAGGCAGTGTTGGAAAATAATGATGGCCACACAAAATATTGGCACTTTGGGCCCAATTTGGACATTTTCACTTAGGGGTGTACTCACTTTTGTTGCAAACAGTTTAGACATTAATGGCTGTGTGATGAGTTATTTTGAGGGGACAGCAAATTTAAACTGTTATACAAGCTGTACTCTGTACTTTACATTGTAGCAAAGTGTCATTTCTTCAGTGTTGTCACATGAAAAGATATAATAAAATATTTACAAAAATGTGAGGGGTGTACTCACTTTTGTGAGATACTGTATATATATATATATACTTACACTGCCTGCACTGACTGTATATAGGCTACACTGAATGCGCTGTATAAATAGTCTACACTGAATGCAGTGTATACATATATATATTTTTTTTTCTTGCACTGCCTGCATATAGGCTACACTGAATGCGCTGTATATATAGTCTACACTAAATGAAGCATATATATATATATATACATACACACATTATACTGTATATATATACACTTACATTGCCTGCACTGACTGTATATAGGCTACACTGAATTTATTTTTATTTATTTCAGGTGCTTATATAGCGCTGTCCATTTACGCAGAGCTTTACATATACATTGTACATTCACATCAGTCCCTATCCTTAAGGATCTTACAATCTAAGATTCCTAACTCACATTCATACATACACATACTAGGGCCAATTTAGACAGGATCCAATTAACCTACCAGCATGTATTTGGAGTGTGGGAGGAAACCCACGCAGGCACAGGGAGTACATGCAAACTCCAGGTAGGTAGTGTCATTGTTGGGATCTGAACCAGCGACCCTTTTGCTGCTAGGCGAAACTGCTAACCACTACACCATTGTGCCACCAATGAAAATGAATGTGCTGTATATATAGTCTAAACTGAATGCAGTATGTATATATATATATATATATATATATATATATATATATAGAGAGAGAGAGAGAGAGAGAGAGAGAGAGAGAGAGAGAGAGAGAGAGAGATAATTATATATGTATACACAGTATCTTACAAAAGTGAGTACATCCCTCACATTTTTGTAAATATTTTATTATATCTTTTCATGTGACAACACTGAAGAAATTACACTTTGCTACAATGTAAAGTAGTGAGTGTACAGTTTGTATAACAGTGTATATTTGCTGTCCCCTCAAAATAACTCAACACACAGCCATTAATGCCTAAACTGCTGGCAACAAAATTGAGTACACATCTAAGTAAAACTGTCCAAACTGGGCCCAATTAGCCATTTTCTCCCCCCCGTGTCATGTGACTCATTAATGTTACAAAGTCTCAGGTGTGAATGGGGAGCAGGTGTGTTAAATGTGGTGTTATCGCTCTCACTCTCTCATACTGGTCACTGAAAGTTCAACATGGCACCTCATGGCAAAGAACTCTCTGAGAATCTGAAAAAAAGAATTGTTGCACTACATACAGATGGCCTAGGCTATAAGAAAATTGCCAAGACCCTGAAAGTGAGCTGCAGCATGGTGGCCAAGAGCGTACAGCGGTTTAACAGTAGGGATGGGCCGCACAACCCCGGCTCGGTTCGCACCAGGGCATGCAAACAGACAAAAAATTTGTCCGAACATTCAAACACCGTTAAAGTCTATGGGACCCGAACATGAAAAATCAAAAGTGCTTATTTTAAAGGCTTATATGCAAGTTATTGCCATAAAAAGTGTATGGGGACCTGGGTCCTGCCCTAGGGGACATGTATCAATGCAAAAAAAAGTTTTTAAATCAATATTTTTTTCAATCGTTAATCACGGCACGCGACAGACCTGAAAAAAAAAAAGCCGCAACAGCTCCTCCTCCATGGGAGGGCTCCCGCCGACTGAGCTCGCTTTATTTTGACAGTTCATTTATAGTGAAGGGCAGGGCCACCCCGTGATGTAATTGAGTGACCCACCCCTCTGAAGCCCCTCTGAAGTCACATGATGTCAGAAGGGGCGGGGTCACCCATACCTTCACTATACATAAACTGTCAAAACAAAGTGAGCGCAGCCAGTGGCAGCCCTTGCATGGAGGAAAAGCTGTGCACACCGTCTGCGCACTATGCATTATGGGGCGTTTGGTGGTGCCAAAGTTGCGTCAAACACCCCATAATGTTCTAAATTCAAGGATCGGGTGTACAACGGAAGTTCGGCCCGAACTTATGCTCAGGCCGAACCGTTCGCCCATCCCTAGTTAACAGGATAGGTTCCACTTAGAACAGGCCTTTGCCATGGTGGACCAAATGAGTTGAGTGCATGTGCTCAACATCATATCCAGAGGTTGTCTTTGGGAAATAGATGTATGAGTGCTGCCAGCATTGCTGCGGAAGTTGAAGGGGTGGGGGGCCATCCTGTCAGTGCTCAGACCATACACCGCACACTGCATCAAATTGGTTTGCATGGCTATTGTTTCCAAAGGAAGCCTCTTCTAAAGATGAACAGTTTGCTGAAAACAAGCAGACTAAGTACATGGATTACTGAAAATGTGTCCTGTGGTGTGATGAGACCAAAATAAACTTTTTTGGTTCAGATGGTATCAAGCGTGTGTGGTGGCAACCAGGTGAGGAGTACAAAGACAAGTGTGTCTTGCCTACAGTCAAGCATAGTGGTGGGAGTGTCATGGTCTGGGGCTGCATGAGTGCTGCCAGCACTGGGAAGCTACAGTTTATTGAGGGAACCATGAATGCCAACATGTACTGTGACATACTTAAGCAGAGCATGATCCCATCCCTTCAGAGACTGGGCCGCAAGGCAGTGTTCCAACATGATAACGACCCCAAACACACCTCCAAGACGACCACTGCCTTGGTAAAGAAGTTGAGGGTAAAGGTGATGGACTGGCCAAGCATGTCTCCAGACCTAAACCCTATTGAGCATCTGTGGGGAATCTTCAAACGGAAGGTGGAAAAGCGCAAGGTCTCCAACATCCACCAGCTCTGTGATGTCATCATAGAGGAGTAAAGAGGACTCCAGTGGCTCTGGTGAACTCCATGCCCAGGATGGTTAAGGCAGTGCTGGAAAATAATGGTGGCCACACAAAATATTGACACTGTGGGCTCAATTATTTTGAGGGGACAGCAAATTTACACTGTTATACAAGCTGTACACTCACTACTTTACATTGTAGCAAAGTGTCATTTCTTCAGTGTTCTCACATGAAAAGATATAATAAAATATTTTCAAAATGTGAGGTGTGTACTCACTCTTGTGAGATACTGCATATACATATTATACTGTGTATGTGTATATATATATATATATATATATATATATATATATTCTTTCACTGCCTGCACTGACTGTATATAGACTACACTGAATGCGCTGTATATATAGTCTACATTGAATATTATACTGTATATATATATATATATTCTTACACTGCCTGCACTGACTTGTCAGTAATAGTCTCACCAGCTGGTGGCGTTGTGGTTCTCCATGGACAATCTCCATGAGAAATCATTGTAACATTTTAACCACTTCAATACCAGGCACTTACCCCTTTCCGCCCAGACCAATTTTCAGCTTTCAGCACTGTCGCACTTTGAATGACAATTGTGCGGTCATGTGATGCTTTACTCAAACAAAATTTTTATTATTTTTTTGCCACAAATAGAGCTTTATTTTGGTGGCATTTGATTACCTCTGGGATTTTTATTTTTTGCGCTACAAATAAAACAAGACTGAAAATCTTGAAAAGAAAAAGTTTTCCCTGTTTCTGTCAGAAAACTTTGCAAATAAGTAAGTTTTCTCCTTCACTGATGGGCACTGAAGAGGTTACACTGATGGGCACTGATGAGACAGTACTGATTGGCGCTGATGAGGTGGCACTGATGGTCACTGATGATGAGGCACATATATGCAGCACTGATAAGCAGCACTGATAGTTGGCACTGATGGGCACTCATAGGCGGCACTTATGGGCACTCATAGGCAGCACTGATGGGCACTGATCGGTGGAACTGTGCACTGATATGTGGCACTGGTGGGCATTGATGGGTGGCATTGGTGGACAATGGCACCTCCTTGGTGGTCCTTCCCTGGCATTCCCTGGTGGTTCTGGGTGGTTCTGGGTGGCATCCAAGATGGCACTGAGTGCCAACCCTGTTGGGCACTGTGCCACTTACCTGGTGGTCCCTGGGTGGTCTCCCTGGGTGGTCTCCCTGGTGGTCAGGGTGAACTTCCCTGGTTGACTCCCTGGTGGTCCCTGGATGGGTATTCCCTGGTGGTCCTAGGTGGGCTCCCTGGTGGTCCTGGGTGGCACCCTGCCTTTGACCAATCATGGCTCTCACAGCAGAGTGCGCTGTGATTGGCCGAAGCATGCAGGTAATGTGCATGCTTTGGCCAATCAGTGGGTGTCATTCCCCACAGTCTCGCACTGCATTAGGGGTCGTTAAGCGGCGCTCGATTGTGCCACAAATGCCCCATAATGTTCTAAATTTTGCAAATGGGCAAACACCCGATGTACGAGTCGAACTTACTTTTGACTCAAACATCGGGCCCATCCCTAATATGGAATTTCTATGGGGATTTTTATGGAAAAAAAACAGAAGTGAAAAAAGTAAGATAAAACTGAAAAAATGAGGGGGCGCATGCGCGAGGTTGTCCCGGACAGACATGCCTGAGTGAGGCTCCGCTCTGCCGAAGACACGACCGTCGGACACATCAAGCTACAGGCTTCCTTACACCCGCCCGAATCCATCTCTGGACGGCGCCGACACCCGGGCGCCCGAGGCTGGTCCTGACAGGCTCCAAGATGAAAATGAAGACGAAAAACATCCGTGACGCCCTTACTAGGCCACTCACCAAGATGGCGCCGGCCTCCCGCTCCCAGCCACACACGTCCCGCTCGCCTAAGCAGGCACAGCACTCACAGCCATCACAGCTGGACACCATGGGTGAGTCTGACTCAGACGGGGACATGATTAACAATCAGCAGGCTGCACATTCAGATATATTCTCTAAATTTGAGTCTATGCTTCAGAAGGCCCTGAAGCGCACCTCAGACCTCATCACTGACAAATTAACAAAAGAAATCAGGGAGCTGGGGAGGAGGACAGCTGAACTGGAAGACCGCGTTGATGATATGGAATGCCAGGCCCAGAACACTGCAGCTACGATCGAGAATCTCAGAGAGGAAAATCAAGTTCTGCTGGCTCGCCATGAGGATTACGAGAATAGGGCTCGAAGGTCAAACCTCAGGATAAGGGGTATCCCCGAAACGATCGTGGATGTCCACGCCACCATGTTAGCCCTTTTCCAGGAACTGGCCCCAGGAATCCCGGTGGAGAGACTGGAAATGGACAGGGCCCACCGTGCCCTGGCCCCCCGCAAAGAGAATGCTCCCCCGCGAGACATCATAGTCAAATTCCACTTTTTTAGAACCAAGGAGCAATTGCTGGCAGCTGCCCGGGTGAACTCTCCTCTCTCCTTTCAAGGGCACACATATCAGCTCTACTCTGATTTATCGCCTTCCACAGTCGCTAAAAGGAAATCTCTTAAACCATTACTCGCAGCTCTCCAGCAGCACCAGATCCCATACCACTGGGGGTTCCCCTTCTCTGTACGCTTCACACACCTAGAGACAAAGTACACCTGCCGGAATGCCTCCGAGT
>BLSH010514122.1:398435-422189 GCA_018402905.1 Glandirana rugosa
AATCCATCTCTGGACAGCGCCGACACTCCGGGCGCCCGAGGATGGTCCTGACAGGCTCCAAGACGAAAATGAAGATGAAAAACATCCGTGACGCCCTTACTAGGCTGCACACCAAGATGGCGCCGGCCTCCCCCTCCCAGCCGCACACGTCCCGCTCGCCTAAGCAGGCACAACACTCACAGCCATCACAGCTGGACACCGTGGGTGAGTCTGACTCAGACGGGGACATGATTAACAGTCAGCAGGCTGCACATTCAGATATATTCTCTAAATTTGAGTCTATGCTTCAGAAGGCCCTGAAGCGCACCTCAGACCTCATCACTGACAAATAACAAAAGAAATCAGGGAGCTGGGGAGGAGGACAGCTGAACTGGAAGACCATGTTGATGATATGGAATGCCAGGCCCAGAACACTGCATCTACGATCGAGAACCTCAGAGAGGAAAATCAAGTGCAGCTGGCTCGCCTTGAGGATTACGAGAATAAGGCTCGAAGGTCAAACCTCAGGATAAGGGGTATCCCCGAAACGATCGTGGATGTCCACGCCACCATGTTAGCCCTTTTCCAGGAACTGGCCCCAGGAATCCCGGTGGAGAGACTGGAAATGGACAGGGCCCACCGTGCCCTGGCCCCCCGCAAAGAGAATGCTCCCCCGCGAGACATCATAGTCAAATTCCACTTTTTTAGAACCAAGGAGCAATTGCTGGCAGCTGCCCGGGTGAACTCTCCTCTCTCCTTTCAAGGGCACACATATCAGCTCTACTCTGATTTATCGCCTTCCACAGTCGCTAAAAGGAAATCTCTTAAACCATTACTCGCAGCTCTCCAGCAGCACCAGATCCCATACCACTGGGGGTTCCCCTTCTCTGTACGCTTCACACACCTAGAGACAAAGTACACCTGCCGGAATGCCTCCGAGTTGCGAGACTCCTTGCAAGAGCTGGGCCTCCTGACTGGTAGCCCCCCTAAAGATAAACAGCGACGCCGTACTGCTTCTGGCTCCCCTCAGAAGGTTCCTCCAGCCCACAACTCTACCCTCCAAAACCAACATAAGAGAGGCCGGTTTGACAATCCCCCTGCTGCTACCACCAACCAGGAGGACTCTATGGACTGAACTGTCCCTACACACTCTCCACTCGGAAACCCCTGTTTTGGCTGGAACGTAAGTTCCTACGGTTGGAGGACATCCCCCCTTCGGTCTGCTACCAGCGGACAACGTGTGGAGGGGGGACCCTTCCTTACAACTGTTTTCTGCAGCCCAGTTACTGTTGTTCCTGTTTTTTGTTTTTTTACGCTCTAAATTTTTCTTCAAATTACTTACAGTTTTTTGAGGCTAGTAGCCCATGCTATATCACAGACTTCCCAGTTAGTTACTTCTGATTTACTATGCTTACTAAAAAGAACTCACTACCTGGCCTGCTATGGAAGCCTTACGTACTATTTCAGTGTAATCTGTTCACTGTTCATTTGTTGTGTGTCCACTCAGCGGGACATAAAAATGTCCTCGGATTGGTTTTTGTTGCGTCCCACTAGTACGTCCTTGCCACCCTCGAGCTGTTGCGGTAACGTGACAGACCCTCGGGATTGGCAATGGCGTCAAAACCTCTTTGTAGGCGCTCCCTGGCCTTTGGCTTGGGCCACGCCTGCAAACATCTTCTGGTTTTAGCTATATAGTCGATACTATTACTTCATGTTACTAACATTTCTCTTTTTCCTTCCTTCTGCTTCTCTTCCTCCCCTACCTCTTCTGACCCTACCCCCCAACCTGAGATGGTGGCGGCGGCGGCTGCATCGGCGGTGAGTACTCATCCTCCTTTAACTTATTACAACCCATGGCCCCCATAACTATTTGCACAAACGAACTAAAGCCCTGAAGTCTCTAGCGGCCGCTAACATTCATATTTCCTGCTTGCAAGAGACTAATTTTTCAGACAAATCCACACCTAAATTTCTTAGTTCCTCATATCCCCAATTTTACACTGCTTCGGCCCCAGTCAAGAAACGGGGTGTTCTGATAGCGTTCCATCGCACAATCCCTTTCACCCTTTCTGCTCAGGTTAAGGACCCAGCGGGTCGTTTCTTGATCATAAAGGGTCAGATAGCTGACTCAGACGTGACGATCGTTTCACATTATGCACCCTATAAACACCCGACAGCGTTCCTGTCACATCTCCTACAACTGACTCAAACCCACAAGCAAGGTACAGTGATCATCTGTGGCGACTCAAATCAGGTTATATTCCCATTTCAAGACAAGTCTCCCCCATCCCCCACCCGACATACATCAAAACCAGATTTTCAGCAGCTCCTTCATAAACACTCCCTGATAGACACATGGAGGGAAATACACCCGATGTCTAGACGTTACACTTTCTATTCGAACCCGCACAAAAGTTTCTCTAGGATAGACCACATTTTTCTAGCAGCCTCTATGGCCCCTGAAGTAGTTTCCTCGACCATTGTTCCCTTCACATGGTCCGACTACGCGGCTGTCTTGACCACGATTTCGTCCCCTATCCCCAGATCTCATGATACCTCTTGGTGTCTGAATGAGAAGATTTTGACCAACCCCTCCTACAGACAGGACATTGAAAACGCGCTGAAGGACTACCTTTCACATAACTCCACCGACGATGTCTCTCCACTTACGTTATGGGAGGCTCACAAACCGGTCGTTAGGGGGAAGTTGATCCAACAAATGTCCATACTAAAGAGGGAGCGTCGACTTCTCTTTAAGAAGTTGGAAGACAATTTTCATAAATGTCACGACTGTTTCCAAGCTAACTCACCCCCAGAAGCATATCAGAAGTTAGAACAAGCTAGACTTGACCTTGACCTCTTTATCTCCGACTCAGCAGATAAATTAATACGTGCCAGACAAAACAAGACTTATTCAAAAGCAAACAAACAAGACACACTTATGGCCCGTGCCTTACGCTCCATCAATAGACCACATACAGCTATTAGATTAAGAGTCTCACGAGAACGTTTCACGAGCAATCCATCCAAAATCTTGGAAATATTCCGCTCAAACTTGGCCAAGCTATATGCACCCGCTCAATCTTTCAACGAAAACGTGGCCGACGAGCTGCTGTCAAACCTCCCTCTGCCCACTCTAACACAATCACAGAAAGAACGGTTGGAGAGCCCCATCTTAGAGGAGGAGGTGGCTCAGGCGATTAAATCCTCTAAAAAACATAAACGGCCTGGCCCTGAGGGGTTTTCGGCTAGCTATTACAAGCACTTTGGACATATACTAAGTCCCTTGTTGACAAAAGCATTTAACTCCCTATTAGGGGGAAACTCCTTCCGTTCAGAATCTCTTACCGCCATAGTCACTATGATCCCCAAACCAGACCCAGACCTCTCATCATGGAATAACTATCGCCCCATCTCACTATTAAATTTGGACATCAAGTTACTAGCTAAGATACTAGCCACTCACCTCAACTCGATAATAGGCACCCTTATTCACAGAGACCAAACAGGCTTCATTCCTGTCCGCCAGGCTGGTGATAATATTAGGAGAGCCATCTTACTTGCCCTAGCCGCCAGGGAGAGGAAGATCCCTGCCTGCTTCCTCTCCCTGGACATCAAAAAAGCCTTCGACTCGGTTTCCTGGCCATACTTATCATACATCCTGAAACGGTGGGGGTTCGGCGAACACTTCTGCACCTGGACCCTCTCCTTATATCGGAACCCCAGGGCATTTGTCAAGTATGCAGGTTATAAATCATCCACCTTTGATATTCAAAGGGGAACAAGGCAAGGTTGCCCCCTTTCCCCCCTGCTATTGGCCCTGTGCATTAAGCCTTTAGCACATCTAATTAGATCCAACACAAATATCAAGGGGATAGAGCTCGGGGGAATACACCATAAAGTCTGTCTCTTTGCAGACAATGTACTCCTGTTTGTGACGAACCCGCACACCTCTGCCCCAAACCTTTTAGAGTTATTGCAACACTTTGGTCAAGTCTCTGGGCTAGTGATCAACCCTCGCAAATCCAAGATACTAGATATCTCCCTCTCTGAACCTGAACGTGACCGAGTCAGGTCTACCCTACCATTTGAATGGTCCCCACATTCCCTACATTACCTCGGTATCAACCTCACAGCCTCCTATTCAGACCTATTTGCAGCTAACTTCCTGCCCCTTTTAAAACTAATCACGCAATTGTTCTCCCAATGGTCACCCCTCCCAATATCTTGGCTAGGCCGTGTTAACGCCGTCAAGATGACTATCCTACCCAAATTCTTGTACCTCTTTCGTACCTTACCCATCCCCCTTCCCGCCTATTACCTACGTCTGGCACAATCGAAAATTCTGAGTTACGTCTGTCGGAAAACTAGGCCCTAGGATCCCTAAATCTACTTTAATTCGCCCTAGACTGTGTGGTGGCTTGGGTCTACCTGACCTCAAGACCTATTATCAGGCGGCCCAACTAGCTTTTCTCCCGAAATACCATGCTACCAGAGAAATCCCGCTATTGGTTTCTATTGAAGCAGTGGACCTGGACCCCATGTCGTTGGCCAATATTTTATGGCCCAGGACCAGGGAACGCCTAACAATCACTAACCCTGTGATGAAATTCTCCCTTACGGTATGGGACAAACTTAGAGACCGCGGAGGACTCACCTCCCCGCATAATCCTCTATTGTCGTTTCTGCACAACCCAGCTTTCCCCCCTGCCTGGGATTTCCCAAGATCGTTCCAAAACTGGACCTCAGCTAATCTTATAAGACTGCACTCTCTGGTCTCACCCTCCTCATTCCACCCTTTCCCTGCACTGTGTGAAATCTCAGGTCTCCCACAGGCGGATCTGTTCCGCTACCTGCAAGTTAAAAAAATGTTCTCACCTCTCACAAACAGTGACTCCCCACTTGATCAACTCACCCAATTCGAGTCATATTGTCTGAAAGACCCACATGCAAGAGGCATAATTTCCTCACTATATCGCCTTCTGGTCTCCGGTGACGAATCCCCTAAACCTAACTACGCGGACAGATTGGAGACGGATGGGAAAACAGTCGACTCTTCCGACTGGTCAGCTATCTGGTCAAACACAGCCTCCTTTTCCACTAATATGTTTGCTAAAGAAGTGAACTATAAAGTCCTAGCCAGGTGGTACCTGGTCCCAGCCAGAGTAGCGAAGTATGCCCCGTCCTATCCACCAGTATGTTTTAGGGGTTGCCCGGACCCAGGTACACATTTCCATATCTGGTGGAGCTGCCCAGTGGTCCAGTCATTTTGGAAAGAAATATTCAACATAGCCTCGGTGGCCCTAGAAACCCCGATAGATGCGGATCCCATGACAGCATTACTGAACTTAAAACCGCCCGACCTCTCCAGATGTAAATTTAACCTACTTATGCAGCTCACAACAGCTGCCAAACAAACAATTGCAAAAGCCTGGAAGTCCCCGTCTCTGATAGTGGCCGAAGTGAAGGGTAGAGTTAATAGTGCACTAGTCCACACCAAAATGGAAGCCATTGAGCAGGACACAATCTCCAAGTTCACAAAGGTGTGGCACCCTTGGGTCAAACATTTTTTTTTTTTTTTTCCATAAAGACTTTATTGATTTAATGAGACGGTGTACAGAAACGGTCAGCCACCAACAGTAACATAATCACATCAGTGTTGAGGAAGATATAAGACATAGCATGAATAAATGCGTATATCAACTACAGTTCAAGTTCAGAATTCGAGAGCAGAAATAACAACTGAGAGGAGCCAGTGCATGCTTTACTATTAGGGCGAGCGTATATTCTAGTTTTGGACAGCAGGCAAAATGAGAGGGAGGGGGAAGGGGGAGGGGTGGCATTAGTGCCTAGTGCTGGGTTTGGCGGCGAGACTGGAGGTAATTCCTGTGATGAACTCAAGAGGTCTGCGATGTCTGGCTGCATCATGACCCAGTGACCATTATGGGATATCAGGGTATAATTGGGGGAAGTCTATGGGTGGACTGCTCGATATTCATTGGTCGTCTGAAAGTGGGACCAGCATGACCACGTCTTTCGGAATTTGTCCAAGTTATCCAGGGAGGAAGGGATCAGCTCCTCCATGTCCCTAACTCTGTTTAGCCGAGCGAACCATTCTTTCAGCGTTGGAGAGCGAGTTTGTCTCCATAGGGCTGGGATACACATTCTGGCTGTGTTTATCATATGCATTGTGAGAGACTTCCTGAATGACTGTTTTAATACTCTCGAGTGTTGTAGTAGATATTGTTGAAAGGAGAATTCAATGGAGTATGTGGTGACCCGGAATGGTTTAATTTGGGGGCAATCCCACCAGATGTGTAGCATTGTACCCGGTAGAGAATTGCATCTCCAACATATATTGGAAACCTGAGGGTATATCCTGTGGAGATAAGATGGGGTCCTATACCAGTGGGTGAGAATTTTGTAGTTATGTTCTTGCGTTGTGACATTTAATGTACCCTTATGTGCTGTGGAGCAGATGTCCTCCCAGTCCGATTCAGTGAGGGGGTTTTCTGCTTCTTTGTCCCAGAGTTTGCTAAAATGGGGGAACAGGTCATGGCCGATGGTTGACAGAAGGGAGTAGATTCCTGAAATTAAGTGCTTTTGAGGGGGAGATGAGGTGCATAGCTTTTCGAAGGGGGTTAGGTCGCGATTTAATTTGTCTCTCGTTTTCGGGTCATTGAGGTAGTGTCTGGCCTGAAGGTATGACCACATAGGTAGTGAGATGCTAGGTTCATTACCTATTAGTTCAGTTTTGGAACAAAATTTCCTATGAGTAAAGAATTGGTAGGCCTTTGGGTGGGCGGTACGGTTGCTATCCCCAAGGAAACCCGTTTCAAGTCCCGGGGGAAATTCGGGGTTATTCCTGATCGGGGTCATGGGGCCTGGTAGGGAGGTCAGATGTCTGGCTTTGGATTTATGGAGACATTGTAGAGAGGACCAGATAAGAGGGTGGTCTTTGAGAGTGGGAGGTAATACGATGCTGGGGGACCAGGCTATATCAAGAAGGGCTCCCTGGGCAGAAGAATGCTCCAACATGACCCAGTCTTTGCAATCACTGTGTACATGCAAGTCCACATGGGTCAAAAATTTTTTACCACTGGACTTTGATCCAGAACTATTGCTCCCTCGCTGACCTGCCCTAACCTCCCCTTGGGTTCACCTTGGAGCTAGTCTCCGATAAAATACCCCAATGCTCTGACTTCACCGCTTTTGTCCCCGGCCTTTCGGCTCGTTGGTCTTTTGGCCTTCCCGCCTTTCAGTCCTGCCGCCCCACCTCCTCCCTCCCCCTCCCCCTCTATTGCCCCCATGCTTATCTTGGCCTTTTTTCTTCCTTTCCCCTTTTTATTCCTCTCTTTCTCTCTGCACTCTATATCCTGAACTAGAGGCTCTTATAACCCCCCTTCTCATTGCCTCCTTTCTTCTTCATCATAATTTACATCTTCTACAGTTTGAGGGAATGAAACCCCGCCTGTGGATAAGGGTTATCAGTGCTTACCCCACCGCCAGCAAATTGGTGGGGCAGACTCGGGGGCCGCCGCCCCATAGCCTGTCCACTGACTGAACTAGTAAAGCAGTTAAGTGAATGCCTCGGCGCCAGTGATGGGCCCATGATACTAAACGAATCTGGCGACGGGTAATCACTTCTACTCCCGGCTGGACTCCCCTTAGGTGTCCTCAGTTGTAAGAGAAAACCTGGATTATGGTGTGCTACAAAGTTATAAATTCGTGATATATGTACCCTGGATCCACTAACCCTATCCACATGCTGAATCCTACAAACACTTATGAATGTCATCTCAATTGATGTTGCCTCTAGTTATCGTAACTATACATAAGTGAAATCTATGCATTGTACCATGCATTCAAGCCTACTAACTTATGTTGATTCTTATTTGTTATCTCTGTCTCAAACCTAAATAAAAATTATTGAACGAAAAAAAAAAAAAAACTGAAAAAATGAAAGCAAATATACCAAAACAATGATAAAATACACAAGATAACACAAATTCAAAGAACTCAAAATGCAAATAACAAAATACACTAAATTGTACTAAATACACTCCCCCACTATGAACCCCCTTCTTAATAAAGAAAAAAATAAATATTTTTTTTATTTACCTCTACAGCTGCACATAATTTACAAAGAAATCCACTAGGCATAAATGGTCATAAATACAGTATATAGATATATAAATAGATTATTATTTATTATTATTATTATTATTATTATACAGAATTTATATAGAGTCAACAGTTTATGTTTTACAGCTTGCGGAAAAGGTTTAAAAATAACACAATCATTATTTACACAGAAAATGATCCTCAAATATACAAAATACCAAAATAAAAATGAGTCAAAATCTTGATATAATCCAGAAGGTCCAGGGCAAGACCTCCATCATGGGAAACTTATTAAGAGAGGATCTTATTCCTACATATGATGAGAAAAAAAATTGAATAACTCTGCTGTATATAGCCACATGTCTACTCATAATAAATCAAGGCCTGTAAAGGGTATTGGATTCTAGATCTATAGATCCAGTTTACCTTTGTAAAGCCCACAAGTACTTTTAATCATGTATATTACAAAATAACAATTGTAATAGCCCCTGTTTTTTATTGGAAAACCTCCCAACAGGAGTCTAAATTGTTCTCCTTTACTGTATTTGAACAGTGAATAGCATCCATTTTTCTTGGAAACCCCAAAAGCAAAAATAGTTTCAGTGAAAGATTTTACACACACTGCTTGTAGTATATGGTTATAGGTATTGCTACCTTATTGATTTACTTACACTGACAATAGAACTCAGAAGGATGAGGATCCTCCTGAGTAAAGGATAACTATGTAGTACAGCTTTCCAAATTGATATATATTTTTTTGGATAAGGAAGGAAATTGAGTCAACCACAGAATTTTCAACTGCTTATTCTTTGGTTTAGTTGATACATCCACTTTAGATTTTGTCAGCCTTTATTCACTATCCAAATGCTTGTCAAAACCTTGTTGTGTAAGTTTCAACTGCATTTCATGTTATTTCATATCTCACATATATTTATCACTGGCAATGTTGGAAACACATCAAATTTTTCTCTTAAAAATTGATTTGCAAAAGGAAAGATGTGGGATGAAAACTAGAAAATTGCAGAAGTTACTTGCCATTCACATCACCACAAGACACAATAATGATGTCGGGATTGGCAGGGGTAACCAATAAGCATTCCAGAGAATGCAGAAGTTTGACACTCCTGAAAGTGTTTGTTTGCCAGTAGATTTTGGGCAATGATTCCTCAGCAACAAAGTGGTGTTCATCTGCACAGGCAGCAGGCGAGGTGATCATTTACCTCCTGCTTTCTACATAACATGTTTATTTTATTCATAGATTGACAGGGTTACCTTAAACTTTTTAAAAGTAGGATCCAAAACAAAAGATGCTTCAGCTCACAGTACAGCTAAAATGTAACCATAGTGAAACTATTTTTACTCAAATATGTTCATTAGTGGCCGCATGCTATTTTTATACATACTTTTTTGTGATATTGCTTATCGTTGCAGATAGCTACAATTAAAATATATTTTCTAACAATGCTTTTAATGCCTGCATTTACATTTATTAGCTTGAAATGTATCTCTTTTCTTTGAAAACAATTATGGCTTATACATTACTTGCTCAAGACTTCACATGGGTACATGTTCGCATAACATTGTTTGAAGTCCTTATTCCTCCGAATAGCAGTTTGATATTTTTTTCTTTCTCATTCTCTCTTCCCTTCTCTCTATTTATATGATCCATGAATCTGGGCCACATTCAGTACTGTGTAGCATCTCTGATTTCCAATTACAATCAATCTTCAGTCAGATATCTCATAAGAATATTATGCCAAAAGCATATATTTGAGAGGGTGGTTTAGTCTTGGAATGCTTCAATCTGGGAAGATGAACAAGACAGGGGTGCCCACTATCACCGCTGCGATTTGCTCTAGTAATAGAGCCTCTGGCAGTGCGCATTAGAGCACAAGACAAAGTAGAGGGGTTTAGACATAGAAGCATACACGAGAAAAATCTGCTGTATGTGGATGATATGCTCCTGTAATACACGGCCTGAGGAAGGGGAGGAGTTCCCGACAACGCGTCGCCGGAAGTTGCCCACCGGAACCGGAAGTGATGACACACTCCTCCAGACGAAGACCAGGAAGTGCCGGAAACCACTGTTCCTTCCTTGCATACTCTGGAGACAGCCTTCACTCTTTCCTTTTGTGACAGCAACAAACTTTATGGACACTAAGCCCGCAGTGGCTGACACTGCAACTCGATTTGCACTACTACCTTTGTGAGTACCTTTGCATTTCTTGTTACAATAAAAATTTACGGTTTACACTTAGAGGCGCGCCTGCCTTCTCCTTTTTGTCTCTTCAGAAGCCCTTTCTACTTCTGGCCAGCGCAGCCTTGGTGTCAACTTACCTGGACTTGATCCCTCCCATTGTATTAGATAAGTAGCCATTACCATACATCCATGCATTTGTAGGGGACCCTCATCCCTGTTCGGTCTATGCATTTATTTACAGTTTTGGTTGTTACCATAGAATCTGCGCTGACATTTGATCATCCCACCTGGAGACTTACTGTCCAGTTCCTGTGAATCACAGTTTAGATACTTGGGTATCATGATTTTGGCACAACCAACAGACTATTGCCGACTCAATATTCAGCCATTACTAGCCAAATTTGTAGATAGGGTTACTATCTGGAATAAACTCTGGTTGTCTGTGGCAGGGAGGGCCAACTTAATTAAAATGGTCTTGATGGCACAATTATTATACCCCCTTCATAGCTCACCCGTGGTGATTCCCCATAAAATATTCAGAATAGTTAATACCATTTTTAGATCCCTGCTGTGGAAAGGGGGGTGCAACCAGGATAAAGCTAGAACAACTACAAAAGCCCAAAGATATAGGGGGACTGGCATTGCCGAACACTTGGCTATACTACTTAGCCTCCCAAATCCAATAAATGATAGGAGGTTTGACTCAGGGGGTAAGTAATACTACCATGGCCATAATGCTACAGTTCAGTGGGGCAGCCACATTGACGGAGGGACTGGAAGCACAAATATTCGCTAAACCCAATAACATTTCCAACTTACAGGCTACATTTTTGTAAATATTTTATTATGTATTTGCTACAATGTAAAGTATTCCGTGTACAGCTTTATAACAGTGTAAATTTGCTGTCCTCTCAAAATAACTCAGTACACAGCCATTAATGTCTAAACCGCTGGCAACAAAAGTGAGTACACCCCTAAGTGAAAATGTCCAAATTGAGCCCAAAGTGTCAATATTTTGTATGGCCCCCATTATTTTCCAGCACTGCCTTAACCCTCTTGGGCATGGAGTTCACCATAGCTTCACAAGTTGCCCCTGGAGTCCTCTTCCACTCCTCCATGATGACATCACAGAGCTGGTGGATGTTAGAGACCTTGCGCTCCCCCACCTTCCATTTGAGGATGCCCAACGGATGCTCAATAGGGTTTAGGCCTAGAGACATGCTTGACCAGTCCATCACCTTTACCCTCAGCTTCTTTAGCAAGGCAGTGGAGGTGTGTTTAGGGTCATTATCATGTTGGAATACTGCTCTGTGGCCCAATCTCTGAAGGAAGGGGATCATGCTCTGCTTCAGTATGTCATAGTACATGTTGGTGTTCATGGTTTCCTCAATGAACTGTAGCTCCCCAGTGCCGGTAGCACTCATGTAGCCCCAGACCATGACATTCCCACCACCATGCTTGACTGTAGGCAAGGCACAATTGTCTTTGTACACCTCACCTGGTTGCCACCACAAATGCTTGACACCATCTGAACCAGATACGTTTATCTTTGTCTCATCAGAACATAGGACATGGTTCCAGTAATCCATGTCCTTAGTCTACTTGTGCTCAGCAAATTGTTTGCAGGCTTTCATGTGCATCATCTTTAGGAGAAGCTTCCTTCTGGGACAACAGCCATGCAGACGAACTTCATGCAGTGCGCGGCATATGGTCTGAGCACTAACAGTCTGACCCCCCCACCCCTTTAATCTCTGCAGCAATGCTGGCAGCACTCATACGTCTATTTCCCAAAGACAACCTCTGGATATGATGCTGAGCACATGCACTCAACCTCTTTGGTCCACCATGGCGAGGCCTGTTCTGAGTGGAACCTGTTCTGTTAAACCGCTGTATAGTCTTGGCCATGGTGCTGCAGCTCAGTTTCAGGGTCTTGGCAATCTTCTTATAGCCTAGGTCATGTTTATGTAGAGCAACAATCTCTACAATCTCTGAGGATCTTTTTTTCAGATCCTCAGAGAGTTTTTTGCCATGAGGTGCCATGTTAAACTTCTAGTGACCAGTATGAGAGAGTTAGAGTGATAACACCAACATTTAATACACCTGCTCCCCATTCACACCTGAGACACCAACGAGTCACATGACACCGGGGAGGGAAAATGGCTAATTGGGCCCAATTTGGACATTTTCACTTAGGGTGTACTCACTTTTCTTGCCAGCGGTTTAGACATTAATATCAGTGTGTTGAGTTATTTTGAGGGGACAGCAAATTTACACTTTTAAACAAACTGTACACTCACTACTTTACATTTCAGCAAAGTGTAATTTCTTCAGTGTTGTCTATATAAAGTGCAAATTCATATAGTGCATACAAATTCATAAAAAACATAAAAAACCATAAACACTTTTTAATGTGAGTTGCCATTTATTTGATGTTATGCATACAGTGTTTTAAATAAATAGAGTTGCGCTATGAAGATGTTTCTTTATTTTCCGTGAGAACCAATGCTTGAATATAGCCTGAAGGGAATCATTGGAATATTTGCATAAACTGAGCCATCCAGTGCTGTTTAGTGAAGGAGAATCTGTCCAGCGAGTGTTTAGAGTGCACACACGTGTGATGGTGGAGGACCCCAGTATGCAGGTAGATAAGCCTTAGTGAGGACTTCAACCCTTCTTTCACTTGGTGGATGGGCAGCCTATACTTCCCTCGCTATTGAACAACTTTTCTTTGAAGTTCCACCTTTGGACTGTGTTGTTGGCCCCCACTACAGGGTGGCTTTTCTTTGTACACCTAGTTGTTGCAATTTATGTTTTTTTATGTTTTTTATGAATTTGTATGCACTATATGAATTTGCACTTTATATTGAATATGCACTTTATGTATGTATTGTTTTATGAAGGTATTTCTAAAGAGTAAGCGCCGTAACTTTCATATACACACCTAATTAATTGATGGAGATTTTATCTCCATACTGTTAGTAGGCAGCAATACCCTTTCACTTATTTATATTTTTGCAATATATATAAATATTTGCACTTAGTATAGTGGCGCCATCCTTGTACATTTGTACGACTCTTCAGTGTTGTCGCATATAAAGATATAATAAAATATTTACAAAAATGTGAGGTGTACTCATTTTTGTGACATACTGTATATATATATATATATATTTGGGCTAAAACTCAAGCTACAAATAAGCCTGTTTTTTGACAGATATAGCTAAAGCATCCTTTAGACAATGATTTTGTGATTTTCTTTCAGCATTTGATGCATCTGGCTAGTTCTGCATAATGTTTACATTTGGCACTTGCTAGAAAGCTAAATAATGTGTTTGTTATTCTGCCACATGTCCATGTTTGTGGTGTAGGTACAGAATGTATGCTCTAGGGCTTGGTTTGTAAATGTAGTTAGGAGCCCAATGAAGTGACAAATTATGTAATTTTTAGATTTGACATTCAAGAACCTGCTACATAGCTTTGTTCTCTAAAACGTGTACCTTTTGAATATCAAGGCAATGACAAAGTCTTGATTTACTTTTATTCTCCAGTCACACTCTTTTCCAGGAGGGTAAGGCTGAGGATAGTTAGGTGACAAAATTACTCCTGCTGGGCCTGTCAAGTTTCCACCACAAGCAGCTGTTACAACAAGACATGAAGAAACAAAAGTCAATCAGATTATAATCCATACACAAAAATTCTTCCATGAAATTTAATAAATGGTGTTCATTCACAAGTGCAGTAAACAATAACAACTAATCAGAACCAGTAATGTTCTGGGATAACTTCAACACAGTGAATTTTAATTATTCTAAATGTGTTACATCATTAAAAGTGAGCAATTTTCTCCTTGCAATGTTTATTGAATATAGAAACAACATTTTAATTAATGTTTAAATGCTAACCCAGAATTGTTTCTTCAAAATTTGGTATAGCTTCTGGTTTCTTTCAAGGACACCTGAGCTGAGATTTATTACTTTAAATTACTAGATCTTTACACCTGATGTGCACGTTATGAGGGCCTTCAAACTTCTTAAATTATAAAGAATTCAGCTCAAAGAGTGGGAACACTATTATGTGATTGTCAACACCTAAACCTCTTACATGGATAGGAACTGAGCCAGGAATAATAATGGGGACAAACGACCCTTGGCATTCCTTTGAGTTCCCAGGACCACTACAATGCCTGTATGTATTAACAGTATTTCATTAAACTTTAGGTCAGCATAATTATCACTAATTAGATGGAAGGATCAATATGTAATTGCTACATATATTTATTATCTGTATTTCAGTTACTATCATTCTTCACATGGATGTAGGTAAGACACATCAAGGTTTATTTCTTCCTTTAATTTATTTTCATTTTATTTAAGCTCTGAAATAAATATAATATTAGACCTTAATCCTGATGTTTTATCATTTACTACCAATGGTTGAGTAATCTAGAGTTCACTTTAACAAATGTTACACCTCATATATATTCCCTTAGTGTTAACATGAGAGATAGCGGACAAACAGGTGGTACACTAGATAAAATGTTCCCTTTGGTTTCCTTACATCTTTTTCCACCACAATATGCTGCGTAAACTAACATGTCAGCATAAAGCTGTTCTACCTACTAATAAAGTGCAATAAAGGCTGATTTCAAATGCATTATTCTTAATTTTATTGTGTTGGATTATCATAAAGCTTCGCTTGATCTGTTGATTGCATTTATAAATTGTAAGCATGGTTTGTAAATAATAGATCATTACTGCTTATTTTACTTTATGAATACGCCAAAACAAGAGAAAGCAACTTCATATACAGTAAGTAGGTATAAAAAAATACCTATGCAATTTGGTGGGTCTGGCTGCCAAAAGAATCGATTATTTAGCTGCACACAGGTAATTGTAGCTTGTCCTTGCAGCTGATACCCGGGATGACATTGAAAGCTTATGGTGTCTCCTGGCTCTCTGCTGTCTCCGTATCTGGAACCATTTTGAGGAATTCCAGGATCATTACAGGTTGATGCCACAGAAGCTAAAGAAAACACATATATTTAATATTGAAGAAATAAAACCAATATTATCATTAGCAGTTAAATTAAATGATTGTATAACATATTACAATTCGTAATAACGGCATTAACCAGTTTTAGACACTGTACAAAAACACAAGTAAAAAAGAAAGGAATGGAAGCACACAAGACAAGCATGAGTTAATCATTCTGGTTTTCATGGGCCATTTCCCAAACCCCTTGTAAAATCTGTAAATTGCAAACTATAATTTGAACAATGAGGGGAGAGTCTTTAAAGTAAATTCTGGCCATTTTCAAGCCCAAAAAGGGAACCGGGCACTGTCATTGCAGATATGTACTAACACAAAAAAACTTTTAAAATTACCATTCACTGGGGAAAAGGATCTCCCTTTTATGTGACTAGGAAGACATGGGAGGAGGGGCGTGGCCTGCAGCGGAGCTGAATGGCGGTGTAACTCTGGTGCTCCGGGAGAGACGGAATGAAGCGGTACAGCAGCCCAGAGAGAACCATCTGAGCTAGCACAGACAGCGGTACGGGACCAGAGGAAGCAGCGGACATGTCCAAAAGGAGGAAGGGTGATCGCCAGCCACAACGCCTGATGGACTTCTTTAGCCAGCAGCCGCAGCCAAGTAGGCAATATGGCGCTGAGGTCTCCTCCACACCAGTGGCCAGGCAGATGAAACAAGACACTAAAAAAACATCCTCACTCCACAATAGCAGCCCATCCAGCAGAAATCCATTCTCACCGCCCACACCAACATCTGCTAGCCCAGCCAAGACTAAACTGAAGCTGGATGGAGCAGGATACAGCCCGGCCATGAGCCCCATAGTGAATTCTGACGAGGACACTAGGGAACTGCATGATTCAGTTGAAACCTTTCCCACAGCCAACCAACCTGTCTTAGATACTGTACTGAAGGACATGTTACTGTCCCTGAGAAGCACGATCCATGCAGACATGATGTCCTGTATGCGCAAGTTCAACTTTCAACTCAGAGTTGCAAGCTGTGGAGGGGAGGGTGTATCACATTGAAAACAAGATGGGAGAGTATGCGGCCACCATTAATGATCTAGTTGATGCTCATGATAAGAGAGTCACAGAAGTAGAATGGATCAAGGCAAAATTAGCAGACATTGAGGACAGGGGGAGACTGAACAATTTAAAAATAAGGGGGATCCCCGAGGCAGTACAGCAATCTGACCTAGGATCATACACCTCTACCCTCTTCAAATCCCTGATGCCCGACTTGTCTGATCTGGACGTTACAATAGACAGGATTCACAGACTGCCTAAGCCTTCCTACCTATCAGACCAAGTGCCCAGGGATGTCATATTGTGCCTGCACTTTTACCATGTAAAAGAGCAACTGATGGCACAAATGCGTAAAAAAGACCAGATCCCACCACAATACCAAAACTTACAATTTTATGCGGATCTCTCCCAATACACGCTACAAAAAGAAAGTCTCTGAACGCCATAACAAAAGTGTTAAGAAACCACAAAATAGTCTATAAATGGAGATATCCTAACAATTTAATTGTGACAAAAGAGAACCATGATCATGTTGTGGACAGCCTGGAAATGGGCCTCGACCTCCTGAAAAAATGGAAAATATTCATAGAACTTAACTCTGATCCCAGCACCTCAGAACTGGTTCAGCAAGTGGACCCTGCTTGGAAGACAGTCAGGGCTAGGAATGCCAAATCACATAACTAGCTCTCATGGGGCGATAAACTCAAACCAGTCTCAATTAGCATAGGACTAATCTTTAGACTCGAACTTAAACCCCAAAAGTTTCTGAGCAGCAACAGCTGCACTTGGGTAGGGATCTACCCACTCAACCATGGGAAGTTTCCTGGGTCTGTACTTCACACTGTTGAACAGTTTTCACCTTTTGGTTTTTCTTTGTTCTTTTTTCTATACCTTTCCTGCTGATTGTTCTCACAGTCAAAGACAAAGTCTGCAACAAACAGAATATTTCAACATATATGGACGACTTTCCAACCACCTACATCCGCGACTAGAAGAAGTTAACAACTGCCTCGCAACATCTCTTCTCCTCCAAAGTAAGTACTACCTTGCATCACTGATAGACATACCACACAACCTCTACAACACAGAGATCGACTTTCAAAGGAACCATGCAAAAGACATATACAACACCAGCCATTCAACATAAATCTATACAGTTACCATGAGCATACATTTTTTATCTATTAATTCTAAAGACCTGAACCATCCAGTTAAGAGGAAGTCCCTATGGAAAGAAGCTCTACAATATAGGAGTGATATTTTATTCACACTGGAAACCCATTTTATCAAAATATCTCCCCCCCAATGTACGCATCGCAATTTCCCCAATATCTTCACAACACATGCAGACGCCAAAGTGAAAGGGGTATTGACAGCTATAAGAGATACAGTGGCTTTTGCCTTACATGAGGAAATACAGGACCCTCAAGGTATATACCTGATAACAGTATGTGATTTAAATTCAGTTACATACACCTTAGTGAATGTATATGCTCCCAACTAGAGTTGAGCGAACCCGGGTCCGTACCGAACTTTGGGGTGTCCGTGACCCTGACCCGAACCCGGACATTTGAAAAAAAGTTTGGGTTCGGGTTTGGGGTTCGGGTATTTGATCATGCATGTTGAATAGCTGCAGGGCAGCCAATCAACAAGCGTGTCACTGGTTTGCTCTTAGAAGCCATCACAGCCATGCCTACTAATGGCATGGCTGTGATTGGCCAGTGCATCATGTGACCCAGCCTCTTTATAAGCTGGAGTCACTTGCTCTCTGGGTAGTGTAGGGAGCGGATGCTGCCGGCGCTGTGAGGGACAGATTGCAGATCTAATAACATCTCATCCTACATTACAGAATGATCTGATTGTGGACTAGGTAGAGATTACTACTACTACTGCTTTTAGGGACAGATTGCAGATCTAATAACATCTCATCCTTCATTACAGAACGATCTGACTGGACTAGGTAGAGTCTACTGCTTAGAGGGACAGATTATTGTTCTAAAATCATCTTCTAGTTCTATAGGGTTAGGTTCCTGCTGTTGCTGTAAGGGACAGATTATTGTTCTAAAATCATTGCCTACTCCTATAGGGTCAGGTTCCTACTGTTGCTGTAAGGGACAGATTATTGTTCTAAAATCACTAGCACTTTCCAGGACTTTTTTACAGTCATTTTTGTGCCGAAAAGTTTGGGTCCCCATTGACTTCAATGGGGTTCGGGGTCAAGTTCGGTACCGAACCTGAACTTTTTTGCAAAGTTCGGCCGAACCTGAACATCCAGGTGTTCGCTCAACTCTACTCCCAACGCCAACCAAATACACTTCTTCAATAAGCTGATGCGCAAGGTGAGATCCCTCCAAAGAGGCCTTCTGGTAATGGGGGGAGACTTCAATGTCCCCTCGGAGCCTTAAATAGACTCTACGTCTAGAGCTAGACGTGCAGGTCCATCCAAAGACAGAACTTATTCGATACATGGAGATGTAGGCATGCGGAGGAGAGAGATTTTACTTTCTTTTCCGCACCCCATAAAATATATAACTGAATAGATATGTTCCTTGTGGACCAGCGAACACTTCAAGGCAATAAACTCCTCTATCAACAATATCACTTGGTCGGACCATGCATCCATTTCCCTAGCAATTACGGACTCTACGTCAATATGGTCTATTCCTAGCTGGAGAACCAATTCATTTCTACTTCAACAACAGAGCACAAAACAAGAAATTGAAAGACATTTGAATGAGTTTTTCTCGATTAATAATACTCCTACACAGGACAAATTTACCTTGTGGAATACCCACAAGGCTTATATTAGGGGAATACTGATCCAGATGGGGGCGAGGGCGAGAAGGCAGCGGCTAAAGCTTATAAAAGAACTTACAGATGAAATTTACTTACTAGATAGACAAAACAAGCAGACCACCTCTATAGCTCTAACCCACAAATTATCTAAATTAAGACAAGATCTCAGGCCTCTCTTGATGGAGATAAAATAAATGGTTAAAAAAGCAGTATTTTTAACTGCAGGTAGCGGGTAGGCTATTAGCACAAAAGCTAAGGGGCCAGAGACACAAGATAAAAATCCCCAATATATAATACATCCACAAAAAATAAATTATATCACCCCCAAGATATAGCGGATACTTTCAGTCATTATTACAGCACCCTGTATAACTGAATACTAGGCAGCCCAACAAACAACTAATTAGTAGAGTTGAGCGAACCAGTGGATGTGCGGGTTCGGTGGGTTCAGCCGAACTTCGGAAAAAAGTCCGGGTTCGGTACCGAACTTGACCCGAACTTTACCCCGAACCCCATTGAATTCAATGGGGACCCGAACTTTTCGTCACAAAAATGACTGTAAAAGAGTCCTGGAAAGTGCTAGAGGGCTGCAAAATGATTTTAGAACAATAATCTGTCCCTTACAGCAACAGCAGGAACCTGACCCTATAGAACTAGAAGATGATTTTAGAACAATAATCTGTCCCTCTAAGCAGTAGACTCTACCTATTCCAGTCAGATCTTTCTGTAATGCAGGATGAGATCTGCAATCTGTCCCTAAAAGCAGTAGTAGTAGTAATCTCTACCTGTCTATCTATCTGCAATCTGTCCCTAAAAGCAGTAGTAGTAGTAATCTCTACCTATCTATCTATCTGCAATCTGTCCCTAAAAGCAGTAGTAGTAGTAATCTCTACCTATCTATCTATCTGAAATCTGTCCCTCACAGCACCGGCAGCATCCTCTCTGTACACTACCCAGAGAGCATGTGACATGCAGCACTGTGACTCCAGCGTCATATAGAGTCTGGGTCACATGATGCACGGGCCAATCACAGCCATGCCATTAGTAGGTATGGCTGTGATGGCTTCTAGGGAAAACCAGTGAAACGCTTGTTGATTGGCTGCCCTGCAGCTATTCAACATGCGTGATCAAATACCCGAACCCAGAACTCGAACCCAAACTTTTTTTCAAATGTCCGAGTTCGGGTCTGGGTCACGGACAACCCAAAGTTCGGTACGAACCCGGACTTTACAGTTTGGGTTCGCTCAACTCTACTAATTAGCCAATTCTTAGAACAAATTGCACTTCCAAAAATAACCTCAGATCAATTAAAAAATTTAAATCTCCCTTTTAATACTACAGAAATAAAAAAAGTGATAGATGCATTACCCCAAATAAGTCCCCAGGACCAGATGGCTTTTGCGGAGAATACTATAGGCAATTCAGAGATATACCGGTTCCTCATCTGATTACGGTATATGATACAGCTGCTGCCTCTTCGTCCTTTCCCCAGGAGATGTTAAAGGCTATGATAGTGGCGTTGCTGAAGCCGGGGAAAGAACCGAACATACCTTGCAATTTTAGACCCATTTCGCTCTTAAATATAGACGTCAAAATAAGCTTATAGCGATCCGACTAATGGACATTCTCCCAGAGATAATAGACCCAGATCAAACAGGCTTTACCAAGGGCTGACAGGCCTCGGATGCCACTATCAGACTTATTAATATAATTCACCTGCCGGAGTTGCAAGGGAGGCCTTCTCTGCTCTTGGCTTTGGATGCAGAGAAGGCCTTTGATAGAATACATTGGCAGTATCTTAAGTTGGTGTTGGAGAAATTTGGATTCTCAGGAACCATCCTTACAGCCATCTTGGCTCTATATTCTAAACCCTCTGCACAGGTGTATTCTGTGGGTGTACTATCCAGGCCCTTTGACATAACTAATGGTACCCGCCAGGGGTGCCCTCTGTCCCCACTGATTTTTAATCTGTTGATGGAGCCATTGGCCTCATACATTAGAACCCACCCTAGCATAAAAGGATTTCCAACACAAAACATTTCTCATACTATCAGCCAATTTGCTGATGATATAATTATGATACTAATGGACGGGGAGTCTTCCCTGGCTTCGGTGCATGACGCGTTAGACCTGTTTAATCACATATCATACTACAAAGTTAATAAAACAAATCTTACATACCGGGTCTGGGAATCCACCCAGTTCTAAAAAAGAAACTCAGCTCACGGTTTCCATATTTGTGGCAGGATAACGGAATAAAGTATCTAGGTATCAAACTCATAGCCAAGGTAGCTGATCTAGTGGGAATAAATCATAATACCTTTTGTGATGTCCTACAGCTGAGACTCCAAGACATGGCTAAACAGAACTGTCATGGACAGGCAGGCTAGCAGCCTTTAAAATGGTGATTCTGCCACAATTGATATATATGTTTAGAACACTACCAATTCCAGTACCAAACTCTTATTTTGACTCAATACAATCTCTAATAAACCGATATCTGTGGAATGGTAAAAAAGCAAGGTATGCTTATAGCAAGCTGATAACACACAGGAAAGTCAAGGGAATAGGACAATTAAGAATTAAGACTACCACATAACCTCGATACTATTGCAAGCGCGAGCTTGGTTCGCGCATGTAAACCACACAAGATGGCTTCAACTAGAAAAATCTCAAGTTATAGGGGGAGACCCCCACGGTCTATTGATGACCAGGGGGCTCAACAAACATATAAACACTACCCTTTCTCCTACCATCAAAGCTACACTTCTACAGTGGGAAGCATTACAAACAATAAATATAGAATACCATTGCACACAGTCATCTACCTGTACCTCAAGCTTACAGCTAATAATCCCGGGAATCCAAATAAGGAGCTGGATAGATAAGGGGATCAAAACTATAGAAGATTTAAAAGTAGGACCTGCAACCAAAACATTTAAAGCACTACAAATTGAATACGGCCTAGAGAGGTCGGAATACTACCGCTATTTACAAATAGCACACTTTATTTAAACTAATCCCAACACTGCAACCCAATTACCCATAAAAGTAATATCATATCTAACCAACCCCTCTACCACCATAAGAGGGATTTCATTATTCTACAACGTACTTAATGATAAGAACATATTTAGGAAATCTACCTCTATTAGAGCTGGGAACAAGACTTGCAAAGTACATACACACCAGAGCAATGGCAGAAAGCCCTTACAGTAAGTTACTCAGCAACGAAATGTATAACCTTGTGGGAACTAACCCATAAGATTCTATTACACTGGTACCTTACACCCACCAGAATCTCTAGATTCGACTCCCAGGCATCTCCATTGTGCTGGAGGGACTGTGGGGAGAGAGGAACACTGTACCATATACTATAAGCATGCCCAAAAATAGTACCCTTTTGAAGAGAGGTGCAAAATACTCTCTCACAAATACAGAAAATGAAGCACAAAATGTCACCTGGCCTAGCTGTTCTGTCTCTGGGGATAGAGGATATTCCAAGAACCTTGAGGGATAGAACATTCCACTTTCTACACAGTACTAGGCTCCTACTGGTTAAAAACTGGATAACAAATAAAATCCCCACAGTACAAGCAACTGTTAACATTACTAATACCCACACAATCTATGAACTGATGTTTGCTGCATGATAAGATGACTGTGAGGTGGAAACAGTGGACTGAGTGGTACAAAACTGAATTTGCTACCAAATAAGGTGGATATCTCATGCAAACTGTGAGACAATTAGGAGTCAATACTATAAGTTTCTTCATTTTTACTTTCCTTCAGTTCATTTTGTTAGTGTTATGTTAATCTTTCTGAGTAGTTAAAATTAGCATGCAGGGGCGTGGTCTGGACATGGCCGAGTGAGGCTGCACATTTGCGGAGCTCCCGGACCTTACCCGTCATTCGGGCACCATAAACCAACTTATGCACCGCATTTTACACCGGCATGTACTCAGCGAAGAAGAGGAAGGCTAAGAGCACCGGGAAAACCGTTAAGAGTTCGTCCAAAGGAGGCCTACAGAAACTCTGGGCGAACACACCAGCACCCTCTCCCCCTGGCAAGATGGCGGATTCACAGCACTTGGCGTCCATAACTTCAGCGGCTGCTTCACCAGCACCCTCAACGAGCTCAGAGATGTCCTCGGACGTCCCGGCAGCGTTCCGCCCGGAGACTCAGGACAATACCAGCTGTCCGCTCACGCTACGGGCGGATAAGGAACTGAGGGCCCTGCTCCAAGCATTGCCGACACGCTCCGACATTGAAGCCTTGATAGGCCGCCTGGAGGCGGCCCACCGTAAAGAAATCTCGGAGGTGAAACAGAGTGTGTCATCCATAGCCGAGCGGGTAGGGGCAGGAGAGGAAACAGTGACGGCTCTGGAGCGAAGAGTGATGGCGATGGAGACACAGCTAGTGTCTCAGGCAGCTACGGCAATAGACCTACAGCTCCGCCTGGAGGAAATGGAGGACCGGAGCCGGAGGAACAACCTGAGGCTCCGGGGCCTCCCAGAGGCGACAGGTCGGGAGGACCTCGGTGCAACTGCGATGGCCATATTCCACAACATAGCGGGAGAATCCCTTCCTAAAGAGGCCA
>BLSH010514122.1:428078-447972 GCA_018402905.1 Glandirana rugosa
ATACTGATGTAGAATATTTATTAGGATTTTCATTAGACAAACGAGAAGGCGATAAGGACGCCAGGGGTGGTGGGTCCGCGAACTTGCGTCGGGTAAGGGTTGGTGGGGACACCCTCGGATGACACCAAAGACCCTCAACCTGGTGGTAGGGATGCGGACAGTCGGTTCCTGGCGTCCAGACGACACGCTACAAAGAAAGGTGTGTACATAGAAGCTAACACATAGAAACGTACGATTAAAAAAGGTTATATTTAAAAAATTTTGATCCCGGTCTCCCTGACTATTACTGTAAGCCTCCTCTGATGTGAATTTTTTCTGGCTGTTGCTCTTCCGTGTTTCTTCAATAAAAAATTTATATTGGAAAAAATTAGCATGCAAAGATACACAATCGAAGATACATGTGTGGAAAGAAACATCGCACAGCAGACCTGCGGTCCTTGGCTGACAGGCGTAGGGATGGTGGTCCAACTCCCAGAAACCACAGTAGGCTCCCACAGGGGTGGTTGGGAATGGGCTGCGTTCAAGCGCCTGGGTGGTGGGGACCGCAGGAATAGCGGAAGAGCAAACAGATTACTTTTAGGATTATTTATAAGATGTAGTCATATACGATGTCACCATGATGATACATGAGTAAATGTAACCGAAAAGCTGTATATCATAATTTTTTTTGTATGCTGCAAAACTATTAATAAAAATCATTGGAAAGAGGAAGATATTGGAAAAAAACACCATTCCTTTCTAAGGCTTCATGTTGGTTTCATGTACACTTGGCCATCATTTACCGTGGCTGTGGGAAAACTCAAAACTACATTGACACATAGGCTTTTATGGAGTTGAGTTTAGGAGTTTTGTAAAAAAAAATGCCATAAGCTCCTAAACTCAAGTTTAGGAGCTGCTAGTGTACATGAAGCCTAAAACATGCTTGGGGCAGCCTTTGAGGTGCTTGGAATGATAACTGAAATGTTAAATTTGGACTACCAAACAGTGAGACAATGGTTTGCCTGTTCTCTACTTTTTAGTAGTACAAAACTGTATTGGAATAAAAGTTTAACCACTTCCGGACCGTGCACAGTATATTTACTATGGCAGTGTGGCGCTGTCTCGCGAATCGTGGCGATTCACGAACGCGTAGCTAGGGGGCGGGAGCACGCTGCCGGTGGTGCGTTTTCATGCCCGCAGCACTCTGGAGGAGTGTTCCTGCGGCTCGGGGTGGACCTGATGTCCACCGGCGAGCCGCGCTGAGCTGCCAGAGGGAAAGAACGGGGAACCGCTGATATAAACACGGCGGTTCCCCGTTCTGACAGGCGGCATCTAAGAGATCCACTGATCCCTGTCACAGGGATCAGTTAGATCTCTTTTGCCCCCAGCAGCCCAGCCTCTTCACAGTTAGAACACACCTAGGGAGCACAGTTAACCCCTAGATTGCCCCCCAGGTTAACCCCTTCTCTGCCAATGACATTTATACAGTAATCAGTGGATATCTAAATATCAGTGGATATTGTTTTTTTTTTTTGCAAAATTGTCGCTCTTTTTTTGTTCATAGCGGTGATCAGAAATGACACAGAAGGGACCAAATACCACCAAAAGAAAGCTCTATTTGTGGGGAGAAAAAGGACACAAACTTTGTTTGGGTACAACGTTGCATGACCGTGCAATTGTCAGATAAATCTAAGCTGTGCCAAAATCGCAAAAAGTGCTCTGGTCCTACAGTGGGAAATCCTACCGGGGGTGAAGTGGTTAATAAAATATGAAAACCAGTTGCACAAAAAAACTTCAAAACTACAGCTGATGAGGCAGTTTTTATTCTTAAAAAAACAGAATGCATTTTTTGAGAGACAATAGCTTGAAATATTGCCTAGACTCCATAGACGGTATTTAAAGTGGGCTGTATTTTGAAAAGGAGACACAGCATGCAGCTTTTCATCCAAAATTCCAAATTAAAGTGTATACCGTATATTCTACAGAAAAAGGAAGACATATTGTACGGACTCATATATATATGTATATATATATATATTTTTTTTTAATTATTTATGAGCCGAAGTGCTGCTATAGAGCTCACATTTATACTGCTGCTGCTAATATTGTTGCACTTTTTATACCTATTTCTGTGCCACTGAGTTACTTGTTTTCAATATTGTACAGACTGCAAAGACCGTATATTAACATTTACAAACTAGACTGGACTGCACAGTCAAGATGTGACCAGGGTTTTGTAAAGTGGTAAAGTTTGTAAAGTGGTAGAATTATATTTTTAACTTGTTAAGTAAATACTTTTTTTTTTATTTTTATTGATAGTTTTGCAAAACAAAACAAGATATTATGTAAAAGTTACAATCAGTCAAGAACAACATTTTCAAACTTCTATCAGAAGTGATAGTCATAAATACATGCTAGATTTTACATATAGTTGCTGTATATAAGTAAAAAGAACATATCTGTGTCACTCAAGAAACATGCTCTTTTAGGTCTATATCTTATTGGTAGTAGTAGCCATGATCCCAGTTTTCCAGCCACCCTGTTGGGAGCAAACTGTGTCCGGATGTGGGTATGGCTACACTTTGTGGTTGTGTAAGAGTAATTCTGGATGTTTGAAGAAACTGCAATATGTTGGTACTTAATTATGCCGTAATTGAAGTATTCATTTTTTTTTTGTTTATTAACCGCTTGCCGACCGCTGGTCGGCAATTGACGACGACAGAGTGGCTTTTTCCCGCAAAACGCCGTCATACGACAGCGGCTGCGGGATCAAGCTTAGTGAGCGCGCGCGCGCCGCCGGAGGCGCGCCCGCACGCTCACTGTGTTCGGGGAGGGCCAGGGAGTGGGTGCGGCAGCTTTGATTGCCGCTGGCCACCCGCGATGCCCCCCCGGAGTGAAAGAACGGAGGTCCGTGTAAGTAAACACGGACCTCCGTTCTGTGAAGGGGGAAGGGCTGTGATCACAACCTTCCTGTACATGGAGGCTGTGACCACTTCCCTTCCCCAGCTAGGGCAGTCCCCCCACAGTAAGAACACGCCCATGGAAAACAGTTAACCCTTAGAGCGCCCCCTGCAGGTTAACCCCTTCACTGCCAATGGCATTTACACAGTAATCAGTGCATTTCTATAGCACTGATCGCTGTATAAATGCCAATGGTCCCAAAAAAGTGTCAAAATGTTCCGACATGTCCACTGAAATATCGCAGTACCGCTAAAAATCGCAGATCGCCGCCATTACTAGTAAAAAATAAAAAAAAATAAAAACCCCAAAAATGAATTCTCATCATCCGTAAACGTGACCACTTTTGCGCAAACCAATCAATAAACGCCGGTTGCAATTTTTTTTATCACAAATATGAGGAAGAATATAAATCGGCCAAAACCAATGAAAAAAATGTTTTTTTATATTTTTTTTTTTTGGATTTGTATTTTACCAAAAAGTAAGAAATTTGGTTTTTTTTGCAAAATTGTCGCTCTTCTTTTGTTTATAGCGGCGATCAGAAATGATGCAGCAGTGATCAAATACCACCAAAAGAAAGCTCTATTTGTGGGAAAAAAAGGACGCAAATTTTGTTTGGGTACAACGCCGCACGACCGCGCAATTGTCAGTTAAAGCGACGCAGCGCCGAATCGCAAAAAGGGCTCAGGTCCTAAAGCTGGAAATCCTTCCGGGGCTGAAGTGGTTAATAAGGTTTCAGGTTCTCATGCTCTATCTATATTGAGGTTTTCATCAAGGGGAGTATGTAAGGTCTTTTTGATAGTGAGAATATGTGATATTTGAGAAGAGATGCTTTGTGGAAAATGACTGTTTTTGTACCGCTGTTTCTGATGGAATCTTTCAGATATCTAGGAGGAGGAATCTCTATTTAGAGAATTTGAGTAGTGGGTCCAACATGACCAGGTTTTACTAAATTTGGAGGGCTTGTCTCTCATTATGTGTATTAGTTCTTCCATTTGGGCTGCGTAATGTGCATAGCGTGTCCAGTCTGAAATTGTTGATGGTGTAGATGAGTTCCATTTTAGTGGGATGCATCTTTTGGCTGCATTTATGAGCTGTAAGGCTAGAGATTTATGATATTTGGAGTGCGTAAGGAAAGAGTGGTGCAGCAGATATTGTGCTGGTGTGAAATCCAAAGTATAGGTGGTGATCTTTGCTATATGTTCATGGTTCTCTCTCTAGAAAGGTTGTATTTTCAAGCATGTCCACCAGATATGTAGTAGTTTATCACTTTCCCTTCCACATCTCCAACAGAGAGGTGAGGATGTTGTGTGGGAGAATTTGCTTACTTAGATTGGTGTAATATACCAACTTGCTAATAACTAGTATCCTGCTTCTTGGATTATGGAGTTAATTGGGCCTTTGTGGATGTTATGTAGTATGTTGTCCCATTCTTCCTCTGCAAAAGAAAGGTCGAGATTTTGTTCCCATTTCAAACATGGTCCACTAATTTTTGCTTCATGGATGGAGAATAATAGGTTATACATGAAAGACACTACATGTGCTTGTGGGGAAGATCTGGTACAAAAGGCTTCAAATAGTGTATCAACCCCTCTATTTTAGTGAGGTCTTCTTGTAAAGTTGCTATATCCTGTTGTGAAGTTATTGCCCTGCTTAGCTTTGTATCATCAGTAAACACTGAGCTTTAACTACTTATTCCAATGTCTTTATCATTTGTGAACAAGTTAAATAGAATTGCTCCTAGAACAGAGCCCCGGGGCACACTGTTCATAACTCTAGACCATTCAGAAAATATGCCATTAATCACCACCCTCTGGATGTGCTGGTAATTTATTCACATTAAAGTGGCGTTCCGGTCGAAATATGACTTTTAAGATAAAAATACCCCTATAATACTTATGCCTCATGCAATATAACAAAGGTATTCTGTAAACTGTGCCTAGTTTTCTATTTGTGCAGCATCGCGGCCACCTTCAGTGTGGGCATCTGAAGCCGCTGTGTCCTTCTTCCTGGATTCTGTGCATGCTGGCTACCCAGCATGCACCTGCCAATCTCATGCATGTGCAGTGCGGTGCTATCTTGATCATCTTGACATGGTATGGCTCCAGTACCATTTAACATTAGATTCTATGGAAAATCTTGTTCAGCTTGACATGGCACTGGAGCTGTGCCATGTCAAGCTGACCAAGATTTTCGTTTCAATAGTTTTTATTGAGGATATCAAAATACATAACAAAATTATGCGAAACACTGTTAGATATGGATGAGATTATTCATAACACAATATAGCTAAATAACCAATTGGTAATAGTCTGTTGATGAGTAGCCTTACCCAAACTTGTTGGAGGCCACGAATCAACGGGGTATAGGTGTAAAACACAGTTAGCATATAAAAGGAGAAAAGAGTGGGAGTCATGGGGGTGCCACCCCCGGGGGGGGTGGCTCCCCCACATCCCACAGGACAACAGGTGCCTATGACAGAAAGTCAATATTTAGTACAGTTGGTAAATTAGTAGCAGTTAAGGGCAACGTGCATTGGTAGCTCCAAAGAATAGTTGCTCAGACAGTGTGCACTTGAGGTGTTCTATCCAGAGAGTCCATCTTTTTTGATAAAGGGGGATTTGTAGATGAGCCTTTGCAAACATGTATTCCATGAGCCCCTGTTCATTCAGAGAGGAGAGGACGTCAAATATAGAAGGAGGTTCTGGGGCTTTCCATTTTCTAGCGATGTAAAGTCTAATGACAATGAGTACATGGGTCAGTAGAGCGTGAGAAGGTGGAGACCAGGACTCAAAGTCCAACCCAAACAAGATCAGTTGCGGGGAGAGAATCATTGGTTTATGGAACAAATCTGTTAGTAATTTGCTAACATCCTGCCAGAGGGAAGATCGTTTAGGGCACGACCACCAAATATGCATACTGTTGCCCTTTTGACCACAGTCCCTCCAGCAGTTGTCCGTGGCTGTATATAGGTATATATCTTAGCAAGCTTGGTAGGGGTGAGATACCAATTGTGGAATATCTTATGTATTCCTTCCCAATGGGTGAGACATTTGGAGACTTTCAGGGGGTGTTGTAAAGCCATGAGCCATTGCTGCAGTGTATATGTGTGATGGAGGTGGTGTTCCCACTTCAACATAGCATAGGATTTGTTGGTGGATGGGTTGCTGGTCAGCAGTTTATAATAGTAAGATATGCCCTTCTTCATAGAGTTGGTGTTGCAATAAAATCATAGTGCGTGCCACAATAGGGGGTTCTTTGACCAGGTAGATTTAGAAAGAACAGAGCGAACTCTAAAGTATTTGAATGGGTCCGTAGTATAGATAGTATATATAGGTAGTATAGATAATTTCAAAAAACTATTAGATGCACACCTAAGAGACCACAACATTGGGGGATATACTATGTAATACTGACATAAAAACACACACATGGGTTGGACTTGATGGACTTGTGTCTTTTTCCAGCCTCACTGACTGTGTCACTGTGTCACTGTGTATCTGAAATGTATCCCTCAGTTGTTAAAAGGAAAGGAGTGTCATATAAGTGGTCCAGTGAGGTGATTCCAGCTTGCGACCAATTGGTTAACGAGATGTCAGGCAGGATAGATTGTAATGTTAGCAGAGGCAGTACTTTCAGTACAATAGGTGAAATTCCTGCCGACGCTTTAGGGATAGAATGCCACGTTCTGATTGTAGCGTTGATAGTGTAAAGAGAGGTATGTTGCTTATGGTCTTGTAACAGTAATGCTGAGAGATTTAGTTTCAGATTGGTTGCTAGGGCTGATTGCTCAATTTGTAGCCATGGGAATTGAGTTACTGGAGCCCACCAACTTTTAGTTTGTCCAGTATGGTTGCTTTGTAGTAGGCAGTGAGCTTGGGTGCACCCATTCCTCCAGAGGCAATTGAAGAACATAGGGTCGCTCTCTTAAGCCTAGGATGCTTACCAACCCATATGAAGTAAGATACCGTTGCTTGTAATTTGTCCAGCTGAGAATGGAGGAAAGGTATAGGCAGTGTCAGAAAGCAATAAAGGATATGTGGCAGCAAGTACATTTTGGAAAGTGCAATGCGTCCTGCCCAAGAGGCCTGAACATGTTTTAGGTCTTGTATAAACTTTTGTAGTTTGCTCAGTAGTTGAGCATAGTTTAGTGGTAGCAAATGGGAGGAAGGCGAGGTCAGAGAGATACCCAGGTATGGAAGTGTGAAGCTTGCTGCCCAGGAAAAGGACATCATTTTAGTGAGATTATGTTTAGTTTTAATGTCTAAATTAACACCTATCATGGCAGACTTTGTGTAGTTGATTTTTTAAAGCGAAGCCCTACTGAAAAGATCCAGCATTTGGTGGAGATGTGGGAGCGATAGCTGAGGTTCAGTGATGCATATACTCACATCATCCGCATATAAACCAACCTTGTGATCATAGGTGCCAATGGAGATTTAATTAAGTCATTAGAGCATATGGAATGGGCTAAAGGCTCCATGATAAGTGAGAAAATTAATGGTGAGAGGGGGGACAACCCTGCCGTTTGAGATTTTAAAAGGTTCTGAGAAGATGCCCGAGTTAATCACTCTGGCAGTTTGAGCAGAGTATAAAGCCATTACCGCTTTAAGCAGAAAACCAGACAAGCCAAATTTTAAAAGAATTGCCAGTAGGAAGTTCCAATCGACCCTGTCGAATGCCTTCTCCGCATCTAAGGAGATGAACAGAGAAGGTGTTCGATTGCGCTCCACCCACTGGACTAGACTACTATACCTCCCTGTGCCATCTGATGCCTGTCTCCCGTTCATAAATCCAACTTGATCCAGATGAACTAGATGGGGGATTACCGTGGCTATGCAGGATGTAAGGAGTTTGGCGAAAAACTTTGTATCTGTATTTAGCAGAGATATGGGCCTATAACTGGCTGGATCTTCTGACGGTTTGCCTGGTTTAGGGATGGTGGTTATGGTAGCTTCCAGAGCTTCTTCCGGAATTGAACCTGTCAGTAATGTGTGGTTAAAAGTTTGGCAGAGGAATGGTTTCAATGTATGCATAAATTGTTTATAGTATTCGTTACAGAGACCATCCGGCCCAGGAGCTTTATGGAGTGGTACGGAGACTATGGCACTTTGGATCTCTAACTTGGTAATGGGTTCTGAGATATTTACAAGCTGTTCATGTGTGAGGGAAGGTAACCTCAGGTGATCCAGTAAACTTGCTATATCACTTGGGGTGGGCGCATTAGCTGCTCCTGAGGAGGCTATATTGTATAATTTGGCATAATATTGACTGAAACGGTTAGAAAGGCGAGTCTGAGCTGCAGAGAGCAGGTATGGGATTTTTGCATGGACTAAGTGTCTTTTAAGTTGCTTTGTGCGGAGGGCCCCTGGTTTATTAAGGTGGACATAAAAATTTAGCCTCAATCTTTTCAGGGTTAGATCAAAATTTGAATGTAGGTGGTCACTCAGGGACTTCTAGCGTTATTTAATTCCTGTTCCAAGGAGGGAGATGGTGTTGCATTATGTGCTTTTTCAAGGGTGTTAATTTGTTCTGAAAACTTAGCTGTGGTGGCATTGCGTTTCCTTTTTTTCTGGGCCCCAAACTTTATAAGAAGACCTCTTATCACAGACTTGTGGGCATTCCAGCATGTAAATGGGTTTGTAACAGACTTGGCATTATGGTGGAAATATTCTTTTATTTCGGATTCAACATGTTTCTGGTAATGTGGATTGTCAATAGGGAGGTGTTGAGTCTCCATCTTTTGCCTGTAGGCACATAATCTGGGGGGAACACTTCGAGTGAGATAGGGGCATGGTCGGACCAAGTGATATTGCCAATCGTGGCCTCTTGTACTGCTTGGAGTGTGAGTTTATCTACCAGAAACATGTCTATCCTTGAATAAGCTTTATGCGTATGTGAATAGAAGGTGAAGTCCCTTTCAGTACCCTGTAGGCATCGCCACGGATCATACAGATCTTCAGAGGAGAGGAACTTGGATAGGGCAGTGGTTTGTTTCCATAAGGGGTTAGAGGAGTCTAAGGTCATGTCTACTACTTGGTTAAAGTCCCCGCAGATAATGAGGGGGTGTTGTCTAAAGGGTGCCAATTTTCCTACGACTGTCTGGTAGAATTGTTCCTGGTGGGTGTTAGGGGTGTAAATATTGACCATGATCAGTGTTTGATCATTAAAGGTGGCATGTAGGATAACACATCTCCCTAATGGGTCAATTTCAGAGTGTAGTTATTTAAATGCCACGAGGAGCGGATTGCAATTAAGACTCCTGCTTTTTTCTTGGGCGCATTTGCCATAAAGCAAAGTGGAAATAATTTGTTGCTGCAGGGGGGCGGCTTAGATGCAGCAAAATGTGTCTCTTGGGCACAGATGACATCTGCCTTGCTGGTTGACGCCTCCTTCCAGAATAGTTGGCGCTTGAAGGGTGAGTTTAGACCCTTGACATTTAGGGAAGTTATGCTAAGGGCCATGGCTCAGAGTAGCTAGTTCAGAGATAGTTTTTTAGGGGGAGATACCACGGAGGACACCTGCTATTCAGCGAAGTTATTGTATGCAACTGCGAAAGGAAAATGTAAGATATGAAATATTAAACAATCAACTCTATACCTTTGTTGGTTGACACAAAACTGGAAAGCAAATAAAAACAATGGAAATAGCAAGAATACAGGTCACTAGAAATATATATACTATATGTGCAGTCAACTTAAAGTGCGTAGCACTTTTCTATAACCTGGGGGTTACAAAGATGCAGAAAGAGAACCAAAACAACCTAAGAGGAGAAAATACTCAACTGAAACTGTGTTGCTCATTGGATTTCAGGATCTTGAAGCCGATAATGACAGACAAGAGCCTGAAAGGAGCCAAACATTAGTAGTGATGCTGATCTCGCCCTCGAGACCGATATGATGAAAGACGACCCCGTGTGGGTGGTTGAGACCTCTGTTGTTCTGGGTGAGGAGGTGGAGAAGAGATGATTCCCCAGTTCAGCAGGCATTTCATACTTTCTTTGGGTGAGATGATATTCGTGGATTGATTGTGGTATGTGATGATCAATTAAGCCGGAAAACCCCACTTGTAAGGTATGTTGCAATCTCGGAGGATTGAGGTAAGCTGAGTGAATTCCCTTCTATTCCTTGCCGTTGCTGCGGAAATGTCTGTGTAGAGTGTGATGTTGGCGTAAGGGTCTGGCAGGGATTTGCTCGTACGCACTGCAGACATGAGCTTTTCTTTGACTTGTCAGAAGTGTATGCAAGCTAGGACATCTCGTGGGACAGTCTCTGGCAGGTAGTTTGGTTTTGCGATTCTGTGTGCTTGATCTATCATCACTTTGGATTGTGTTAGTTGCGGAATAAGCTTGAGAAACAACTGTTGGAGATACACTGTGAGTTCTGAGGGCTTGATGGATTCAGGAATTCCCCTGAATATTATGTTGATCCATCTGCAATGGTCTTCCAGGTCAGTCACTTTAGCCTTAAGATAATGTATATCCTCCATGTGCTGGAAGATTATGTCTGAGGATTCTTGCAGCTTGGATGTCTGTTCCACCACATGCTTTTCCAGAATGTCAGTACAGTCCTCCACTCCTTCCACTCTGGTTTGTAGCATCATCAAGGATGATCAAAGCTCATTTTTTAGGTCTTTCTGTAGTGAAAGAAGCATCAATTTTAACGTGTGTTCTGATGCCGGTCCGTCGCTAGTGGGAATATCTGCCAGAGAGTCATGAGAGCTTGAACCATCTCATTCCTCGCTCCAATGTTGTTTCTTATAGAGAGGCACTTTGGAGGGAGAAGGTGCTGGTGATTGTGCTGCCCTTTTGCCCCTATCAGAGGTAATCGTTTGGAGCGACTGGGTGCACGTTCAGGGTGGTAGTCCTCAAAATGGCGGCTGCTACCTTATATGTGGTGCCTGGGGGAGCTGTGCTTGCGTAATCCTCAGAGGTTGCGGGGAAATTTACGGCTTAAGGAGGCGAGGCGGCCTTCAGATGGACTAAGGAGGCCACTATTGAGTGTAGTTAGGCTTCCAGAACCTGGATGATGGCAGATGGTGGCTGAGGTGACAGTGGGCCGCAAGATGGCAGCCACTTTCACTGGGGGCACCAGTGATGCGGCCTCACCAAGACTTGTGCCTGGAAAAATGGCTCAATGTCCAACTGGGCTGGGAAGGGAGGTTGCTGGGGTGCAGGTAAGGGTGATGCTGTTGTGATTCTGGACGATCTGAGCGTGGATGGTGACAGATTAGGCCGAAAGTGATGTGCGGGCGGCAAGATGGTGACCGCTCCTTCTGAGAGCAGCGGTGTCGTGGGTTTCCCTGTCATCAATCCCGAGCTATTGGATCAATAAACAGCTGGGGAAGGAGAAGAAGCTGCGGTGGAGCAGATGATGGTCCCACGGCCTTGTAGCAGGTTGTTTCATGCCCGGGTGGTGATGGATTAGGCCTGAGGTAATGTACGGGTGGCAAGATGGTGGCTGCACTTTCCGAGGGCAGCAGAGTTGCGGCCTTCTCTGGTTTTAATCCCAAGCGCGCAGGTCAATGGACAGCTGGGCAAGGAGAGGAAGCTGCTGGGGAACAATTGGTGAACTTGCAGCCTTGTGCTAGGCTGATCCGTGCCCATATGGCGGCGTGTAGTGCCAGTGACAAAGTATGGGCCTCAAAGATGGCAGCCGCACCTAGATGGCGCGGTGAGCAGGGAGCCATTCTGTGCTCCGTACTCAGTGGTGAAGGTCACCACTTTTTGTAGAAGGGAGAGAGGGCTGTGGGGGTGCTGATGCAGGGGTAGACAGAGCTCATCCGTCTTTCTGGCTCCGCATTGATCATGTGCTGGATGCAGTGTCAGGTCTGAGGCTGATGACACTGGCCCCACTCCGGATGTCTCTGGGTCCATAGCTGACCAGCTACAGCTGTCCAGGATATGCCAAAGGGCTGAGGAGAGTTGTGTGACCCCTCAGAGATGACAGTGAGGGGGGTTCCTTCACTGGGGTACTGCTTTTTTATAGCTTGTAGTTTCAGGCTGAGCAGAGGAAAGCAGTCAGACGTCCATCTCAGTCTGCAGCCGGCTACCCCCCCCCCCCCCAAGATTTTCCATAGATTCCAATGTTAAATGTTATGGGAGCAGTGCCATGTCAAGCTGACCAAGATCTCCCAGGAGCCATTGTAAAACTGGAAATGACTTATGGCACAGCGGCCCCTCTAGTGAAATTAGATATAGGCATAAATCAGGTAAGTGAACAGAAAAAAATAATACATTGCCAATTTATTTTAAGGATGCACATTAGTGATGCATAGTGAGGAGGGAAATAATGTGGGTGGAACTCCGCTTTAAGCTTTTCTAGTCTTTTTGAACACAGGTTTTTGTCAGCCACAAGGGTACATTCAATATCATGTTAGTAACATTCATTTCTTTTTTTATTATACTATATATTATAGGTAATTAATATATTTAATACAGTTGTCTTCTCCCTGCCACTTGTGTCAAACTTGCCCTGAACATCTTTTATGGGGCCAATATGTTCTGACCTCACCTTTTTACTATTAATATATTTGAAATCATTTTTGATTTTTTTTTTACTTTCCCCCTTTAAAATAAAAAGCCAGCTAAATATTGTACAGACTACATGCATAGTATTAAACACTTTTGGTAGGCCACATTTTCACCAGGAAAGATGTCAGCCAGCTTTTAATCCAAAGTTTATCTTACAGTGTTTAGCTTCACAGAGAAAAACCATTACCAGTATTCAAGCAAATTTAGTAGGCCACATTTTGAATAGGATGAGCAATGGTCAGCTTTTAATTCAAATATCAGCATTAGAATGTTTTGATTTAAAAGAGAAAAAAAAGCAATATTTTGTATTGACTCAATGAACAGTATGTAATCACAAGTTGACAACCACTTTAACCTACAGGTAAGCCTATAATAAAGCTTACCTGTAGGTGCCTTGCATATCTCCTAAACCTGCATGGTTCAGAAGATATGCAGTGTATGTGCTGTGCCGACGTCATGTTGGCACATGCGCAGTGAAGAATTGTCCTCCGTGCCATTATTCCACTGCGACCGTGCCGTGACTGGCGGCTCCCAAGCGCATGCGCGGGAGTGACGTCATGCGACTCCGGCCAGTCACAGCGCCGGAGTCGCGGCCCTGGAAGGAAGAGGAGCTGAAGATGGATGCGGCCAGCACAAGGGACTGTGCTGGACGTCGCAGGCTTTGTTTGCAGGTAAGTGGCGCATAATGGGCTACTATGCGATGCATAGTAGCCCATTATGCTTCTACATTACGGGAACATTGAGGAAGTAAACCCAATCTAGGAGTTCCACCCACATTTTTTTTCCCTCCTCACTATGCAGCTCTAATGTGCATCCTTAAAATAAATTGGCAATGTATTATTTTTTTCTGTTCACTTACCTGATTTATGCCTATATCTAATTTCACTAGAGGGGCCGCGGTGCCATACGTCATTTCCAGTTTTACAATGGCTCCTGGGAGATCTTGGTCAGCTTGACATGGCACTGCTCCCATAACATTTAACATTGTAATCTATGGAAAATCTTAGGGGGGGCGTAGCCGGCTGCAGACTGAGATGGACGTCTGACTTTCCTCTGCTCAGCCTGAAACTACAAGCCACAAAAAAGAAGGTTTTATTCCAGAAATAAAAATTAGAGTGCACTATTTAAAAGAGGCAATAGCCACAAAGAATTCTGATAGCTGATCCAGGGAGGAGGCTGCAGACTAGGAGGACTAGGAGACACGGGGCATGATTCCCCTACAGCAAACAATGAGGCCCAGCTGCAGAAACATTATGTGTGGCTCCTTTACAGTGCCCAATCACCTCCACAATAGTCTCCATGTACATCTGCTGCAACATCTAAGGCCTAAAGCAATAGACATTAATGCCTGAGAAGATTATCTTATGGCACATGAGGCAAGGAAGATGGTCAGCATAGGGCCACACCGAGAAGGACACTAGGCAATAGCTGCTACTTAAAAAAATGTACTAACTGACAAGGTGTTTATAAATAAAGATGAGTTATGTTTTGCATATAGTGTCAATTAAAGCAACCTGACAAGTAAAAAAAAATTAAATTTTCTAAATACAAAAATTTGTTTCTATTTAATGCCTCCGTTTTGCTAAACAATTCTAATTAGCCCACTCACCCCCTTCTCCCTTTAAAGTGTATCTATGGTCAAAATGTAAAGGCATTACATTCATTACGCATTGTATTTCAATTATTTCTTGCCTAATTCTATTATTCTCAACAATTATGATATTTCTTTACTTTATGAAGATCCCCATGCATTTACTTCCTTGAATTCTGTGACATATATTCACTAAGCCCTGTAAGTAGGCACTGCTGTGTCACACATTTCCCAGAGCCTGCATTCTGAACGATAGAGGTGCTGATGGGAAAAGTTGGGGTTGCAGTGGGGCGTCATGTCAGTACAGAAATTACATCTAGCAGGCAGCAAGGTGCCATGGGAGTAAACATCAGAGTAGAAACTGCAAAGAATGTAGAAAACCCATGGAGTTTTGAAAATAGATGTCCAGCAAACAGACAGCACTCACAACATGAAAAAATATTTTTCATGTAAGCTTATATTAGATTGTTAAAAATAACTACTGTTAGTAATTCTATTACAATGCATACTACAATAATTACAATGTCATAAAATAAAAGTGCATGCTGTGACCATAGTTTTCATTGTACTATTAATTTTCTTTTGACTTTTTTTTCTTCGATCACTGCAATCATTAATATTTAACTTTTTGTTTTGATTCATTTTTTTTAGAAATTTTTCAGTATTGCATTAAAAAAATAAATAAATAAATAAAAAAGGCCTACATTTCATTTGGAAATAACATTATAATGTTTTATATGAGAATCAAAAATGTGGCAAAAACTATATTTGTATTAACACATAAAGGAAAAGCTTTCTTTATACTTATATATGTATATACGTATCCCCATAACATGGGTAAATGTTATAAGTGCATACATTCTGCTAATTAATCTAGGAGAACTTTGTTCTGTAACTGACACATGTTGGTGTGTTTATAAAAAAATATTTAAAATAAATAATATTTGACTTGGAGAGATATTTTTTTATTCAAATACACCCCCTAATGCCTAACAATGTTGATGATTGCAGATGCATTGTATAATGACATCTTGGCAAACCTCTCATGGGTATCATTAACTGATCTGAGACCTGTGTTGTTGCCTGTGAAAAAAGGCCAGTCAGTGCGTATGTCTTTGATACTATAACAATATGAATTTAACATAAGAAAGATGAAAAGAACACATTGTACATGTTTTTCAAACATACTCATTGCAGTAACACAATATAACCCTGCTCATTGTTTGTACTATAAAAAAGAGGGAGATTAGGCTACCACAGTTTTTCTTTTAAATAGCCATACATTTTAAAGAACTTAAAATATTGCAGTTTAATTTTATGGTCAACCAAGGTAAGAGTAAAAACAATGTATGAAGTAACCACACAATAGCCACCTTACATTGCTAGCTTTAAAGTTGTTAAAATGGAAGTCAAGTCACTTTTTTAAATGTGCTAACAGGTAGGCAATCAGTTGACAAAAGAGACTGTGTATGATTCTTCTGTCATAAATGTTTCTCCCTGCCTAAACACTTCTGCTTTTGTAAGAGTACACTGGTCTGTGCATGCACAGCTAAGTGTACAGTTTCAGCATGATTATGTTCAAGGACAAAGTAACCCCTATGCACATGTATAATAGTTACATCACCTGGGCCTGGCCAATCAAGTGGTCAGAGACTCCAATCCTAGAAGAGATTTTGGAAAATATGGAAGCGTTGGTGACGAAGAGCAGCACTGCTATGACAGCACTGAAGGGAATTGCTTTGGTAGGTAAAGCCTAGTACACACTAAGTTTTTTTTGTTCAACTCAGTGGGCTGAACAAAAGAAAAGTGATGTTAGTACAGCGATCTCCCCACTGTGCTATTGTGCTCTGACAGGGGAACCACCCCCAGCCAGATTACACTGGTCAGCCATTGGCTGCAAGCGCAGATCGGATGCCAGTCGGATGCTGGTTTTCTAGCATGCTTGATTGACAGAAGCTGGTCGCGAGATCACCTTCTGTCCAACAGGCAGCTGTACGAGCCGAAAGTTGGGTGGTTTCTGCTGTACAGGCTGCTTTCATATGATATTCCTTCTGTGTGTACCCGACATAAGTCTGCCATAATGTGCTAATATGCTGTTCATAATAGGACAATATGGCTAAAAGCTCCTGCAGGCCCTCATTTTTATTACTTTCTATTTAAGTATAATGCTAATGGTTGCTATGATTGTCTGCCATTTTCACTATTAGTTGTTCTTCGCTGGCTAAGTCAATAAGTCTTAAAGCCTAGCTTCAGTTTTTTTTTTTTTTTTTTTTTTTTTTAAAAAAGTTTATTCAAGTTCAAAACAAACAAAGTAATGGCAGTGGTACATTATTCACAAAGATAGTCAAAACATTCAAATAGTTTATCAGCAGTTGAATTTCATCAAGATACAGTTCCAAGTATCATAAGAATGCACATTAACGTGTTGGTATTAGCATTGCTGTTATATGGTCATGGATCACTAAACCAAAAGGAACTTGTGTGCTTATATGTGGAGGGAGAGGTAGGGGGAGACACAGGGAATTCAGGATAGATTGGGATATTGGGGAGGGGGGAGAGCAGGGAGTGTGGGATGGGAGGACCATTTGCATAGAGAAAAATAATAGCTTTATTGCAGTCAGCCCTCTTTGAGCCTTACTCCAGAACCAGCCTACATCTGCGCACCCACCGTGCCCAAATTTTGTCAAATTTGTTCGAGCAATTCCGACCAAGATATGTACGTTTGTACAGGGGGAGGGCAGAATCCACCAGGGCCTGCCACTGTTTTATTGTTGGATGGAGGGACTTATTCCATTGTAGGAGGATAGCCTTTCGGGCATAAAAGGCTGTGTAAAATACAAAGACATTTTTGGCCTGAGGGGCCTCTAGTCTATCACATATCCCTAACAGGAGAGGAATCGGGTTGCATGGGACCCGCAGCCGACCAGTAGTGTTAATGACCTCCACTACCTGTTTCCAGAAGGGCTGGACCATACAACATGGAAGAAAGAAGTTCCCTCTGTGCTACATCTGTGACAAGCTGAGCTTTGGTCTGGATATATTCTAGCTAGCCATTCTGGTGAATATTGTATAGGAGTTTTAGTTGGGTGAACCTGTCCCTTACAGAGATCATTAGGGGTATAACTTGTTGAATGCCTTCATTCCAGTCATCATCAGCCAACGTGGGGATATCTTGTTGCCATGCTGTGAATAACCAGGAGACTCTAGCAGTGTCAAGCCCCACCAGCAGGGAATACATGGCAAACAGTGGCCTAGTTTCTTCCAGTGATATTAACAGTGACTCTGCAGAAGTGGCCTCTAATACTATGGGGTGCTAAAATTGAGTCTGGCAAGCATGCCACAATTACAGGTATCTAAAGAACATATGGTTAGGCAAATTGTGGATTTGCTTAAGTGTATCAAAGCTATGCAGTTCACCGTTCTGGACAATATCCCCGAGGGTCACTATTCCATGTCTGGCCAACAGGACTGGATCAGGAATGGATTTAAAATGAGGGGGTTTCGGATTACCCCATAAGGGAGTTTGTGGAGACCAAGTGTTGGTCCTGCACAGCTTGGCGTGGACATTATCCCATACCCTAAGGGTAGTTTGCATAGTTGTCGTGACTCTTTTGTTGGACCGTGATCCCCGATGGTTAAGGTACCTAAGTGCAGCATATGATTCCAACAGCACCGCCTCTAATGTGGATGCAGGGTTAGCTGGTTCCTCAATAAGCCGCCAGCGGACTGTGACCAACACAGCCGCCCAGTAATACATAAGGAAACTAGGTAGAGCTAGACCTCCAAGTGAGGTGGGCATCTGGAGGGCAGTCTTAGCTATTCTAGGATTCCCATTGTTCCAGATAAACGAGGGTATGATGCTATCTAGCTTAGTAAAAAAGGAGCTTGGCATGAGTACTAGAGTCTATCAAAATAAATATAGAAATTTAGGCAGGATGGACATTTTAATTAAGTTCTCTTGGACTACCAGGGAGAGAGGCAGGGTCTTCCAAGCAGTGCATTTCTGAGTCAGGGAGGAAACTATCGGGGCTAGGTTGAGAGCAGCTTACTGAGAAAGGTCTCCATGGATCACCACCCCCAGGTATTTAAACTGGGAGACTACCTGTATTCAGAGATCCTTTGGGGGTGGGGTAGCCTGAGGGTGAAAAGCGCAAAGGACCAACTTTCCCCAATTTATACGAATGCCCGAGCAGCATCCAAAGGTGTCAATAATAGACAGTGCATCCTCTAGAGAATTGAGATAATTTTGGAGGTACAGGAGAGTATCCTCGGCATAGAGGGAATTTTTTTTCTTGTAGGGGTCCCACAAAAATACCCTTGACCATCGCCAAGGCTCTCAGAAGAATTGCCATGGGTTTGATAGCAAGCGTGAAAAGTGCCAGTGATAGAGGGCAGCCCTGTCTTGTGCCCCTATGGAGACTAAATGATGGGGAAAGTACCGATCCCTTACGGACCCTGGCCAGCGGAGACCTGTACAGGGCTTTGATCCAGGAAATGTATTTGGGTCCAAAACCAAAGCATCTCAAAACCCCCCATAGATACCCCTACCCCACTGAATCAAATGCTTTTTCTGCGTCAAGGGAGGCTACTACATCAGATGAAGTGAGGGAATCTGTTGAGGCCAAAATGGTAAATAGTCGTCTAAGGTTGATGTCAGTCCCCTTGCCTGGCATAAAACTCAACTGATCTTCATGTATTAATGTCAAAATGACTTAATTAAGTCTCCCAGCCAGTATCTTTGTGAACACCTTAGCATCTGAATTAATTAAGGATATAGGACGATAAGAGGCGCAAAACTCTGGGTCCTTACCAGGCTTAGGGATCACAACTATGACTGCCCTTGCCATAGATGCAGGCAGGGCGTCTGCCTCCAAAGAGCGACACAACATTTCATGCATTTTGGTGGTCATTTGCTCTGCATTTTGTTTGTAGAACTCCGGGGGAAGGCCGTCCAGTCTGGGTGTTTTCCTGGCCTGCAAGGTGCCCAGAGCCTCTTTAAGGGTTATGGGACTGTCCAAGTGCTCTCGAGTTGCAACCAACAGGGTAGGAAAGTCTACCTGATCAAGGAAGCCATCTAGCTCTGAGGTTGAGTAGTTAACCTTAGAGGCATACAGGGCGCTATAATATGAGGTGAAGCAAGCATTGATAACTAAGGGGTCAGAGACCAGTGCCACCTCCTGATAGGCTGATTGCATATACAGCCCCATTATGGGATTTTTGGAGAGAACATATTGAGCCTCCAGAGTGGATGCCCGGTTCTAAGCCTCCTCAATAGTAACTGCAGCATCCCTCCTTGCCCTGGCAATGGAAGACTGGTAATTGCCTCTAATGAATGCCTTGAAGGCATCCTAGATGTAGTCAGGTCAAGCTGATTGGTCATTCATCAGCCAATAGTCAGCTATGTGTTTGCCTATCTCAATTTCCTATGGTGGGATCTGAGATCCAGTAGTGAGATAATCTCCATATTCTCTCAGTGGGTGGCGTAGACATTTGGAAAGTACAGAGCATGGGGGCATGATCGGATATGCCCTTGGGGAGGATCTCCAACTCCCTGACTCTAGTTAATAGCCCACTATATACACCAGAGCTATCCAGGAGAGAGAGTTGTAGGAAGACGAGTGGCATGTTAAGGCCCGCTCATCTGGGTGCCTTCACCTCCAAATGTCCACCAGACCATAGAGGGATGCCCACTTGGATAGTGCAGAGTCCGAGCCTGTTCCAGTGTTTAACCTGTACAAAAACAATATTGTCAGTGGTATAGGTGGAGAGTATGGGAATCAGAGTTTTCAATAAAGAGATGGTGGCAGGCGGGGGGTATATAGATTCCCACGATC
>BLSH010514122.1:490758-507800 GCA_018402905.1 Glandirana rugosa
CCTCTTTCGTCTTGTAAAATCGACTGATAAAAGGTACGATCCAAACATTTTATGAAATTTTCCAAAGTTTTGTTTTGAAACCTTTTAAAGTATTTTACAAACCTAGCATGGAAAATAGTCAGCTAAAATGTTCTGCTTTCTCCATTAACATTACTGCATTACTAAATTTGACTGGAAACAGCAGATCAGCTAATCTTATCTCATGGCCATCTCATGATCATACTGTAAGACTGAAAATATATAATAAAGGGTATTGTGCCTTCTAACATCCAACTTGTTTCCTATGGATTGGGTGCTATTGGTAACATACTCAGTTATTGTTTGCATTGCCTTTCAAACTATGTTTATTCAGCAATGACAAAACATTTAACTAACAGATATTCTGTTTATAAAAGACATATCTGCTGACAGATCAACATTACAGAATATTATATACATATGATTCACACAAATTAAGGGTCATTTTTTACACTAAGCTCAGACTCTGTGATTTTATGCATGATTAAATAGTAATTAAGCTGTAATGAAAAATATGTAGCTTGATTACAATTAATATAATTGCACAAGTCAGTTTGTATCTTCATTTTCTACATGCTGTGCTGAATTGGAATGACAATCCTTTAACTACTTCATAAATAGAGATACTGCATGGATGACACCAATAAAGACGGGAAGTGAAGGGACAAAAAAGTTTGCAAATTGAACTAAGGCTCCAAAAGAAAGGTTGCTTTTGACAGACATCATGAATATTTATTCCCCACCTTGCATTTTAAATTAATATAGAGATAGACCTAGAAAAAATATGTTTGGCATTTCAACTCATTTAAAAGGAAAATCTATATGCATTTGTGTGCTTTATGTAGATGAAAACAGTCAGGGGTAAAGAATATACACAGGAACATTTCCATGCAACGTAGATAGTGAATCATGTTATATTTATAATGCATCCTGTTATACCCACTTGAAAACTGTATGGAAAAACCAGACTTGCTGATGAAAAAATCACTATCAAACTGTAAAGTCAAAGAGTTGAATGTGCTATGAATGTCCTCGGGGAGAGAAGAACCACTCCACTCTTTCAGAAGAACATCACTGTCTACAGGTCCATCCCATACCTTGAGGATATCATGTGAGACTTCAGTGTCAAAAACTATAAAGTGAAGGCTGAAAAAAACAAGACAGTATATATAATGCTTAGTCTTGTAAATACTAAAATATGCATTGTTCTATCTCTGGAAATATAATGCACTGAAAAGAAAACTAACAAAAACCATAAAATAATAATTCTAGTGACTTCTGTGTGGATATAAATATAGAATTTTGATAAATATCATCTCATCCATATCCCAAATTATACCCTTTAAGTCCAAGTGAAATCACAGAAATCAATATGCAGTCACGTAGACATTGTATTAACAGCATCTGTTTTTATAGTCTTACCTCTACTTTCTTGATACAGCAGATATGCAGGGTATCTAAATACTATATGACTATGCAGTCCAATAGCCACCAGATTTTGACCCATTACTCTCGGTAATAAGTACTCATTAAAAGACCTGATCAGACACACCCCCTCTTCCTGTGCAATATAAATTTGTATAAGGACCTTTGTGATGAAGTGTGGCAGTTATCTGATCAAAATAGAGCACTAAATAGAGGTAAAGTAAGCAGTATTTTTACCAAGAGGGATATTTAAATTATTCCCAAGCAAAGAGTGACTTTAAGTGGGTTTCAAATGGTCCACACATGCTTGGTTGTTACAGACTTAACTCTTTACTATGTGAACTTGTAAAACTGCTTGTCCATTTTCTTATGGAAGTGATTACTTTGACAGTCAGTGGAAAGTACTGTCCCCTGTAAACCCCCCACCATGTATCCCTGGCTCTGCTCTCCCTCCTGTGGGTTCAGGGTGTGCATGGAGAGTGTCAGTGTGTGGAGCAGAGGAAGCTTGGCAAACTGTCATAGACTCTGATGAATGAACCTGGTAGCATTGTGTATTACCCTCCTTCTGGGTCCAGAGCTTTCATTCCCTAGCAGTGCTAGTTAAGGATGAAGCTGATTAAGAATGATAATATAATAATAATAATTTTAGCACCGTATCTACTTATGTAACACAGTCTCATCTTTTTAAAGATAAAATGACTCACTTTGTATTTATACTTTAGTTTGATGATTTATGAAACATATATGTATTTAAACTAAGGTTTTATTAACTGCTGTTAGATTTTAACAGTATATGAGACATGCATATGATTGGAGGTTGTTTGGTTTAACACTATGTTAACACTACAGTTGTATATAAGTAATATTGAGGGGGGGTACTTTTTGAATTTTATTTTTTTCTTAACCGGTTCCTGTCCGGCTCGCGTAGATTTACTGCTGCAGAGTGGCTCTGTAGCATGAATCGCTGTCTTTAAACGGCGGCTCGCACATGCCTGCCACACTCTACAGGTGCCTGCCGGTGAGCCGTGATTGCTTAGGACAGATGAAAAACGGGGAAGCGCCGATGTAAAAACAGAAGTTCCCTGCTCTGACAGGCAGCATCTAAGAAACCTACTGATCCCTGTCACTGGGATCAGTTAGATCTCTTATGCCCCTGATAGCCCAGCCCCCTCACAGTTAGAACACACCCAGGGAACACAGTTAACCCCTAGAGTGCCCCCGGGTTAACCCCTTCACTGCCAATGACATTTATACAGTATTCAGTGGACATTTAAATTTCTGATCGCTGTATAAATGTCACTGGTCCCAAAAAAGTGTCCAAAATCTCTGACATGTCTACCCCAATATCAAAGTCCCGATAAAAATCTCAGATCACCGCCATTACCAGTAAAAAAAAAAAAGTAAAAACACCAGAAATTAAACGTGACAACTTTTGCGCAAACCAATCAATAAACGCCCATTGCAATTTTTTTTACCAAAAATATGAGGAAGAATATATATCGGCAAAACCAATGAATAAATTAGTTTTTTTTTTTATTTGTATTTTAGCAAAAAGTAAGAAATATTGTTTTTTTTTTGCAAAATTGTCACTCTTTTTTTATTTATAGCGGTGATCAGAAATGATGCAGAGGTGATAAAAAAAACCACCAAAAGAAAGTTCTATTTGTGGGAAAAAAAGGATGCAGATTTCGTTTGGATATGTCGTTATACAACTGCGCAATTGTCAGTTAAAGCCGCACAGTGCCGAATCACAAAAAGTGCTCTGGTCCTAGCATGGGAAATCCTTCCGGGGCTGAAGTGGTTAATAATTTTGTAGTTGCTCTTGCCTATGGCTTCCTATGATCTTTATTTAATGATATTGCATAATTACAGAGCTCTGTACTCATACAAAACATATTAAAATGATTAAGCTGAATTTTGAAACTTCCCATACCATTTTTACATGGATGTACTGTACATTTTCTACTGTTATAATTGCGTGGACCATTGATAAACATTTTTATATCTGGACTATAATGCTAAGGGTGCTATGGAAAGATCAATGTGCAGATGTGCACAGAGATCAGTATATAATGCAATTTATAAAACATAGCAACAGAAATATTTCTTAAACCATACAATATATTTCATATCTGTACAAGATAACATTTTTCTTGTAGATACCCCATTATGAGAGCAGGAGAAAGCTATTCTGATGACAGAAATTTATTAACAGCATGTTTGTTTTTATCGCCACCAGTAGCACTGTCATGTGTTATACATGATACACATTGTGCACACTTGTTCCAAAACACTTACACATATTTAACAAAATGTTATATTATTCTTGGTATGGGAAGATTTTATTGAAGTAGAGTTGCTCTTGCTTTTATTAATAAATAATCAAATAGTGTGTTAACAACACTAATAAATACATTATGTTATGAATGCTGCAGTCTGCCACTAACAGTGTTTGTCCATCTTGTAACATAGTTTTAGTATGCATTGATCCTGTCAGGAGATCTGTTATATTTTCACTTCCTCTTACAGGACAAGCTGTGTGGCAAAAGTGGCAGTTACAGGGTTGGGCTGGTGCTTACAAAAGTCATATTTTATTTTTATGTTCTAAATCTTTTTTCCAAAAGAAAAACTGCTGCTTTAACTGCATAAAATGTATTAGCTGGATTTAGGCTCGTACCCAATGTCCATTTAAAACAACATGCCTATATATGACTACCCTGTTCTACAGGGTGACAATGCTGTTGTACAATTTTATTACAGCACAAACAGGGCTGTCATCCTATTACAGGAAGTTTAAAAATAGCAGATCTACCTTCGGAATCAATTAGTAATAAAAATGTTACAGGGGAACTCAGTAAAACAAAAAAAAAAAAAACTGGTGAGTAAATGCTAGTGACCGACTGCATTTTATATGTCATTTTCTTTATTTTGCTATTTTGCTCATAGCTCCACCTTAAAGGCCAACTTAGAAGGCAATGTGTACACATATGTCTGCCAAGTTTGGAAGCATATATATGCTTAATTTACCAACACTAAAGACATATACTTTAGGGTATCTGTTATCAGTTTATGTGATATCTTATTAAAGCGGCAGGTATGCCGTTCCTTCATGGTGCATGCACTGGTGACATCACCGCATGCTGCTCACTGAAATATCTCTTAAAGAAGGTGCATGTTTTGTAGTTTTAATTTTACCTACAGGTAAGCTTTATTATAAGGAATATTTCCTAGTGTAACAGTTCATAAAAAGACTTCACCGCTGTGCACCTTTTCCACATTCCTATGATCACTTAAACTTGCCCACAGTGCCCTCCACACTCTCCATGCATTAAGTATTATTTAGGTGTGCCCTTACCTCCTTAGGTAAACCTCTAAGTGTGTGTGAGGTCTATGAGCACTTTAAAGATCTCTGCAGCTCCTGGATTCCTCCTCTCAACCATTTGATTTTCTCTTCCACTTCCCGGAAGTAATATTTGCTCACGAAAGATATAAATGCAAATGCCCCAATAGTTAAATATCTAAACAATTATTGGCAGCACATAAAGGGTTACACTCACTTGACAGAAGACATATATCAGCTTATTGGCAAACAATATGACAGCAGTTTCTCACAGAAGAGGGAGATATGAGAAACTCCTGTCATATTGTTTACCAATAAGCCAATACATGGTTTCTGTCAAGTGGGTGTTGCCCTTTATGTATTGCTAATACATGTTTATATATTACACTATTGGGAAATTGTCATTTATATTTTTCATAAGAAAACATTTTATTTGTATTACACTTATTATTTTAGCGTCATCACTAATTCTCCAGGCTTCTATATGCAATGCAGGCAGTGCATAATTAGTGCGAGGAGACAGGGTGCTCAAAAACATGCCAGCATCCTGCCTCATGACTTCCCTGAAGTGCATTAGCCCTGAGAGGACAATTACAAATATGCCATGATGGGTGAATGTCAGTCTGGAGTGGGCACTCCTAGATGGGATATTTTTGCATGCTGCCATAGCTAATGCCCACATGTGATGCTGAGTCTCCATGAGTGAAAGAACTGAAATGCAGTGATTAAAGTTTGTTGGCCAGGGACAGTAAGGAACTAACTTGTTGCAGTTTCTAATGCGTACTGTTACGGGCTCACAGTGTACAGTGAAATTATAGTAAGCAACTTCAGTACAGGAGAGGAACCTGCACAACTGTGCAGAACTAAAGGTAAGGCTAGAGTTCATATTAAAGTTTAACTCCAAGATTTAGTCAACTTAAGTGAGCTTTACATCAAACTGGTCCAAACAAACTAGTTAATTTACTAACACATGCAACTACTGTCAGTGCTGTATAAAATGTATGTAGGCTACATATAGTATACAGTGCTGTGTTATGGCAGTGGGATGGGAACTTCCCATTCTGCTCCCAGAACAAAACAGAGTTGAAATAGCACTGCTCAAAAATTCAAAGAAAGTTTAATAATTTATGAATGAATACAAAACATCTTCATGTTGTCTGAGGAGGAGGTCAGGACATCATCTATCTGCATCCCTGCCTCAGCCAATCAGCAGAAGCCTTGTAATCATTCACAAAATATAAAGCAGCACTCAGTACGATTCAATTTTGTTTCAGGAGTGGGACGGAAGTTTCCATCCCACTGCTAGAACACAGCTAGAAATAGTTAGTGTATAGTATTAGTAAAGGAAATATTTTGTTTTGACCAGCTTGGTTCAAGCTAACTATTTAAAGTTCTCCAAAACATAGAGTTAGGCTATACTTGCTGTCTCAGAAATTACCGGTGTTACCTGTTTATGTAATATATATATATATATATATATATATATAGTATCTCACAAAAGTGAGTACACCCCTCACATTTTTGTAAATATTTTATTATAACTTTTCATGTAACAACACTGGAGAAATGACACTTTGCTACAATGTAAAGTAGTGAGTGTACAGCTTGTATAACAGTGTAAATTTGCTGTCCCCTCAAAATAACTCAACGCACAGCCATTAATGTCTAAACTGCTGGCAATAAAAGTGAGTACACCCCTAAGTGAAAATGTCCAAATTGGGCCCAATTAGCCATTTTCCCTCCCCAGTGTCATGTGACTCATTAGTGTTACAAGATCTCAGGTGTGAATGGGGAGCAGGTGTGTTAAATTTGGTGCTATCGCTCTAACTGTCTAATACTGGTCAATGGAAATTCAGAATGGCACCTCATGGCAAGGAACTCTCTGAAGATCTGGAAAAAAAAGAATAGTTGCTCTACATAACGATGGCCAAGGCTATAAGAAGGTTGCCAAGACCCTGAATCTGAGCTGCAGCACGGTGGCCAAGACCATACAGCAGTTTAACAGGACAGGTTCCACTCAGAAATGGCCTTGCCATGGTCGACTAAAGAAGAGTGCATATGCTCTGCACCATATCCAGAGGTTGTCTTTGCTAAATAGACATATGAGTGCTGCCAGAATTGCTGCAGAGGTTGAAGGGGTGGGGGGTCAGCCTGTCAGTGCTCAGACCATACGCCGCACACTGCATCAAATTGGTCTGCAAGATGATGGACAAATAAGCCCACAAACAGTTTGCTGAAGACAAGCAGACTAAGGACATGGATTACTGGAACCATGTCCTGTGGTCTGATGAGACCAAGATAAACTTATTTGGTTCAGATGGTGTCAAGGGTGTGTGGCAGCAACCAGGTGAGGAGTACAAAGACAAAGTGTTTACAGTCAAGCCTGGTGGTGAGAGTGTCATGGTCTGGGGGTGCATGAGGCAAGTGTGTCTTGCCTACAGTCAAGCATGGTGGTGGGAGTGTCATGGTCTGGGGCTGCACGAGTGCTGCCGGCACTGGGGAGCTACAGTTCATTGAGGGAACCATGAATGTCAACATGTACTGTGACATACTGAAGCAGAGCATGATCCCTTCCCTTTGGAGACTGGGATGCAGGGCAGTATTCCAACATGATAATGACTCCAAACACACCTCCAGGGTGACCACTGCCTTGCTAAAGAAGCTGAGGGTAAAGGTGATGGACTGGCCAAGCACGTCTCCAGGCCTAAACCCTATTGAGCATCTGTGGAGCATCCTCAAATGGAAGGTGGAGGAGCACAAGTTCTCTAACATCCACCATCTCCGTGATGTCGTCAAGGAGGAGTGGAAGAGGACTCCAGTGGCAACCTGTGAAGCTCTGGTGAACTCCATGCCCAAGAGGGTTAATGCAGTGCTGGAAAATAATGGTGGTCACACAAAATATTGACACTTTGGGCCCAATTTTGGCATTTTCATTTAGGGGTGTACTCACTTTTGTTGCCAGCAGTTTAGATGTTAATGGCTGTGTCTTGAATTATTTTGAGGGGACAGCAAATTTACATTGTCATTCAAGCTATACACTCACTACTTTACATTGTAGCAAAGTGTAATTTCTTCAGTGTTGTCACATGAAAAGATATTATAAAATATTTGCAAAAATGTGAGGGATGTACTCACTTTTCCGAGATACTGTATATATGTAGCTAGCAAGATAAATAGATAGATAGATAGATAGATAGATAGATAGATAGATAGATAGATAGATAGATAGATAGATAGATAGCTTACCTAATAGTTTTCCCTGGATCTGCTTCTAGAATCCAAGTGCAGTGTAGATTATTTTCATATGGTGATGGATAACCTGGAGACAGAATGCGCCCTGATGCAACAGCATAAATCCGACCTCCACATTCAGCTGAAAAAAATAGCATATGCATTACAATTTTTGTTTACTTCAACTCTAATCTATTAAAACAATTTAACATGGTATCTTCTTAAACATATCTTTTATTTTGGACCAATAATCAAACAATGTAATGTTTAGGAGTTCACGCGTGTCATGTATATACTTAAGCAATGAGGTTGATTTACTAAAGGTGTACAGTGGGTTTAATTTGTTAAAGGAATAATGATTGTTTAACTAGAAAAAGTGACTGTATACGTCACTTAGTAAATAAGGTGAAGTTGTATTTACGAAATCATCCAGTCATGTGAAAGTCAAAATCTTTTTTTTTTTTGTAAATTCCCTTGCATATTTAGGGTATTCAAAGTAATCAAAGACTGAAGCCATATTAAAGCCTTATTATTTTTTTTAAATGACAAGCATGTCTTACCTGCTCTGTGTAATGGTTTTGCACAGAGCAGCCCAGATCCTCCTCTTCTCGGGTCCCCCACCAGCACTGCTGACTCCTCCATCCTGTCAGGTGCACCCACAGCAAGTAGCTTGCTGTGGGTGCACCCAATCAGGCATGCTTCCGACACAGTGGCTCTGTGTGTCCATTCCTGATTAGCTCACAGGCCGTGACTGGCCAATGGCACCCGCTGCTGCCAAAAGCCAATCAGGAGTGTGAGTCCTTGAAGAGGCAAGGTCCTTGTGGACATCACTGGATTGAGAGGGGGCTCAGGTAAGTATTAGGGGAGGCTGGGGGGGCTGCTGCACACAAATACCTTGTGACTTTATAACCACATTCACTTTATTTACTTAGTTAAGTGAACTTTCACTTTGAATCCTGGACATACATTTTCCCAAGTAAACTAAGTGAACAGTTTCAAGTACCTCTAGCAAATCAACCTCAGGGCATTTACTGCAAAGTGCATGTTACATAGCTTAAAAAGTTCACTATCATTAATATGTTATACCTATATTTGGGGTGTAACATGTTACTAAAGTATTTCCCCACACCCCACATGATCCCTCATTGTGACAGCAGGCATGGGATCCTCTCCCTGCACCTGCTGTCACAATTCAAAGACAGCATGCCCATGCTCTGCCCATGCAGCCATGTTATTCATTCACAGCTTCACATGAATTAATAGACTAAAAGTATTTTCTTCCATTGTGGCAGGTGGCTTGCAGTTGTCAATGAACTGTAAGGGGGAATTGGTAAGTGCTCTCATAGTTCATTGAACCTTTCTGCTCTTCAGAAACTGTCTGCCCATAAGGGAGGTATAGTCAGACAGCTGACTGAGAGTATGTAGGATCCTGGCATTGCACCCGTGATCTGCTGTTCATAAGTGCAATGATTTACAGGCTGCAGTGTCAAAAAATAAAAAATGCACATTTTCTTACCTGCAAAAAGATGTGCATTTATCATTTTTTTAAAAAAAAATATGAACTTTTCCTTTACATAGTGTAATTTTCCTTGCACATGATTTCTTAATATAGAGTACAAATCTTTACTTTATTCACTTAGCTAAGGTAACATTCTCTGCTTGCAATAAATTATATCGCATTCAAAAGCCTTAAAAAAAAAAAAAAAAACAGATTTATTTGTATAAAATAGAAACTTATTTTACCAGTGCATGTTGGTAAAGGCTTGTTCCACACTCTCCGATCTCCACTGAGACAAGTCAGTATGCTACTTCCATGCATTGTGTAACCTGGGTTACAGCTATACATAATTGTTGTATCAGCAAAGTGGCCCTCATCACGAATCTTGTAACCATAGTTTGGTATTCCTGGATCCTCACATTTTATTAAATCAAAACCTGTAAGCAAAAGAGACACATGTACATATACAATTATATGAAGCAATCAAATGCATTTTTGTAGTTTTATATATTTTAACAATACCTTAGTTTTTATATGTGGTAAAGAAAAAATGATATGACTTTAGTAAAAAATGAGTATAAAACTGCACACAATGAATATATTTGAAAAAAATTAGCCTAAAAAGATTGCAGCCTTTGCCTTGCACAAACTGGATGGATGAATATTCAGTGAAAACTGGATACATGTTTGTTATATCTGTTTATTATATTTAAAATAACAATACTCTATAAAAGTTTATACATTATTGTATCAATGTAATTATTGTTTCTGTGTATAACAAAAGCCATACAGATACTATCACTGTATTGATTATATTTTTATCATATGGCAGGTAAGAAAATTGAAAAAAAATTCACTCATTGATCAACACATTTCACCCATCAATCAAACTAAAAATGGACTATTCAACCTCACATGGCAATTTCCTAGACATCACAATACAGTATACAAGCTAGACATTTCAATATACGGGAAACCCATTGATAGATGCAACTATTCCCACAGTTCCGGCTTCCACCCCCAACTCACCAAACAGCCATCATGCACAACCAGGCCATCAAATACCACTGAATATGCTCAGACCAAAACCACAAAAATAAACATCTCAGAGTACTAGCAGACTATTTCCACAAGGAAGGTTACAAGGACAAAAGCATCAATAAAAGCAATAATGTGGCCCTGAAAACATGAAGAGAAAATCTCCTTCAATACAAAAAGAGAGAGAAAAACCAATAACTGCGTACGCAAAGGGGAGTCATGCTGTCACGTCAAATGATGGCAGGCGGTCGGGAAGCGGTTAACTTTGTTATCTGAACACACATGTAAAGCGTATTGTCACAATCCTGACCACCCAAGATTTAAACATGCTTCATAACACCTACAGTGTCCCACAAAAGTGAGCACACCCCTCACATTCTTGTAAATATTTTATTCTATCTTTTCATTTGGCAACACTGAAGAAATGACACTTTGCTACAATGTAAAGTAGTGAGTGTACAGCTTGTATAGCAGTGTAAATTTGCTGTCCCATCAAAATTACTCAACACACAGCCATTAATGTCTAAGCCGCTGGTAACAAAAGTGAGTACACCCTTAAGTGAAAATGTCCAGATTGGGCCCAACGTGTTAAAATTTTGTGTGGCCACCATTATTTTCCAGCACTGATTTAACCATCTTGGGCATGGAGTTCACCAGAGCTTCACAAGTTGCTACTGGAGTCCTCTTCCACTCCTCCATGATGACATCACAGAGCTGGTGGATGTTAGAGACCTTGTGCTCCTCCACCTTCTGTTTGAGGATGCTCCACAGATACTCAATAGGGTTTAGGTCTGGAGACATGCTTGGCCAGTCCATCACCTTTACCTTCAGCTTCTTTATCAAGACAGTGGTCGTCTTGGAGGTGTGTTTGGGGTCGTTATCATGTAGGAATATTGCCCTGCAGCCCAGTCTCTGAAGGGAGGGGATCATGCTCTGCTGTAGTTTGTCACAGTACATGTTGGCATTCATGGTTCCCTCAATGAACTGTAGCTCCCCAGTGCTGGCAGCACTCATGCAGCCCGAGATCTTGACACTCCCACCACCATGCTTGACTGTAGGCTCCTCACCTGGTTCCCGCCACACACGCTTGACACCATCTGAACCAAATACCTTTATCTTGGTCCCATCAGACCACAGAACATGGTTTCAGTAATCCATGTCCTTAGTCTGCTTGTCTTCAGCAAACTGTTTGCAGGCTTTCTTGTGCATCATCTTTAGAAGAGGCTTCCTTCTGGGATGATAGCCATGCAGACTAATTTGATGTAGTGTGCATCATATGGTCTGATCACTGACAGGCTAACACCCCACCCCTTCAACCTCTGCTGGTAGCACTCATTCATCTATTTTCCAAAGATAACCTCTGGATATGATGCTGAGCATGTGCACTCAACTCCTTTGATCGACCATGGCGAGGCTTGTTCTGAGTGGAACCTGTCCTGTTAAACCACTGTATAGCCTTGGCCACCGTGCTGCAGCTCAGTTTCAGGGTCTTGGAAATCTTGTTATAGCCTAGGCCATCTTTATGGAGAGCAACAATTCTTTTTTTCAGATCTTTAAAAAGTTCTTTGCAATGAGGTGCCATGTTGAACTTCCAGTGATCAGTATAAGAGAGTGAATGCGATAGCACCAAATTTAACACACAGGCCCACCATTCACACCTGAGACCTTGCAACACTAACGAGTCACATGATACATGGGAGGGAAAATGGCTAATTGGGCCCAATTTGGACATTTTCACTTAGGGGTGTACTCACCTTTGTTGCCAGTGGTTTAGACATTAATGGCTGTGTGTTGAGTTATCTTGAAGGGTCAGCAAATGTAAACTGCTATACAAGCTGTGCACTCACTACTTTGCACTGTAGCAAAGTGTCATTTCTTTAGTGTTGTCACATGAAAAGATATAATAAAATATTTGCAAAAATCTGAGGGGTGTACACAATTTTGTGAGATACTTGTATATATATATATATATATATATATATATATATATAGTGGCGTTATGAAAGGCGAGGTAATCAATCGACGTTATGTTTCACCTCGCATGTGTTCACTTTGGAATCCAGTCCAGGTTTTACCAGCCACCTTGGCAGGGTGGAATCCGGACCAGATTTTGTGGTCCACTTGTGTCCATCAACAGGTGGTATAAAGGAAGCAGGTCTGGATCAGATGACTGCTCTGGCCTGGGACTCAGGAGCCATCAAGCCTGAGAGAGCTGATGAACTGAACTTTGCTTGGTAACTGAAACAAGAGGTTTGCATTATCTTTGTTTTGTGGGTGACTGGGAGAAGCCCTTCACCTCTGAGTTAGGAAACTGGAAATGTTTAGTTAGTGCCTGGATGGCAAGGATTTATTTTCTGTTTTGTTTATCCACTTCCAGACCGGTCATTATATGTGTGTACTTTGGCGCTGAATACTGTTGTTATGTTAGCAGATAGCTACCATAACCTCGGTATCTTTTTAAACAGCGGGCAGTATACTTTCAAATAAAAGTGGTCTTTGCAGCAGATTTGCCACAAGATCAATTTTATCGGGACGGGAGAGGTGACCGCCCCCCTCCCACCACTTTCCCGTCATCTCCACCACTTACCGAACCCACCGGTAGCAGCGGACATGATCAGGTCGGCTCTCCTTTGAGCCTGGATACCGAGTGAGCAGAAGATACCGTCCACTCGGCTCCATAGCATTGAAGGGTGGAAGCGATGTCAAACATCACTTCCGCCCTTAGCTCTTAAAGGAGAACAATTATTTATTTCTTTTTTTTTCAAATGACATTGATTTTTTTTATTGCATTTAAGTGTAAACATGAGATCTGAGGTGCTGGCATGCTTTTTTATATTAAAAGGAATGTTTACATTTCTTGTAATAGGAGTAAAAGTGATATTTTTTTTTAAAGGACAGTGTAAAAATAAAAAATAAAAAGTAAAATAAATAAGAAAAAAAATTGTAAGCGCCCCGTCCCACCGAGCTCGCGCGCAGAAGTGAACGTATACTGAAGTCTTGCCTGCATATAAAAACGGTGTTCAAACCACACATGTGAGGTATTGCCGCGATTGTTAGTGTGAGAGCAATAATTTTAGCACTAGACCTCCTCTTTAACTCAAAACTGATAACCTGTAGAAATTTTTAAACTTCGCCGGTGGAGATTTTTAAGTGCCAAAGTTTGTCGCCATTCCATGAGTGAGCACAATTTTGAAGCATGAACATGTTGGGTATCAATTTACTTGGCATAGTATTATCTTTCACAATATGGAAAAAAGTGGCCTAACTTTATTGTTGTTTTATTTTTTAACTCAAAAAAGTGATTTTTAAAAAAAAAAAAAGTATAAAGTATTGGAACGATCACCATTTTATTAAATAGGTATTGTATAGGTTATTATAAAAAGATATATAATGTTTGGGGGTTCTAAGTAATTTTATAGCAAAAAAACCTGATTTGAATTTGTAAATACCGAGTCTCAAAAAGAAGCTTGGTCCTTAGGTGGTTATTAAAGCTGTGCATTAAGAATCAACGAAAATGGTGTGATGTAAAAGATGAAGGAAGTGTTTGCCCTTGAATACCCTCATTAACAGGCAAGAACACAATTCCTAGATATTAAAAAGGCAAGATGCAATATGTATTTAATGTCACTTGTAAGGTTAATCAAAGATTGCCATCAGTACATCCCAGCGGTGTTACACTACAGACCCAAACAACAACTTTCTCTACATTTCTGCCTGCTGTTTGGAGGACAGTGGAAACAGGACCAGCTGTGAAGCTCCTAGGGCTACATCTTCCTCATTCATGAGAACAGCAGGAATCTCTGCAAGCCAAGTTTTAATTGAGAAGAATATGTCTCAATGATACACTGATGGTTTCTAAAACCTCTTTTTGTCCTGCCAATGTGTATAAAAAGTTAATCCTACTTTTTTAACCATCTCTGACTGTAGAAATGTGTAAAGGACAGAACATATACAGTACTTTCAGAAAGAATATTACAAACAGTGAAACATCATTGTTTTTAGCAATGATGCAGCAATAATTACTTCCTTCAGCTACTGTTTCAGAGTAAGTTAGAATAATATGGAGTTGGATTATACATTTTAGATCAACACCATCCAAAAATGATGCATTATTAGGAAAAACCAACAACTATATGTAACCGGAAAATACAAAACATTAAAGGATAAGGCCAAGAAATTATTTCCTGCCAGTAATGGAATTTTATTGCCTTACCACAGAACTACAACTATGATAATGGGTTTCTCTGTGAGATCATCTGTAGATGTGCATACTATTATATATTAATGTGATAAGACTGACATTTATTAATATAACTACATATACATATACTGTATGGTATATACGGCATATCAAATACTAAAATAAATATACAGCATACTTTTCTCCAGCTCCCATACTAGATAGTCTAGATAACATGATCTAGCTATCATTGTTGTAGAAAGTTTAATGTTTTCCATGAGCAAGTTATTGGCCATAAAATGGTATGGGGCCCAGCTACTGACCTGGGAAACATGTATCAATGCAAAAATGATTCTTAAAGTGAAACAATAAAAGTGAAAAATTATTATAAATATAGTGCCTGGAGTCCCCTTAGTCTGCCTGTAAAGTGGTGCATCAGTACCGTGTATAAAACCTGCTGCAGCAAAACTGCAATTTATAAAGAAAAACAGATATTTAAATTGATTTTCCCTGCAAACTTTCTTTATTATGTAAACAACAGCTTGGGAGCCAATCTGTATGATGAGGCCACAATTTAGTGCCCTTGGAACAAGATTAGAGAATTTTTGGATATATTCTGGTGTCTCTTTGGCAGACTTTGCATGGAAATAATACATTTTTGCACCACAGTGAGCAAGCTTTATGTGAAGAAACCAAATTATGGTACACTCAGGCCAAGATTAACAATTTCTTTAGATAAAGTCTGTTATCTCTTTCGCAGGCTTTGGAAAGAAGTAACAGGTGCAGAAAAAATTGAGCTTTGGGTGTTGGTGGTGCCTTCACACCATATTCTTGATGAACGCAAGAATTGGCCTTGCTGTTAGGTGCGCAAAAAATTGGTCCTTGGGTGTTAATTTTGCCCATGAAAACTATACCAAAATTACTTTAAGATAAAATCAACACCCACAAAGCTAGGCAGCCTAGACAGTCTTGCAGAGATATGAGATCCCAATTAGAGTTGAGCGAACCCAGACTGTAAAGTTCGGGTCCGTACTGAACTTTGGGGTGTCCGGGACCCGGACCCGAACCCGGACTTTTCAAAAAAAAGTCTGGGTTTGGGTCCGGGGTTCTGGTATTTTATTACACGTGTTGAAAAGCTGCCAAGGGCAGCCAATCAACAAGTGTTTCACTGGTTTTCCCTAGAAGCCATCACAGCCATGCATACTAATGGCATGGCTGTGATTGGCCAGTGCACCATGTGACCCAGCCTCTATATGGGGCTGGAGTCACTATGCTGCATGTCATATGCTCTCAGGATAGTTTAGGGAGAGGATTCTGCTGGCTCTGTGAGGGACAGATTGCAGAACATCTCATGCTGCATTACTGAATGATCTGATTGTGGACTAGGGAGAGATACTAATACTGCTGCTTTGAGGGACAGATTGCACACCTCATCCTGCTGCACAGAACGATCTGACTGGACTAGGTAGAGTCTGTTGCTTTAAGGGAAAGATTATTCTTCTAAAATCATTTCCAACTTGTACAGGGAAAGGTTCCAGTTGTTGCTTTGAGGGAAAAATTATTTTAAAATCATCTGCAAGCTCCATTCACTAAGTGTATTGTTGCCGCATAGAGCCATATTAGTGTTAAAAATCATGTCCAAGCTCCATTCACTAAGTGTATTTTAGCCGCATAGAGCCATATTATTGTTATAAAATCATGTCCAAGCTCCATTCACTAAGTGTATTGTAGCCGCATAGAGCCTTATTAGTGTTATAAAATCAAAATAAAAAAAACAGTGTTGGCTGCCTCCTCCTCCTCCACTGCCACTTTCACCGCCTCCTCAACCTCCAACTCCACATCCACCTCCATTTTTGATTTTTTTATGTGATTTTAGTTTAAAAATTATTTTAAGTTATTTCAGTATCCCCATTTCTTTGTAGGGCACTTGTCCAACTCTTACCCCCATTTTCCTTCCTTTTGCAGACCTCTAGGACTTGCCAGGACTTTGTTACAGCCATTTTTGTGCCTAAAAGTTCGGGTCCCCATTGATTTCAATGGGGTTCAGGGTCCGGGTCAAAGTTCGGGTCAAGTCCGGACCCGAACCCGGACTTTGTCCCGAAGTTCTGCCTAACCTGCCGAACCCAGATTTCCAGAGGTTCGATCAACTCTAATCCCAATAACACTTAATCAGTGACATCAGCATCAGGGGCTTAATAGCTGCAGCTAATCCAGGACTGGTTCATTTTGACAAATGTCAGCCAGTTAACTAAGTCTGTGGACAGACGCATTCTTTTATATGTCACAAAACCTCCGACAGAACTGAATGTCCG
>BLSH010514122.1:512967-532225 GCA_018402905.1 Glandirana rugosa
CTCCTCCGTCAAGGTCTATGACATTAGGAGTCACTGGGGCTCCTGAGACGAAGAGTACGGAGACGTTTGAACGTTACGTACCCGAGGGAATAAGGAGTTTCGGACACTTTCCTGGGTTCTTAAACACCGTAGTTCTACTTCCTAGTAATAACCAACCGTTGGGAGGGACTGGTGGCAATGTTCCCCTTTCAGAGCCTTAAGTAAGACGGGAGTGTCTCCCTCGTGTACTATTTTATAGAACTCCTGTGGAATTTCCCCAACATTTATCACAACTCGCTTGGGCCTGACATTGCAAGCCCAGGCATGGCTTGAAAGCCCACAGGCACCGTGCCTATTTTTGAAATGTCCGGGTCCGGGTCCGTGCCACGGACACCCGAAAGTTCGGTACGGACCCGAACGTTACAGTCCGGGTTCGCTCAACACTATTTACAACCCCTTTAAGGTGTCCTCAAGATATTTTATCATGTGCTCCCTCTGTGAGGGCAGAATGAATTCCGAGACTTTCCCCTTGTAACGGTGGTCAGGGAGGGTTGCCAACCAATAATGATCCTTCATCTTGATGCCACAAATTCTTGGGTCCTTTCACAGGCTTTGAGGAATAAGGGAGCCCATGCATTGCAAGTTTGCAGAGGCATGAGAAGCAGAGTCCTCGGGGTCACTGAGGATTACAGTATCTGGAACTGCCTCCTCCCAGCCACGTACTACGCTCAAGGTTTTTAGGGACTGAAAACCATCTCTTAAAGTGTGAAGTATGTCTTCCTCTGCTTCAATGCCTCCAGAATCTTCCTCCTCCCTCTCCTATTGTGTGTTCTGGGGCATTGCTAGAATAGTGTCTGCATAAAGCGGGCCTTGAGAGGAAAGAAAGTCCTCCACTTGCTCCCGCTGTTCTGCCTTGAGTGCCCTGTCCATAATGCCACACAGAGTATGCTCCTGCAGGAACACAAGAGGTATTATGTTACTGATGCATACATTGTCACAGCTCACCATCCTTGTTGCTTCCTTAAATGATGACAGCACAGTGCATGCATCCTTTATCAGCAGCCATTGGCATGGGGAAAAATCAGAGGTGCCCTGAGCGTGTCCTTGTGCCATATTCACACAGTTACTCATTCATGGCCCTCTGTGCAGCCACTGCAGCATTGCCAAAGTTGAGCTCCACCTGGTTGGCATGTCACAAATCAGGCGGTTTATTCCCACTGAATTTCAGCTCACTGAACACTGACTGTGTATGACCGCCTGAAAAGGCTACAGACTCTTCTGGCCTGCTTTAGAAGATCTTGCAAACCTGGGTACTTGTTTAAGAAATGCTGCACCACCAAATTGAGGACATGTGCCAGGCATGGCACAGGTGTCAACTTTCCCTGTTGAAGGGTGGACAGAAAGTTAGTTCCATTATAGCACACCACCTGTTAGGAAAGAAAAGATTTGCCTGGTGAAGTCAGGCCATGTTCTGGACTTTTTTGCCGAGTTTTGCCATTCACCAAATAGCCCTATTTAAGCACCCTGCACCTGTCAGCAGGTGCTGTCCGTTCTACAGCGTCTGAGTACCTGTGAGCTTCAGCTCTCCTACCTGAAACCTGCTTCCTGTGTTGTTCCTGTGTACCGACCCGGCTTGCTCTGACCTGCTACCTATCTGCTTGCACCGACCCCGGCTATCCACGACCATCCGCTTGTCCGACCCTTCTGTACCTTGCCGCCAGCCTGTGAACGAACTCTGCTTGGACTTTGACTATTCTTCTGCCTGCCCCTTCTGTGCCTCTCTGATCCACCAGTTGCCGACCCAGCCTGCACAACCACTCTTCTGTCTGCACGACCTTCTGGAGCCTAACATCACCACCAGTGACCATCCAGCCCTCGTGCCATCCTGCAATCTGGGACTTCCTGTCTACACTACCAGGGGTCCCAGAATCGGGTGTGTAAGAGTGGTTTTTCCCTGCTAAGACAGACTCCACCACCAGGATCGTGACACCACCGTTACTGGCTCAAGCTTCTGTGGTATGAACCACCTCTGGGCCTGCCCCTGCAGAGCAGAAAGAATCTATGCTCCGGTTTGGCTCTTGTTCCCTAGACAGACCAGCTGAAGCACTGCATGGTATATTTTAGACTCCTTGAATGGCCCCTTGAATTCTTAAGGGTACTGGTGGTTCATAGGACTATCCAGCAGAGGAGGGCATGGGGGAGGAGGAGGTGGAGCTGACAGATCTTGCATCATCACCACCAGCTGTATGGAGATGTGGTAACAAAACAAGCTGCAGCACTGAGCCCTGTCCTGCATCCTTTCTAGTTGCAAGCAGAGTTACCCAGTGTGCTGTGAAGGAAATATATTGTCCCTGACCATGCTTGCTGGACCACATGACAGCAGTAATGTGGACTGCTGACTGCCTTGCAAACAATGCCAAATCATTGCCTTCGACATGATGGCACAGAGCGGTAATGGGCTTACGGGCAAAAAAATAGTGACTGGGAACCTGCTAAAGCTTGTGGTGTGCTGCTGGCAGACATGGTGCAAGGACCAAGTAGGGAGGCGAAGAATTGGGTCCCTTGTGTGTGGTTTCCAGGGGTTCTTGCCAACAGGCTGAGTGGTGGGAGGTTAAATGCCTTGTCAAGCATGTGGTACCCAAAAGGCTGGTATTTTTGCCACGGTTGATCTTCTAGTGACAGAGATTGCAAATTACAACAGTGTCATTGCCTGAACATGTGCTAAAAAAGGCCCAGATAGCTGATCTGTGGGAAGTGTGCCAGGAGATAACAGTGCCACAATGCGATGGCATAGGGTGGCTGTTCTCTACTCTTCCATTATGGCTACTTCTGGAGGACATCCTGCCTCTTTGGGGTTGTTTCTCCCCCTCACTTTTCCTCATCTGCTCTATCCGACACCCAAGTTGTGTCAGTGACCTCATCATCATCATCCCCTCTATCCTCATTATCATTAGTATAAGAAGTCTCCCAGAGAGGCACTGCCAATCTGTAACCACCACCAATCCCAATCGTACTGAAATAAGAAAAACACCTATTGGTGGGACTTTGAGGGTAGTGGTACAGAATACATAACAGATTAGGTTTAGTCTAAAAAGTATAGATATTTATTGACACAAAAATCCAAGCATAAAATGACATACATCAAGGAGAAATGAGTGCATATGAAAAGCTGTATTCATTTAAAAAGCAGAAAAATATCTGACATATATTGCACAAACCAACGGTTGAGTATATGTATAGAGGCAAGTTACATTCCACAGTCCTATGCAAAAGGAAAAGATTCTATCACAGCAGTCCCAGTCCATGTAGAAACCTTTGACACTTAGATCCCTTCCAGTACAATCACATCCGAAGTAATGGATTATATCAGAGCTGTCCCAGTCCATGTAGAAACCTTTGGCACTTTGATCGCTTCCAGTACAATCACATCCGAAGTAAGGACTCTTTTCCTTTTGCATAGGACTGTGGAATGTAACTTACCTCTATACATATACTCAACTGTTGGTTTGTGAAATATATGTCAGATATTTTTCTGCTTTTTAACTGAATACAGCTTTTCATATGCATTCATTTCTCCTTGATGTATGTAATTTTACGCTTGGATTTTTGTGTCAATAAATATCTATACTTTTTAGACTAAACCTAACGTGTAATGTATTGTGTACCACTACCGTCAAAGTCCCACCAATAGGGTTTTTTCTTATTTTATCCTCATTATCATGGGAGCCAACTTGGGAATATACTAATACGCTGAGGCTGGGGAAACATGACTGCGCATTCTCAAGAAGTAAGTGGCTGATGCTGTGTTCAAATAATTCAGCTGACTCCCCCATCCATGATGCTGGGCTATGGGAAAAGTAGCTGTGGACAAGGAGGAAGAATAAGCCCCTCTGGCAGCTGTGGTGGACTGCGCATTAGTGTCAGCTTGGGTGATAGAGGATGAGGAGGATAAGGATGATTTAGTAAGCCAGTCCACCACCTCCTCTACATGCTGCGGCTGTACAGCAGAAGTAGGCAAGCTCAGTACTCCAGCTGGGCTGAAATTACAAATCCCATCATGCCTCTACCTTGGGGAGTCATGCCTTTGGCTGTCAGAGTCTTTTAATGCCTCATGTGACTTGTAGTTCTACAACAGCTGGAGTGCCAAGGTTGCCTACTCTGGCTGTACAGCATGGGCAACATTAATAAACAGACCACATCCACCTTTTCCTGTAAACGCAGACGCTGCTGGCCCCCTCATAGTGTAATGGGAACGTCTGCCTCTCCTTGTTGGCCTTCCAGACATAATGGGGGGGGGGGGTTATTACCCACATTTAATAGAAACTGGGAAATGTGTGATTAAATGCACTTTTTTGAATGAAAAGTGGTGTTTGGTTCACTTTAAATTGAGGACTGATGCTCCTAGAAATGTAAAAACTATAACAATATTTGAAAAAAAGGGGGAACAACAGTGCGCATGTGCGAGAGTTCCGTAATGTCCGCTTAAGACCGGAGGTCCGCACCGCCCCAGGACCCCGGCACCCACACAGCTTGTTCTACTTGGCCCACAGCCACTCGGAGCACCCCCAGACCAATCCTGGATGTCTGGTCCATCCGCAAGGAGGAACCTAGGATCGCAATTCGTGGACCCTACAGATTCAGGGTGTACCAAGATGGCCACATGCAACCAGAGCAGATGGAGACAAGGACTCAAGGCAAGTGCTAGCCCCTGCCACTCTAACCTTTCTCCCTGCGACCTTTGGGATTGCTCCTCACACCCTGACCCCCTCACCGGCCTCCACGGAGTCATTTATCTCCCGCACTCTGGAGGAGAGCTCCTTCTCCCCAGACGGGCCTACTCCGACCTACCACTCTCCAGCCTCAGCCTTGAATACACCTGGCCTGGAGCCCAATATACAGATACAGTAGCAGATATGTTTAACCATTTTGCGGAACTACTGGAGAAAGGCCTATTAGCAACAGCATCTAAAATCACAGGAGACATCCGCGCTAATTTTCAGGCCTTAGGCTCCAGAATAGTGGCCATAGAACAAAAAGTGAATGCAACAGCTTCTAGAGTGAACCAGAATACTGACAATATCCAAGTCCTCCAAAATCAACTTGAAACGGCCCTATCCAGAATAGATGACCTGGAAAACCGCTCAATATGGTATAACTTTAGAATCCGAGGCCTACCGAAGTCCATCACAGATGCACCCGGAGCAGTCCGGGACCTACTCCAGAACCTCATCCCCGGGATCCCACAACATTTTCTCGAGCTGGACAGAGCCCACAGATCTCTTGCCCCCCCAGAAAAGATGGGTTCATAAGGGATATTATAGTAAAGCCTCACTTCTATGCCATCAAAGAGGAAGTTCTAAAGCTATCCTGCAACAATCCACAGCTCTCCACATGGTCATCAGATCCAAATGTTCGCGGACATTTCACCTTCTATGATTCAAAGGCAAAGAGCCCTCAAGCCCCTACTCCCGGCCCTCTCACAGAAAAATATTAAATACTGGTGGGTCTTCTCTTTCACAGCCAAATTCTCCTGGAATGGCAAGACTTTCTCCTTCTCAAACTTTCCAGAGGGTGAGAAACTTCTCCTGGACCTCATGATAATCTCCCAGGAAGTCGCCATGGACTGTTCCATCCCGTCAGGGAGCTCCACCAAAAGACCTCAACCCTCCAGTCCAGTCACCCCCTTGTTGACCCAGGCCAAATCCAAGAGAGTGAAAGACATAAGACCCCCCTAAGAGCTCCACACAGGGCCAAGACCTATTCAGCAACTTTTGTTATCCATCTTACACAGATGTGAACACTCCTGTTGAGTGAGCCTAGGGCTCTTAACACTGTTGTTTCCTTGTCGCCTTAGTCCGACTGTTCTGTTTCAAGTTTGATGTTAATTCTCTAACCTGAGGGTGCACCCACTCAGTGTCTATTCTACCGTGACTACCCTGTTGGAAGCCCCACACAAAGAAAGCGATTACCCACTTCCCGGGAGAACTCCTCGGGCCAGCTGTGGACCTCAACTCCCTGCACTGACTACAGTGCAGAGACTTCAGAGACACACACTTTGGCCCCCTCTGACTCTCCTCCCCTTGGTCAGAAACAACAAAGATGAGATTAAGATTACCCATCTATAGAAACTCTGCTCGGTGTCACACCGTACTCAGTTGATGCGCTGCGGGTGGTTATTGCTCCCTCGGGGTTGACTGTTTTTTTTCCTAGACTACCCGCCCCCCGGAGCAGGGAGGCGGGTAGCCCAGAAATGTCTTCAGGGTCCCAACGACCCCACAATTCAGTGTTATATTCGCTTGTTTTGTTTTTGTTATGCTTATTGTTGTGGGACTGCGGGACCTGGGGCGGGTCCCTCGTGCACTCGACTACCCCTCAGACCCGGTTATAACGAGCCCGCGGGATAGGAAATCTGCCCTCACAAGGGGCCAGACTTTTTTTTATTAGGTGCCTGGCTCGGCCTGACTCAACCACATACCTAAGGTCTCCATCAAGACCATTCCTCGGTCTTATCCTTATCCTTATCCCTCTTCTCTTCCTTCTCTCTCCCTAACCTTTCTCTCTCTTGCAGCCAACCACCAGCAGAATGCCTCCCGCCCCCAGACATGTCGGGGTTTCCAGCTCCCCCAGCAGCAGCAGACAGACAATAGAGACAGACTTTGACAGGTAAGTGATGGTTTAGATGCTTATGCCCCCTCGCTGACACCCAATGGTTACTCCCCACCTCTGGATTGCCACACATAACACAGAAGGTCTAAACTCCCCAGTTAAGAGAAGGAAAGTGTTTGATCAGTATCGATCCCTTAAGCTAGATATCATCATGGTCCAGGAGACACACTTTCCGGCTCGGTACAGTTCCTCCACTCCCAGTTCCTGCTCTTCTTCCTTGCCAATGCTTTCAATAAAACCAGGGGTACTGCTGTGCAGTTCTCAAAGCGCTGCAACTTCACCTGGCTGTCAGATCACAAAGACCTGGAGGGAAGATACATTTTAGTTAAAGGCACCATAGAGGGACACCTGTACTCTATAGTGGCTTATTACACCCCAAATAAAGTGCAAGCGCACTTCTTCCAAAAATTACTTAAAGTAGTAAGCCCCATGCTGGAGGGAACGGTCATCTTCGGAGGAGACTCCAATACGGCTTTCGACCAGGGCTTAGACAAAAAGAGATCCAAAGCGAACCAATTAACTTGCCCCACTAAAGCCAGCCTTAAGATTGCAAAATACCTCTATAGTCATGGACTAGTGGATATATGAAGGGAATTGAACCCCACCAAACGTGACTTTGCCCACTTTTTGTGCCCTCAACAGTCATATGCACATATAGACCACCTCCTAGTCTCCCCCAACGTCATCCCAGCTTCAATCTCAGCTTCGATAATCGACACGGTATGTTCAGACCATGCCTTAGTAACACTATCCCTAAGCAAACCAATGTCTAGTCTTCCCTTCAAAAACTGGCGCCTTAATGAATCAATCTTGAGTGACCCTGTTAGATCAGCCAACAAGGTGACTATACAGGGGAATTCATCCCAACTCAAAAAGGAAAGGCACCTAGATTTAGAGAAACTAGAAAATAATTTCAAGGCGTACAAGGCCAAACACAAGCAAGACCCAAACAGCGTCCCTATTACACAACTAGACCCGGCCAGACTGGCCCTGAACCTAGCGCTAACGGTGAAAGCTGAAAAACACCTGAGGTGGACTAGGGCTACATTTTACTACCAAAAAGATAAGATAGGATCTATGTTAGCCTCAAAACTCTCCCCCAGATTCCAGTCGTACGCTCTACCCAAAATTAGAGTAGCAGGACTACCCCCAACAGCTGACCCCAACAACATTCTAGATGCCTTCCAGGCATTTTATGCCCAGTTATACAGCCCGGCGACTCCGAACAGAACAGCGGCAATTTCCAGGTTCCTGTCAGAGTCCCCAATCCCAACACTATCTCCAGAACACATTGCGGCCCTAGAAGAGCCCTTCACGACATACGAGGTACTGGAGGTCATTAAAAGTCTTAAAACTGGATCAGCCCCTGGCCCGGATGGCCTTTCTGTGCCTTATTATAAGGCATTCTCAGAAACATTGGCCCCATACATGGTCAAATTCTTCAACTCCAAAACCCTGGGAGCCCCCCTTGATCCCCAGCTGCAGCTTTCATAACAGTCATCCCCAAACCAGGCAAGAGCCCCGAAGAGGTGGGTAATTACAGACTCATCTCTTTGATCAACAACAACCAAGATCCTCACCAAGATATTGGCCAACCGCTTAGCCTTATTTATAAACCAATACATTCACAGGGATCAAGTGGGGGTTATCCCAGGGCGACAGGGCCCTGACCAAATCCGACGGGCCATAGACATAATCTCTGTTCTCCAGTCCAATTAGGCCCAAAGCAAAAAGGTATGCTGCTTTCCCTTGACCTCAAAAAAGCCTTTGATTCGATGTCCTGGCCATACATCACACAGTTATTAGAAGCCTGGGGGTTTGGGCAACATTTCAGGGGCATTATTCAAGCCTTGTACTCCAGCCCGTCCGCGGTGATAAGGCTTCACGGTCTCCAATCAAAACAGCAAGAGGCACCAGACAGGGGTGCCCTCTATCCCCCCTCATATTCGCGATCGCTATCAAGACCCTCGCCAATGCTATTCGCTCCAACCATAATATCCAAGGAGTCTCCTGTGGACCTCATACTCACAAATATGGTCTCTTCGCGGATAACGTCCTCCTGTTCATCACCTCACCACTCATTGCTCTCCCTAACCTCACTAAACTCCTAGATAATTTTGCGGACATCTCAGGCTTACAGGTCAACTTCTCAAAATCCCATGCCCTTAATGTTTCACTGCCGATGGAGCTGGCCGAACAATTGAAAACATCATTCAATTTCACATGGAAGGAATCTTCCATTCAATATTTAGGAATCTCCCTAACAGCAAAAATAGAACAACTATACAAAGCCAACTATTCCTCTAGTACAACAAGCTAGAAATGGACTTACAATCCTTGTCAAAAGGGGAACTATCCTGGCTTGGAAGAATTAACACCTTTAAAATGACCCTCCTCCCCAGAATCCTATATCTATTCAGATCCCTCCCTATACGCATAAAAAATATCACCTTAGGGCCTTTCAGGGGAAGGTCGCCAGATTTGTTTGAGGGAATAAAAGCTTTAGACTCTCCTAGAAAACCCTATGCCAACTGAAATCAGAAGGAGGACTGGGACTACCCAACCTTCTCTAGTATTACCAGGCTTCTAGACTAGCCCAGCTATCACTGGTTTACTCTGATTCCGAGAAGCCAGACTGGATTCAAATAGAGAGACAGGCGGCCCCCTCATACACCCTGGACTTCCTCCTCTGGGTCCCCCAAAAGCAACACCCCCCCATTCTTTCACCAGTCCTTTCCCAAGAGTTAGCAAATTGGGACACCCTTCAAAAAGTCCCGTCCCTTATCTTCAAAACTCGCCCTCTTGCACAACCTGGACTTCCCACCAGGTCTCAACATAAAAGCTTTCAAATGGTGGATGGATAGGGGACTGGACTGAATCGGACACTTCTATACCCCAAGGGGACCTCTTTCTCTGGACTATTGTGTGAGCAATCTGGAACTGCCAGCTGCAGAACGGTTTAGATTCTGCCAGATCCGACACTTCCTAACCAGATCCCCCCACGGTTACATTCTATGAACAATGGTGAGGCCAACCAGGGGTTCAGAGAGGAGGGATCTCCACCATCTACCATTCACTTGCCCTGCCGATTGACAAATTGCCTTACATGAAGGCTTGGGAAAATGATTTACAATTCCAATGGGATCTGGACAGGTGGCACTCAGTAAGTAATAGGGCTTTTAAGGGGATTGCCAACTCCTCGTTAATCGAAGTGAGCCTCAAAGTATCCACCAGATGGTACATGATGCCACTCAGGCTATCCAATATCTTTCGCACAGCAGATCCGCAATGCTTCAGGGACTGCCATTTGCTGGGTTCTATGGCCCACATCTGGTGGCAATGCCCCAGAATCAGAAAGTTCTGGTCCAAAATCTTCCAACTAATCCTTAAAGTCACATGTTGCCATTTGCCCAGATCCCCAGCCATCGCTTTGATGAACGCGGACCTTCCTAATTCCACTAAAAGCTCTGGCAAATTGATCCACTTTATCTTTCTGGGTGCCAAGTTGACAATTGCCAAGGCCTGGAAAAAGCCTAAAGTCTCACTTCAAATGGCAAAATGCAAGAACTCTTGGATCATGATGCAAGAAAAAATGGTTAGTAGCATCCCTAACTCTACCCAAAATTCGAAGCTATATGTGAACTCTGGGCCAACCACATGGGAATTTCCCTGGTCCCGGGAGCCAATAACTAGAAACTACCCCACTGCTCCTCTCATGCTTGGCTTTACCCCCTCCCTCTCTCTTCTCCCCCTCTCTCTCTGCTTCTACTCTCCTTTTCCCCTCCCAGGTAAAACCTATATAACGTACAGCTAGAGTTGAGCGAACCCGAACTGTAAAGTTCGGGTTCGTACCGGACTTTAGGGTGTCTGTGTCCCAATCCCGGGTTCGGGTATTTTTTTGCGCCTGTTGAATAGCTGCAGGGCAGCCAATCAACAAGCGTTTCACTCGTTTGCCCTTAGAAGCCATCACAACCATGCCTACTAATGGCATGGCTGTGATTGGCCAGTGCATCATGTGACCCAGCCTCTATATAAACTGGAGTCACGTAGTGCTGCATGTCACATCATCTCATACTAGTGTAGGGAGAGGATGCTGCTGCTGCTGCTGTGAGGGACAGATAAGCTTTAGAAAATCATCTCATACTAGTGTAGGGAGAGGATGCTGCTGCTGCTGTGAGGGACAGATTAGCTTTAGAAAATCTGTTAAAAACAGCAATTTATTGGTGGGTGGGTGCTAGAGGAGATTTTTGTTTGCTAGAGTACATTTTGTTTGCTAAGCAAAGTGCCTCATATAAAACCTAAGCAATTTTTCTGTTTGTTAGGTGGGCATTTGCAGCCATTTTTGCAAGTGCAGTGCAACTGCTTGTGTGTCAGGGATACTACTTTAATCATGTTCTGTTAATTCATTTTGGCATATTTAAATACTGCTTTTACATTGCAGTTAGACAAATTTAAAAAATTGTTTTTTTTTGTACAAAATATTACATTTGCGGCCAGCGGGGCATTTCTTGCACAAAATTAAAAAGTGTGTCTATATTGCTGGTTTAAAAAAAATATATATTCTAAATATTACATTTGCAGCCAGCGGTCCATTTCTTGCACAAAAATAAAAAGTGTGTCTACATTGCTGGTTTAAAAAAAGATATTCTAAATACTACATTTGCAGCCAGCGGTGCATTTCTTGCACAAAAATAAAAAGTGAGTCTACATTGCTGGTTTACAAAAAAAATATTGTAAATACTACATTTGCAGCCAGCGGTGCATTGGTTTAAAAAAAAAAGAATAATAAATAGTGCTACATAGTACATTTGCACCTTGCTGTACATTTATTGCACAAAATTAAAAAGTTTGTCGACATTGCTGGTTTAAAAAAAAAAAAAAACAGTGCTAAATAGTACATTTGCACCTTGCTGTGCATTTCTTGCACAAAATTAAAAAGTGTGTCTACATTGCTGGTTTAAAAAAAAAATAGTGCTACATAGTAAATTTGCACCTTGCTGTGCATTTCTTGCACAAAATTAAAAAGTGCGTCGACATTGCTGGTTTAAAAAAAAAGAATAATAAATAGTGCTACATAGTACATTTGCACCTTGCTGTGCATTTCTTGCACAAAATTAAAAAGTGCGTTAACATTGCTGGTTTAAAAAAAAAATAAAAAATAGTGCTACATAGTACGTTTGCACCTTGCTGTGCATTCCTTGCACAAAATTAAAAAGTGCATCTACATTGCTGGTTTAAAAAATAATATAAATTTGTGCTAAATAGTACATTTGCGTCCAGAATGAGGAGAGCGTCAAATAAGGGATGTGGTCGTGGTGCTGCTGGTGCTGCTGGTGCTCCTGGTGTTGGTGGTGTTGGTGAAGTTCCTGTTGCAAGGAGAGGACGTGGTCGATCTGTGCCAGCTACACGCACAAGTGAAACACCTTCCTCAGGTGCGAGTAGCCGACAGAACCTTCAACATTATATGGTAGGCCCGAATGCCGTTCAACGAATGGTGAGGCAAGAACAAGCACAGGCAATAGTAGATTGGGTGGCTGACAATGTCTCCAGTTCCATCACATTGTCTCCTACCCGGTCCCTTGCTGAAAGCTCAGAGTTGGTACCTGAACCCCATGGCCATCTGTCTTTCACCTCAGCCCCATGTAAATCAGCAAAGCAGTCTGAGTCCCAAGTCATGCAGTAGTCTCTTATGCTTTTTGATGACTCTGCTGGTGTGCTTTCCGTGGGCCATCCACATAGCCCTGCCCCAGAAGTGGAAGACATTGAGTACACCGATGCCCAACCACTTCTGTTTCAGGATGAGCACATGGAAACACCACCGCAGCACGCCTCTGATGATGACGAAACTGCTGTGGCTTTCTACAGTGTGCAGACTGACAAGGAGGGCAGTGGTGAAGAGTGGGTGGAAGATGATGTGGAGGATGATGAGGTCCTAGACCCCACATGGAATGAAGGTCATGCGAGTGACATGTGCAGTTTGGAGAAAGAGGTGGTGGTCGCCCAGAGGCACCAGCACAGCAAAAGAGGAAGCAGGTTGCAAAAGCGGAGCGACCGTCCCCTAGACAGTACCCAGGGACCTAGCACACCAGAGGCAGCTCAAAGGAGTACCCTTCAGACAATGTGCTGACGACAAGACACGAGTGGTTTGCACGCTGTGCAATCAAACCCTGAAGCGAGGTATAAATGTTCTAAACCTGAGCACAACCTGGATGACCAGGCATCTACATGCAAAGCACGAGCTGCAGTGGAATAAGCACCTCAAAATCCAAGAAAGGTCTCGGGCCCCTCCTGCTTCCTCTTCTGCTGCTGCCTTGGCCTTTTCCTCCACATCTACAGTGCCAGTGTCACCTGCCACCCAGCAAACAGATGATGGGACAGCAACGCCACCATGTCCACCACCGTCCCCAAGCATTTCCACATGGTCCCATGGAAGCTTACAGCTGTCCATCTCCCAAACACTGGAGAGAAAGAGGAAGTACCCCCCTACCCACTCGCGATCCCTGGCCCTGAATGCCAGCATTTCAAAATTCCTGACCTTTGAAATGCTGTCATTCCGTCTGGTGGACACGGACAGATTTAAAAACCTGATGGCAGTGGCTGTCCCACAGTATGTGGTTCCCAGCCGCCACTATTTTTCCAGATGAGCCATCCCTTTCCTGCACAAACAAGTCGGGGACAAGATCAAGTTTTCACTGCGCAACGCCATCTGTGGCAAGGTCCACATAACCACTGATACATGGACCAGTAAGCATGGGCCGGGATGCTATGTCTCGCTAACTGCACACTGGGCAAATGTAGTGGTGGGTGAGCCTGAGGAGGATAGCAGTTTGGTGCATGTCCTTCCACCACCGAGGATTGCAGGGCATTTCTCTTTGCCTCCTGTTGCCTCCTACTCCGCTTCCTCCTCCTCTACCACCTTCTCATCCACTCAGCGTAACGCCTTCACCACCAACTACCATCCAGGGGGAAACGACAGCAGGCTGTTTTAAAACTGCAGGGGGGGAAACACTGCGCAGGAGCTGTGAACAGGCATTGAACAACAGGCCGATGAGTGGTTGTTGCCACTGAGCCTCAAGCCTGGCCTGGTGGTGTGCGATAATGGGCGAAAGCTAGTAGCAGCTCTGGGCCTAGCCGGTTTGACGCACATTCCTTGCCTGTCGCATGTGCTGAATTTGATGGTGCAAAAATTTCTAAAAAACTACCCGGATATGTCAGAGCTGCGCCCTCTGTGCGGGCTGTCTGTGCACGCTTTCGGCGTTCTCACCCTGCTGCTGCTCGCCTGTCTGCGCTGCAGCGGAACTTCAACCTTCCTGCTCACCGTCTCATATGCGACGTGCCCACAAGGTGGAACTCCACCTTGCACATGCTGGAGAGACTGCGAGCAGCAGCAGGCAATAGTGGAGTTTCAGCTGCAGCATGCACGGGTCAGTCGCTCTACGGAACAGTACCACTTCCCCACCAACAAATGGGCCTCCATGCGAGACCTGTGTACCATATTGCGGTGTTTCAAGCACTCCACCAACATGGCCAGTGCCAATGTTGTTGTTCTCAGCTTTACTATCCCACTTCTATGTCTCCTTGAAAAAACACTTCGGGCGATGATGGAAGAGGATGTGGCACAGGAGGAGGAGGAAGAGGGGTAATTTCCACAGTTATCAGGCCAGTCATTCACAAGTGGCTCGGAGGGTGGGTTCCTGCACCAGCATAGGCCAGGTAAAAAAAATTCAAGCCATGGCACAGTTCTGGAGGATGAGGAGGACAAGGATAATGAGGAGGAGGAGGAACCGTGTTCACAGCAGGGTGGCACCCAACACAGCTCGTGGGCATCACTGGAGCGTGGCTTGGGGGATACAGAAGACACAGATGATACACCTCCCACAGAGGACAGCTTGTCTTTGCCTCTGGGCAGCCTGGCACACATGAGCGACTACATGCTGTAGTGCCTGCGCAACCACAGCCGAGTTGCCCACATTGTAACTTGTGCTGATTACTGGGTGACCACCTTACTGGATCCCCATTACAAGGACAACATGCCGTCCTTAATTCCCTCACTGATCGGAAGATGCGCGACTACAAGCGCACGCTGGTAGACGCGCTGCTGAGGGCATTTCCAAATGACAATGAGGGCTCAGTGTAAGCACAAGGCGAAGGCAGAGGAGGAGAAAGAGGTCACCAACGCAGCTGTGGCACCGCCAGCACCTCAGAAGGCAGAGTTAGCATGGCTGAAATGTGGAAAAGCTTTGTCAGCAGCACGCCACAACAAACAGCACCACCAGCTGATAGGCAACTTCTTAGCAGGAGGCAGCATTTCAGCAACATGGTGGAACAGTATGTGTGCACACGCCTACATATACCGACTGATGGGTCTGCCCCATTCAACTTCTGGGTCTCCAAATTGGGCACATGGCCTGAGCTTGCTCTTTATGCCTTGGTGGTGCTGGCCTGCAGCCAGTGTATTGTCTGAACATGTGTTTAGCACGGCAGGGGACGTTACTACAGACAAGCGCAGCCGCCTGTCCACAGCCAACGTGGACAGGCTAACGTTTATTAAAATGAACCAGGCATGGATCCCACAACACTTGTCTGTACCTTGTGCAGAATAGACATTTATACCAGCCTCACACAGCCATTGGTATACTTAAGTGAGCCTATTCTTTTTTTTTTATAGAACATAAGTCTTTATTGGAATTTGTAACAGGAGAAACATGAAAAATAAACCATGGTACATTTTATATGGAAAAAGTGAACCCGTGCTAGAACATCTCTGGGTTTGTCTGCAGATAGTGATCTTTTTTTTATTTTTTTAATATGTCTCAATATTTTGGGAGCTACCCCAATTAGAAAAAAATAAACAAACAAAAAACAGTGTTGGCTACCTCCTCCTCCTCCACCGCCACTTTTTTATGTGATTTTAAGTTATTTCCCTATCCACATTTGTTTGCAGGGCACTTGTCCTACTCTTACCCCCATTTTGCTTCCTTTTGCAGCCCTCTAGCCCTTTCCAGGACTTTTTTAGAGCCATTTTAGTGCCCAAAAGTTCAGGTCACCATTGACTTCAATGGGGTTTGGGGTCAAACTCAAACTTTTTCGTGAATTTCGGCCGAACCCGCCAAACCTGAACATCCAGGTGTCCGCTCAACTCTACATACGACTGTAAATTCAGAAACAGATTAGGTGGGACCCATACCCCCATGCAGCCCTCCTATGGACACAGCCAGATTTCCAGCCTTAAATGATCTTGCTAAGGGAATATCCCCTCCCACTCTTTGCACCCAGTCTCCCTCCCCCCCACATCTCCCAGGGGGTCCCCTGTGGGAGAGAACTCTGCCAGGCACAGCTTGATCCCGACTGGGGTGCCGGCGGAGGCCCTCCTTCTGAGGTCCTCCCCACAGTTCTATAGTCCCGGGACCCCGGGGAGAGGGTATACTGGGGACGAAGGCCCTGGTGCAATGTAAGATGATTTAGGCCTCTTCACAGTTTTTGATTGTCTCTGGAACTCTTATTACCTGCAATACCTAGGTACTATATTGCCCTTTATTCTGTCTTTTATTAAATAAAATGTATTGAAAGTAAAAAAAAATGGGGAACATCAGTGTCTCGGTCAGAAAACCTGCAGCTGAGATTTAAAAAAAAGGGAGCAGGCAGGGGAAAAAAAAATGCAGCAGACAAAAAAAAAAAGAAAAGAGTATACAGCACTGTTTACAGCACTTGTCAAACACTGCACTACACTAACACACTACACTATACTGACACACTATACTAACACTACACTAACACTTGTGGCGTTATGAAAGGCAAGGTAATCAATGGATGTTATGTTTCACCTTGCATGCGTTCAATTGCAGGCAACTAAGGTGGAATCTGGTCTGGGTTTTACCAGCCACCTTGGCAGAGTGGGTTCCGGACCAGATTTTGTGGTCCACTTGTGTCCATCAACAGGTGGTATAAAGGAAGCAGACCTGAATCAGATAAGGGCTCTGACCTGGGACTCAGGAGCCATCAAGCCCGAGAAAGCTGGTGAAATTAACTTTGCTTTGTGACTGAAAAAAGGTTTGCAGTATCTTTGTTTTGTGGGTGACTGGGAGAAGCCTTTCACCTCTGAGTTAGGAAACTGAAACTGTTTAGTGCCTGGATGGTGAGGATTTCTTTTCTGTTTTGTTTATCTGATTTACCTGCAACCTTTTAAATAAACATGGCTACAAGTCAGATTTTTAAGAAAACCTGCCGTTCAAACTACCTTTTTCCCAGGGAAGGTGATCCACATTGAGCTAATCCCTCACACATGGTGGATTTGGTGGACATCTTCCTGAACAAGTGGAAATATGAAGGATGTATTAAAAGCCCTGTTGCAGCCCACTGCAACCCAGCAGGAGAACAATCACCAGCAACAGGAGGCAAACCATCAGCAGCAAGAAACCAATCGCCAGATCGCACAGACCACTGCAGAGCAGGAGGCAAATCACCAGCAGCATGAAATGAATTGCCAGGCCATTTCAGCCCAGCAGGAGACAAATCGCCAGTTTGCGGGGGATTGAATTAAAGAAGGGGTCCGCAAGTCCTTTACCGGTGGAACAGAAAATGTTGCGTGCCAGCTATTTCCTGCAGAAGATGACACCTGCAGATGATGTGGAAGTGTACCTAGCAACAAGTGTCGATGTCCGAGAAGGATGGCAAAAAGAGCAATGGGCAGGACTGCTAGTGCCGTTCATGACAGGAGAACTTCAAAAGGCCTATTATGACCTGGAATCAGAGGCTGCCCAGAACTATGAGACACTGAAAGTCACCATTGCAGCCTGGGCTCAACGGGCGCATCGCTGGTCATACAGTACTAACATGCCACCCCGCTCCCAAATGTTTGACTTGATACATCGAAATGGTTGCAGCTAGAGACTTTGCCGGGCCATAAGATTGTGGAGCATGTGATCATGGACAATTATTTATGGGCGCGCTCTGCCACTTTAAGGAAATGGGTCAGCCACGGGGACCCTAAGACTGCAAACCAGCTGGTAAACCTGGTAGAGAAATATACTGCTGCTGAGGACTTGTTTCATTCAATGTGAAAAATCGCCCGGAGAATCCGGTAAGCCTGTTCCAGGGTTCAAGGGCGCGGGGAATGATTACAAGACTGTTGCTACAAATAATGAGACTATGGGCTCAGGACCTAAAGACTAGCCAAATAGGTCAGGAAGGTCTCTGAGGCCATTTAGAGGACTGGGTACAGAAAATATAAAATGTTATCGCTGCCATGCATTTGGTCATATTGCTGCTAACTGTTCCCTAAATGATGAACCAATGCAATGTGATAATGTTTACTTGACAAAACGCATGTCTCTTTTTACACAGGTTGCATGTACTGCAACATGTTCGGAACGCATGGAAAAACAAATGTGTGTGATTTCAGTTGATGGACAGCTAGTCTCGGCTCTGCTAGATTCTGGTAGTGTGGTGACATTAGTCCAAAGTGATTGTGTAAATCCTGCAAAGTTACACCCTAGCACTTAAATAAACAAAAGAAAAAAGAACCGCCCTTACATCACTAAATTCAAACCAAATGGATATTACTCCACCTGGATATAAGTAATGCAGACGCTACCAAAATGAACACCTACTTGGTAAGGCAAACCTGTGCAAATTACTGATAAGGTGCAAGGATACAGTGGGTAAGCTTTGATTTTGTAGTCTTATATTTGCCCCATATATATTAGGGACCATTTGTTGGTTATCCACTCCTCTTATCTTTTTAGCCGGTAACGATACCTCTAGCAACTACATTAAAAAGGGATTCGGCCCCTTTATCTCTTGTGGGGTCCCCATATCTTATTCTACTAGCCAACAACTAGCAGGTAATAGAAATTGAGACATAATAAAGAAAGCTCTATGGAACCTGTTGTTTTGTACTTACATATACATATATGATTTCTAGCACTCACCTGCAATATACCAAGTCCTTGGAGTCCAGGTTTCGAGGTTTATATCCCCTGTGTCCGCCCCCCTGAGCGCCTTCCTTGATCGTACAGAGTCATATGTAAGCATCATTCTGTATGGGCGCTGTATACATTTATACCTATATTAACCACTTGCCGACCGTGGCACTCATTGTTCTGGGAGGACGTTATAACACGTCCTCCCAGAATCGCGCTCCCGCGCGCCCCCTGGGGCGCGCACCTGGGAGCATCCGTGACCGCTGGGTCTATGAGACCCAGCACATCACGAATCACAGTAAATGGCCGCTTGGGGCGGCCGTTTACCACGTGATTGCTCCGTCAAATGACGGAGCATCACATGTAGACAAGCCGGCGGAAGTACCGGCTTGTCTCTCCCCTCTCCGCACCGATCGGTGCAGTGTGACAGCAGAGGGGGAGAGGGGGGAAGAGAGGAGATGCAGCGGTGCTGTGGGCAGGATTTGAAGTGCCCACAGCACCGCTATGTGCCAGGCAGGGACCCCCATCAAGCTTCACCCATGCCCACGCCCTCATCCATGTCCACCCATCAATCCATGCCCACCCATCACCCATGCTCATCCATCCATCACCCATGAATCCATGCCCACCCATCCGTGCCCACCCATCCGTGCCCACCCATGACCCATCCGTCACCCATGCATCCATGCTCC
>BLSH010514122.1:565398-577484 GCA_018402905.1 Glandirana rugosa
ATCTTTTTATTAGACAGGGAATGTCCTGGTCGTCCTTGGAGAGGGAAATCTTGATCCTCTACTAATATCTTATTATTAGACAGGGAATGTCGTTGTCGTCCTTGGACTAGGATATCCTCATCCGTTACTAAAATCTTTTCATTAGACAGGGAATGTCGTCACGAGGGGTTGGGACAGGAGTTCCGGGTGGTTGTCCAGTACAAAAGTCCTAAAGGTAATAAAACGGTGGTAATTACTAAGGCAGTGAAACTGATCAAATCACCTGTGCAAAATAATGGAAATCCTGAAAACATGACCTGTTGGTGGGCCTTGAGGACAGGGTTGGGGAGCACTGCTGTAAGGGACAGATTACTTTTCTAAAATCATTGCCTACTCCTATAGGATCAGGTTCCTGCTGTTGCTGTAAGGGACAGATTATTATTCTATAATCATCTCCTAGTTCTAAAGGGAGAGGTTCCTGCTGGTCCTGTAAGGGACAGATTATTTTTCTAAAATCATTGCCTACTCCTATAGGGTCAGGTTCCTGCTGTTGCTGTAAGGGACAGATTATTGTTCTATAATCATCTCCTAGTTCTAAAGGGAGAGGTTCCTGCTGGTCCTGTATTGTCTGAACGTGTGTTTAGCACAGCAGGGGGCGTTATCACAGACAAGTGCAGCCGCCTGTCCACAGCCAACGTGGACAGGCTAACGTTTATTAAAATGAACCAGGCATGGATCCCACAAGACTTGTCTGTACCTTGTGCAGAACAGACATTCAGACCGGCCTCACACCGCCATTGTATACTTGTTTTTTTGAATATGCCTAAAGTTTTGGGGGCTACCCCAATTAGAAAAAAAACAAACAAACAAACAACAAAAAGTGTTGGCTACCTCCTCCTCCACCACCACCACTTCCACCTAAACCTCTAGGCTCCTACTCCACATCCACCCCCTTCACATTTTTATTTTTTTTATTTGATTGTAAGTTATTTTCCCTATCCCCATTTTTTGTAGGGCACTTGTCCTACTCTTACCCCCATTTTACTTACTTTTGCAGTCCTCTAGCACTTGCCAGGACTTTTTTTACAGCCATTTTTGTGCCGAAAAGTTTGGGTCCCCATTGACTCCAATGGGGTTCGGGGTAAAGTTCGGTACCAAACCCAAAATTTTTCGTGAAGTTCGGTTGGACCCGCCGAACCCAAACATCCAGGTGTTCGCTCAACTCTATAGGGGGGTACTTCCTCTTTCTCTCCAGTGTTTGGGAGATGGACAGCTGTAAGCTTCCATGGGACCATGTGGAAATGCTTGGGGATGGTGGCGGACATGGTGGTGTTGCTGTCACATCGTCTGTTTGCTGGGTGGCAGGTGACAGTGGCACTGTAGAGGTGGAGGAAGAGGCCAAGGCAGCAGCAGAAGAGTAAGCAGGAGGAGCCCGAGACCTTTCTTAGATTTTGAGGTGCTTATTCCACTGCAGCTCGTGCTTTGCATGTAGATGCTTGTTCATGCAGGTTGTGCTCAGGTTTGGAACATTTATGCCCCACTTCAGGCTCTAATTGCACAGCGTGCAAACCACTCGTGTCTTGTCGTCAGCACATTGTCTGAAGAACTGCCACGCCAGGGAACTCCTTTGAGCTGCCTTTGGTGTGCTAGGTCCCTGGGTGCCGTGGGTAGTAGCAGGCGTACTGTCTAGGGGAGGGTCGCTCCGCTTTTGCAACCTGCTTCCTCTTTTGCTGTGCTGGTGCCTCTGTGCGACCACCACCTCTTCCTCCAAACTGCACACGTCACTTGCATGACCTTCATTCCATGTGGGGTCTAGAACCTCATCATCCTCCACATCATCTTCCACCCACTCCTCACCACTGCCCTCCTTGTCAGTCGGCACACTGTAGAAAGCCACAGCAGTTGGCACCAGTGTTTCATTATCAGAGACGTGCTGCGGTGGTGTTTCCATGTCCTCATCCTGAAACAGAAGTGGTTTGGCATCGGTGCACTCAATCTCTTCCATTTCTGGGGTAGGGCTATGTTGATGGCCCACGGAAAGCACACCAGCAGAGTCATCAAAAAGCATAAGAGACTGCTGCATGACTTGGGGCTCAGACTGCTTTGCTGATTTACAAGGGGCTGAGGTGAAAGACAGATGGCCATGAGGTTCAGTTGTCAACTCTGAGCTTTCAGCAAGGGACTGGGTGGGAGACAATGTGAAGGAACTGGAGGCATTGTCAGCCACCCAATCTACTATCGCCTGTACTTGTTCTGGCCTCACCATTCGTTGAGCGGCATTCGGGCCTACCATATAATGTTGAAGGTTCTGTCGGCTACTCGCATCTGAGGAAGGTGTTTTACTTGTGCGTGTAGCTGGCACAGATCGACCACGTCCTCTCCTTGCAACAGGAGATTCACCAACACCAGCAGCACCACGACCACGTCCCTTATTTGACGCTCTCCTCATTCTGGACGCAAATGTACTATTTAACACAAATTTATATTATTTTTTTAAACCGGTGATGTAGACGTACCTTTTAATTTTGTGCAAGAAATGCACAGCAAGGTGCAAATGTACTATGTAGCACTATTTTTTATTTATTTTTTTAAACCAGCAATGTCAACGCACTTTTTAATTTTGTGCAAGAAATGCACAGCAAGATGCAAATGTACTATGTAGCACTATTTTTTTTTTTTTTAAACCAGCAATGTCGATGCACATTTTTAATTTTGTGCAAGAAATGCACAGCAAGGTGCAAATGTAGTATTTAGAATATTTTTTTTAAACCAGCAATGTAAACGCACTTTTTAATTTTGTGCAAGAAATGCCCTGCTGGCCGCAAATGTAATATTTTGCAAAAAAATAAAAAAAAATTAATTTGTCTAACTGCAATGTAAAAGCAGTATTTAAATATGCCAAAATGTTGCCAACTGAACTAACAGAACACGATTAAAGTAGTGTCCCTGACACACAAGCAGTTGCAAGTGCACTGCACTTGCAAAAATGGCTGCAAACGCCCACCTAACAAACAGAAAAATTGCTTAGGTTTTATATGAGGCACTTTGCTTAGCAAACAAAATGTACACTAGCAAACAAAAATCTCCTCTAGCACCCACCCCCCAATAAATTGCTGTTTTTAACAGATTTTCTAAAGCTAATCTGTCCCTCACAGCAGCAGCAGCATCCTCTCCCTACACTAGTATGAAATGATTTTCTAAAGCTAATCTGTCCCTCACAGCAGCAGCAGCATCCTCTCCCTACACTAGTATGAGATGATGTGACATGCAGCACTACGTGACTCCAGTTTATATAGAGGCTGGGTCACATGATGCACTGGCCAATCACAGCCATGCCATTAGTAGGCATGGCTGTGATTGCTTCTAAGGGCAAACGAGTGAAACGCTTGTTGATTGGCTGCCCTGCAGCTATTCAACAGGCGTGAAAAGCTACCCGAACCCCAAACGCAAACTCAGACTTTTTCTCAAATGTCCGTGTTCGGGACATGGACACCCTAAAGTCTGATACGAACCCGAACTTTACAGTTCGGGTTCACTCAACTCTACTAAAAAACATAAACCAACAAAGGAAAAAGAAAAAAAATGCAGTTGGTATTATAACATTCTCAGCATAACACATACCATAAGCACATCTACTTTGTAAAGGTAATATAAAACAAAACACAAAGATTAAAAAGTAATGTGATTTATTGTTCCAAGTGGACCAGGGTTCCCAGAGTTAGTCAAAAGAAAGCTTCCGACCAGACCAGGACATGTGAGTATGTTCATATGAGTAGAGGAGTTTGACCAAAACCACAGCTTCAGAAGTGTTTCGGGCATTTTGAGCGTTCCAGTGTTTGGCAATCAGAAGCCTGGAAGCAATTAGGACGTGCATAATAATTGAACGGAGAGAACTAGGGAAACTATCAATACCCAGGTTCAGGACAGCCAAAGCAGGATTAGGGGAGGTTAATACAACCGTCACCTCAGAGTATAGTAAATATTTTTTTTCCAGAAGCTGGTAATATTTCTACAGGACCAAAAATTATAGAAGAAATTACTACTGTGTCTGCAGCCTCTCCAACATAATGGGGAGTGGGAGGGGTAGAGCTGCGTCAGGCGGTAAGGAGTGAGGTACCAGTGGAGCAAGATCTTTTGTGTCAGTTCCTAGTGCTGAACACAGTGGGAGGAAGGGTAGACCTCTGAGAAGGCCTGAGTCCATTGAGAAGCAGTGAATGAGGATTGCAAGTCCTCTTCCCATAATAAAAAGGGCCTGGCTTTGAAAAAAAATGTGTTTGCATTGCAATAAATTATATTTTAGGGAGATACCTTTGCATCTGACAGGAGTAGGCAAGTAAAAGCGTAGTAGTTGCTTAGGAAGACATACTCCAGGGGGCAGAGATGTCTTCACTAAATGCTGTATTCTGAAATATTTTGTTTACATCTGTCAGACCAAAGGGATCCTTCAAGTTTTGCATATCCAAGAGTGAGTCATTTTTTATAATATCATTGAGGGGTGTGATGCCTTTTGACACCCAGAGCTGGAGGTTGATGTGAGGTACAATTGCGGATAAAGTCAAGATAGGAATTTGGATTGGTGCGTCAAAACTCTGTGACTCAAATTTTATATGTAGCTCTCTCCAAGCAAGGAGCGAGGTTCTCATTGGGGGAAAAAAGTGCTGCCAGTGAGAGGGATGGAAGCTGTTGCCGAGCCAAGAAATGTTGAATAGCTTATAGCTTTAGTAGAGGGTTGAGGTGTTGAGGGGTCATCTTTACGGTTATAGAGGGCCCCATAGTAGTCTGCCAAATAATTTGCTATTTCCTGAGGGTTAATGATTTTGCTGTTGGTTGGAGGGTGAAGAAGGTGGGTTATTCTCGTTTTAGCCATTTGGCCCTTAAGCCTGCTAGCCAGTAATTTACCAGCGCAATGAATAGTTTTGTTTTGAGAGTTCTCGCATATTGTTCATATTGGGTAAATAAAAGCTCTCCTAGCTCAAGCCTAAGTTTGAGGACACTGGCGGATCAAGCAGGTTCAGGATTGCCTTATTGTCTGTTTCCAGACAGTGGATTTCTGACAGCAATGTGTCAAGGCATAGGTTAAATTGTTTCTTGGCTGGGCCACAGATCTGAATAATGATGCCCCTCATAAAAGCCTTATTGGCATTCCACAACGAGAAGGCCTCATTGGTGGGAGCATTCACAGCAAAGTATTCTCTAAGATGCTGAGAGAGTAGTTTTGCATTAGCAGAGGACCAATAACCTTAGAGTTACAGTGCCAGAGGCAGACAGAGGGACAGACATACTTCTCCTCAATTCTCAACGATATTGCGACATGATCAGACTAGGAAATATCCAATATGGAGGAGGAGGAGGCCTGTTGAAGTAGCCATTTATCGACTAAAAACAAATCAATATCTGTGTACTTGGCATGTCTAGCAGAGAAAATGGTGTAGTCTATTTCACCCTCATGGAGACACCGCCAGACATCAAAGAGGTCTTCAGTGTGTAGCAGTATGTGGAGGGAAGGCCCTGGTCTCCTAGGTGGGCTAGACGAGTCCACTGCTGGGTCTACTGTTAAGTTGAAGTCATCACAAATCAGCAGCTGTACATATTTGATGGAGTGAATTTATGCCAAGCAGTTTACGAAGGAAGTGGGCTGATGCACATTTGTGGCATACAGATTCACCAACATGAATGGTTAACCGTTCATGTCACAGTATAGAATAATTTATCTGCCTTGAGGCTCTATCACAGAGTCTTTAAGGGAAAGGGCTAGGGAACTTCTGATCACAGTGATCACCTCTCATTTTTTGCAGGGGACAGATGCAAAGAAAATGTTTGGGAAATCTGTATGGCTACATCTTGGGGTCTGCAAAGCTTGGAAGTGAGTTTCTTGCACACATAAAATATCAGCCTGGAGGGATGAGGCTTCCTTCTACATAGATTCTCACTTCACTGGGTGATTTAGTCCACGAGTATTCAGTGAAACAATCTTAAACCCCATATGGGAAAGATAGGGCATTGATGGAAGGTGGTTGTGACTCTAGTATGGAGAGTGCTATTGCTGGGTGCGACACATAGAGGAGCAGGGCTGCAGGGATCCTGTGGGAACCAGGCATTGAAGAGAAACATCAGAGGGTCTGCTGTACATAGTAGATCACCAAATATGCAGGGAGCAGGTCATTTGGACATAAAACAGGTCATGCAGGGGGCGTGGCTTGGCGCACAGCGTGTATGGCGGCTAGATAGAAGAGCTCCACTCATCCCCCGCTCCTACAGGCTCTCTGACAACACCTTTCACTCTGAAATGAGTCGACTCACCCACTACAACTCAGGCAACAGGTCCCGCCGTTCTGCTACACTGTCCGGGAACCATAGCATACCGGACATCTTTAAATCACAGCCGAGGCACAGAGAGGCCTCCAGCAAGATGGCGCAGACTCATGACGGTGAGGAATACAGTGAGGTCTACAGTCTGCCTACGAAGATGGGGTAAGAGACACTGCTCCCACTGAACACCCCCTCCCTCTCACCGCTATGATGAACATGGCAACGGACATTAAGAACACATTTTCCTCTGCCATCACAGAGCTGAAGGCAGATATTCTCCCCCTATCTGAAAAATTGTAAGGGGCAGAAAGAGCAGGGAACAGGAGAGACAGGGCCATCACTCTCCTGGAAAGAGTCACAGACTCTCACTCAGCCCACCTCATAGATATACATCACCATTTAGAGGATTTGGACAACAGGGTGAGAAGTATCCCTAAAATTGTGGAACAGAGTGATATAATAGGGGCCCTACAAGCTGTGTTTAACAATCTGCTAGAATGTCAACTGGACATGCAAATTGACTTTGAAAGGGCACACAGGGCTCTGAGACCCAGACCAGCAGAAGGTATACCTTCCAGGGATATCATCTGCTGCCTTTCCAATTTTGCCCTAAAAGAAGACAAATGGGTTGATTTACTAAAGCTGGAGAGTGAAAAATTTGGTGCAGGTGTGCATGGTAGCCAATGAGCTTCTAAATTCAGCTTGTTCAATTAAGGTTTGACAATAAAACCTGAAAGCTGATTGGTTTCTACGCAGAGCTGCACCAGATTTTGCACTCTCCAGCTTTAGTAAATCAACCCCACAATGTCAAAGGCTCACAAAAATAACCACATTATGTTTAATGACACTGAAATAAATCTGTTCCAAGACTTGTCGCCAATCACATTGAGCAACCGCAGGGCGTTGCGATCTCTACTGAAGATACTCCGCAAGTAGAATATTGCTTATAGATGGAAGTTTCCATTCGCCCTTAATGTGACCTTCCAGGGCAGACAACTGTTCCTGCACACACCAAATGACCTTCAGACCTTCTGTGATGACATCCAAATACTGCTTGTTGATCTACCAGATTGGTACAGGGAGTTCCGACAATGAATCACAACACACTGGCTTCCCCCCTCTCCACACCAACCAAACCCCCCACTTTGTTGTCACAAAGAGCTCTAAAGCCTCAAGAGCCCTGGAGAAAGAAATTGATGCAGATAGAGGGATCTCCATATAGACCTGTATACCCCTTTTTTTTTTACAGGGAAAATTGTCTGCCATAGGGACTCCTGGCTGGTAATACCGCCGAATACTGTATGTCCCAATGTATGGCAGATATTATATTATATTATTATCATTATTTCACAAAAGACAAACCCCTTTTGGTCATCCCATACCATACATAGCCAACTTCCCCATTCTATACCACATAAACTTTTATGACAATATATCTATAGGGAAAAAGACACAGATGGATAGACCTCACTAACCGATCTGATGACTATCTCTTTTTGGTCCAATGCCCCCATTGACATTTATATTTCAATCCTCTTTGAATTCCAGCCCTAACCATCTCAGGAAATGGTGCCTACCTACAACTGGGCTACATTTTCAGCATCCTAATGGCCATGGTTGACAAATCTGCTGATTTTTAACCCTAAGTTGTCTCGCTGCCCATCCTTGCAAGAGGCCTAACTTTACTATACTGGTCAATCTTAATATCACCACTCCCAACGGAACTGCCATGACATTGAGGTCTTAGTACCACTGTAACCTACAACCAGTAACAGCTAAAATGAAACGCAAATTTACTCCCTATCTGGTCTGAACCAAACAGTGGCATTGCAGGCCTATACTGGGTCTAAACTCAAGTTATGTGTGTTATAGTTAAACTACTGTTTCAGCGCTGTCACCTTTTGAATTACAATTGCGCGGTCATGTGACGATGTACCCAAAAAAAAATTGTATCCTTTTTTTTCTCACAAATAGAGCTTTATTTTGGTGGTATTTGATCACCTCTGCGTTTTTTATTTTTTGCGCTATAAACAAACAAAGAGCGAGGATTTTGAAAAAAGAACAATATTTTTTACTTTTTGCTATAATAAATATCCAAAAAAAGATATAAAAAATTATTCAGTTTTGGTTGATATATATTCTTCTACATATATTTGGTAAAAAAATTGCAATCGGCATATATTGATTGGTTTGCACAAAAGTTATCACGTCTACAAACCATGAGAATTAATTTATGGTGTTTTTAATATTATTTTTTTTTACTAGTAATGACAGCGATCTGCAATTTTTATCGGGACTTCGATATTGCAGCGGACATGTCAGGCATTTTTTACACTTTTTTTGGACCATTGACATTTATACAGCGACCAGAAATTTAAATATCCACTGATTACTGTATAAATGTTACAGGCAGGGAAGGGGTTAACACTAAGCGGGCGATCAAGGGGTTAACCGTGTTCCCTGTATGTGTTCTAACTGTATGGGGGCTGGGCTGGCAGGGACATAACAGATCTCACTGATCCCGATCACTGCCGTGTTTACATTGGCGGTTCCCCATTCTGCCACTCTATTAGGCGATTGCTGGTCTCCAGCAGACATTGAGTCCGTCTGATCCACGGACACGCCCATGCAGTGTGCGGCGGCCACGAGAGTATGCCATGGCTGGCTGTGAGTGCGTGCGGGGAGCACACAAAGGGATGGATGTCCGTCTGGCAATTCAGATCCACTATGTAGCCATCTTTAGGCTATAGCGTGGATCTGTATTGGTTAAATAGGAGCCGGGGGAGATATAGTATGGCCTTTTTCTTTGCTTTTTTTTCTTTTTTTTTTCTGATATTATTGATTCTCAGTTTTACTGGGTTTTCTCCTAGACCCAAACATTGACATAAGAGTCATTCAGGCTCGAGCCTCCCATTTCCCCCACAAGTGGACCTTCTTTTCCAGTTGGGGTTTGCTTTTGCGATTACCAGTTATAACTCCACAACTTTTTCTAGCTTACGCCTCTTGGTGTCATTAACCAGAAGGATATTACCAGATTTATCTTCTCCTTTTCTACCCACCATCAATCTTTGTAAAGTGTGGGCCTAACTTCACTTACCCTTTTTTTCCTCCCTTTTTTTTCTATTTCCTTCTCTGCTCCTCTCCCCCTAACCCCCCTTCTAAACTTTCCCCTTTTTATTTGTTGATTTGGGCAATTACACAACCATCGTGATCTACTCATCACTTGGAGGGAATCCAACTGTGATCTCACATAATATATAGAGACTAAACATTCCTCAAAAAAGGGTACAATTTTTGCGTGAGCTTGGGAAGGAGAGGCCGGCCTTTGTTTATCTGCAAGAAACACACTTTAGAACCAACTCAGTACCTAAACTGACAAAACAATACTTTCCCGAAGTATTTAATGCCACCAATCCAATGGCAAAGACAAAAGGTGTCTCCATATTAATAGGTAAAGACTCTGGGTTTGAACTTACCCAATAACTTGAGGTTCTGGAGGGCTGGTATCTCTTTCTCAAAGGAAACATTGGATCTATACCTATTACTTTAGCAAATGTATACTTTCCCAATGTTGCACATGTCTCTTTCTGTCATAAGATGATTGATGCTCTTACCGGATTTGCATCTGGGTGTATAATCCTCGGAGGGGATTTCAACATACCCTTGGAACCCCTTCAGGACACCTCCAATGGCAAATCAGCAATTGCTTTTCGCTTAATTAGAAGAATCAAAGTAATGCTGCACTCACTAACACTGGTTGATTCATAGCAAGTGTTTAACACGCAAGGGAGAGACTATGCCTACTTCTCTAAGGTACATAATAAATATTCCCGAATAGATTACATCTTCATTGCCCTCCTTACAAATGGCACATGTTGGAACACTGACGGTCTGACGGCACCCACTTCTGTATCACTATGTTTAATGAAAAGGACCCCAAAACCATGCATGCGGCGGCTTAACGCTAACCTGCTATCTGACCCTCTGACGCAGGAACAGATCTCTGATACAATCACCATGTATTTTAAAAAAAATACCACAGATGACGTCTCCTCTCTTTCTATTCGGGAGGCCCACAAATGTGTAGCGCGGGGAAAATTAATTAGCTTGGCCTCACACAAACAAAGAGAATCAGATAAAGAACTACAAACCCTACTTGATAAAATCTCACGACTGGAAACCCAACATAAAAGGTCAGTGGCGGAGAAATCTGCAAAAGGTCTTCTAAAAGCCTGCAAAGAACTGCAATCTAAACCAGACTTTAAATCAAAACGCATATTATTCCTTAGAAGAGGTTTCTTCTATGAGCACGGTAATAAAAGCAGCAAATATCTTGCAAAAGCAATAAGAGACATCCGCTCTGACACTCATATTACACAGATCAAAACCCCAGATTCCAAAATGGCACAGCCCACAGAACGGATAGCGTAGGAGTTTCACCGTTTCTATTCCAAACTTTACAATCTCCAACCTTCACACAAACCTTCATGTGAAGGCACCAGACCATAAATCATCCAACAATATCTAGAACAGAGAGGCATGCCTAGTCTATCCATTGCAGAAACAAAGGAACTAGACAAGCTCATAGATATGATGGAGCTTTTGCAGGCAGTAAAAACTTTGAAACCTGGTAAGAGTCCAGGACCAGATGGCTTTAGTGCCATATACTACAAGACCTTTACACCATTGCTTTCTAAACCTCTTCTGGAGGCATTGAATTCCTTGAAAATGCCACAAGTGATCCCATCCTGATTTATTTTGCCACACGTTGCTGTCCTCCCTAAACCTGGCAAGGACCCTACCAATTGCTCTGGTTATAGACCTATATCTTTTTATTAATGTTGACATTAAGCTTCTATCTAAAATTATTGCAACAAGACAACACATATCTCCCTGCTATTATAGGACTGGAGCAAGTGGGCTTTATGCTGGGTAGGGAGGCATGTGATAATGTTACCAAAGCTTTTAACCTCATCCATTTACTCAAGGGACATCCGAGCGAAGGCCTTTTCCTGTCCACAGATGCGGAGAAGGCCTTTGACAGGGTAGCATGGGACTTCATGCTTTCAGTATGCATGCACATTGGCCTACAGTCCAACATGCTTACTTGGATTGCGGCCTTGTACCAAAACTCAACAGCTACGTTAAAAATCAATGGTTCCCTCTCAAAACCAGTTGAGATACACAATGGTACCAAGCAGGGTTGCGCCCTGTCCCCAACCCTATTCATACTCACGTTAGAACCCTTCATGCGCATGGTGAATAGAAACCAGTCCATTAAAGGATTGGACCTAGGTCATACACATTGCAAAGTTGGTGCCTATGCCAATGATCTCCTCTTTGTCCTCACCCAACCTCATATTTTGATACCAAACCTCTTAAAAGAATTTGAAATATTTTGATACATCTCTAACCTCAAAGTCAATTATAACAAATAACATTACCCTGAACCCACGAACATTAACAGAGACCCAATCAAACTGTCCCTTCAGATGGGTAACATCGGGACTGAAATATCTAGGGATATGGCTAACTCCTGACCTAGGTAATCTATACAGGTAAAACTTTCACCCCATTCTACACAAAATAAAACAAGATACTCAAATCTGGAACGTAAAACATTTTCCTGGTTTAGATGGGCAGCATTAGTAAAGATGGTGATCCTACCCAGGGTCTTATATCTTCTTCACAACCTTCCAATTCTTCTACCCAAACAATTTCTTTCCTAGCTAAATTCAACGATACGTGACTTCATATCGTTCGGTAACAGATGACGCATTAGTCTGATGTCCTTGTCC
>BLSH010514122.1:589526-610809 GCA_018402905.1 Glandirana rugosa
ACCCCGTCAAACGTCGGTCACCGTGTCCTGTCACTGGCTGCAAACTGCCCCCTACCTGTGCCACTGGCTGCAAACTGCCCCACCTGTGTCACTGGCTGCAAACTGCCTCACCTGTGTCACTGGCTGCAAATTGCCCCACCTGTGTCACTGGCTGTATAACTGCCCCAACTGTGTCACTGGCTGCATAACTGCCCCCAACTGGGTCACTGGCTGCATAACTGCCCCCACCTGTGATACTGGCTGCAATTTACCCACCTGTGATATTGGCTGCAATTTACCCCACCTGTGATACTGATCTGTATACTGTGCCCTATGATGCTGGGGCTGTATACTGTGTCCTGCGATGTAGAACAGTGATATGATATCACTGTTCTACAATTATCTTCTAACTGTGTGTGAAAACTATCAATTAGAGGGGAGAGGCCAGATCACTGTTCTAAGAACAGTGATATGATATATCACTGTTCTTAGAACAGTGATCTGGCTTCTCCCCGCTAATTGATAGTTTTCACACACAGTTTGCAGATGTTCTAAGAACAGGGATATGGCTTCTCCCGGCTAATGTATACTTTTCTCACAGAGTTTTAAGATGATTGTAGAATGTACAATCTTCTTAAAACTGTGTGATAAAAGTATACATTAGCTGGGAGAAGCCATATCACTGTTCTTAGAACAGTGATATGGCTTCTCCACGCTAATTTATACTTTTCTCACACAGTTTTAAGATAGTCCACATCCATCTCCATTTTTGATTTTTTTATGTTATTTTTTTAAAATTATTTTAAGTTATTTCCCTATCCCCATTTCTTTGTAGGGCACTTGTCCAACCCTTAGCCCCATTTTCCTTCCTTTTGCACACCTCTAGGACTTTCCAGGACTTTCTTACAGCCATTTTTTGTGCCTAAAAGTTCGGGTCCCCATTGATTTCAATGGGGTTCGGGGTCCGGGTCAAAGTTCGGGTTCTCCGGACCCGAACCCAGACTTTGTCACGAAGTTCGGCCGAACCAGCAGAACCCGAACTTCCAGATGTTCGATCAGCTCTAATCTCTACCTATCTATCTATCTGCAATCTATCCCTAAAAGCAGTAGTAGTAGTAATCTCTACCTATCTATCTATCTGCAATCTGTCCCTCACAGCACCTGCAGCCTCCTCTCCCTACACTACCCAGAGAGCATGTGACATGCAACACTATGACTCCAGCCTCATATAGAGTCTGGGTCACATGATGCACTGGCCAATCACAGCCATGCCATTAGTAGGCATGGCTGTGATGGCTTCTAGGGAAAACCAGTGAAACACTTGTTGATTGGCTGCCCTGCAGCTATTCAGCATGTGTGATCAAATACCCGAACCCAGAACTCGAACCCAAACTTTTTTCAAATGTCTGGGTTCGGGTCCGGGTCACGGACACCCCAAAGTTCGGTACGAACCCGAACTTTACAGTTCGGGTTCGCTCAACTCTAGTCATTGATGATTAAAGTCCAGCTCAGGGGAATCTGAAATTTTTCCCTTGCACCAGAGCTATGCACACACTACCAGGTCACTACAAGGTTTAACTGCTCGTTTAAGTCTAAGGGGAGTAAAACACTTACCTAATCTTCTGTTCCCCAGCAGACAGTGCTCCGCAATGCTGTGGCCGTGGACTGTCCCTCAATGTTCTCATGTCCAATGTGGCACTAATCGTTTTGGAAAAACCTAACAGGCTAGTTGTGCACAAGTTGATCGCTAGATCGACTTGTGTACAACTAGTGTTCCCATACATGGATCAAAATTTGCATCAACAGAAGCTGGCCTGGTCACTGCTAGTGGTTTGCCAGTGCCTGGGGAGCAGGGGCAAAGAACTTAAGATGAAAAGAATTACCAAATGGACATTATGTTATTTTATGTAGGTTTACTTATAATTGTTTCTTTGACTAATAATATTTTATTATTTATATTCAGTCACAAAACCAAAAGTAATCTTAAATAAAATTTCTTCACTTCTGTCAGCAGAAACTCTTTAAAAACTATGAAACACGTATATATTTATGAGTCAATGAATAGGAATGTACATGACCAGCTACTGCAGTATTTATTCCAACAGTTCAGTCAGTATTCCCTTTGTAGATAGTGGAGATTGGCACAGCAGGATGGTCCACAGGGAACAGAAAAATCTCCACGAAGGTGTTGCTACATTTTTCCTTCATGCTGCTTTTGCAAACTTCTGCATGAATGAATTACAATTCTTCTTTATATTTGTATTGCACAGCATTGCAATGGACCCTGTGGATTTTTAAATGGATGTAGCAGTTGTGACAGACTCCTATGAAATACAGTTATATTCAATGCTTTTAAATTCTAGTTAGTTTCCTAAATCTTTCCAGTTCAAAAAGCTTGGACGCTAGAAAAAGCTGAAGTGAAACATTTTATGGATCCCATTTAGTAAAATTGTAGTTTTACCCTCCATACTAGGATGGCATGAACAAATTTCCAGAAGGCAATTTTGTCATGTGGGACATTACTATTATTATTATCTATTTGAAAGTATACATCATTTTTTCATTGTTACTTTTTTAACACGTAAGTCCAAAATGAAACGTACACTTAGGTTTGATTCACTCTATGAACTGCATGTGAATCACACAGGAACCACACCACATTCCTGTTCAATTCACATGCGATTCAGCACAGTGCAATTTGAGCCTATTCAAAATGAATGGGCCCAAATCACACCTCATCGGACCAAAGAAGTGCATGCACCTTTTTCATCTGCATTGCAATTGAATTGCATGGTTATTTTGTACAATTCAGTGCAGGCAAACACTCCGGGGCAGGCAAATGCACTGTGTTTGGGTGTCGTTAAATTTTTATTGACACCTGCAGCAGCTCGCAAGGGCAGTGAGATTTGCATGCGGTGCAAAAAAAGCGCAGAAATTGTGGTGTTTTGGACAACACATAAGTGTGAGCCTAGGCTTAGAGCACATTTACCCTTGTGGTTGGGGGCTGTAAAAGCAGTGTTTTTAGTGCTCCCATCCACCCCATTGCAAAGATAGTCAGACAGAGGTGTACACATGTCACAGCCACAATGAAAAGGCAAGAATTTTCCACTCTGTATTGTTTGGTGGGCAGTACTGCTGCCATACAGGACCCATTCAAGTGAATAGGGATGCACTGCAACCACCGTACATTACACACAGTATTAGCACAATGGTGCGGCATTTAAAGGGTTAAGCAGGCAGTGAGGTGGTAACATCCCTCTGAAAAGTGGTCCAGCTGCAGATTTCCTTTCAGAGGGGTGGAAAGCACTACCCTAGTATAAATCTAACACTACTATCCTGCTGAGATGCACTGTATATGACTGTCAGCTTCTAGAAGGTACTATCAAGGTAATTTGATTCCATCGGGCAATTTTATTCTGTGATAATAGTGATTCTTATGAACAAATTCCTACTAGCAACCATCAAAGATTATATGTATGCCCCCAGTAGCTAATAACCGATGGAGAGGAAGAGGAGAAGCCACTAGCAATGCTGGATTTGGGAGGAAGAAGATCAGAGCAGTGGGGGAAGACTGGGGGGGATCTATAACAAAGGAGGGTTACCATGAGGTGAAGGCATACTAACCTGACCAGCATGAAAACAGGTCCATAAAATCAGGTGCATAGGAGATGAGCAGAAACATCTACCATACTTCACGCATACTAAATGTGTGTGTGTGTAAACATATTTTAAGGCTCTGCTTGTTTCCTATTTCCTGCTGCTTCTCTCTCTCTGCCCTAACCTTGTGTTGGCTTCTATTTGTAATCTACCTCCTGCCTTGACCTTGACCTCTCTCCTGATTTATGCTGCCTGCCTCTTGCCCTAACATTGTCTTATCTTCTGATGTTTACTATCTCCACTGACCTTGGCCTGACTTTTGATCCAGAATGTACTTCCTGCTGCATATGCACTCTGATTCACATGTGCTACTGTTTCAGGAGGTAAGGGTCTATGTATTCTCCACTACCAGTTATCATTATTATGGGACACATTAACATCCTAATTTCCAAAAACCAAGCTTAACCTGGCAACTGAGAAATACCCTTATGAAAGATTCTATATACTGAACTGCTTTTTATTTTTTCTGTCCAGGATCTGTTTAAATGATGTTCATAGAGGTTTTTTGTTTGGGGTTTAAATCCCCTGAAAATGTGCGTGTGTGTGTGTGTGTGTGTGTGTGTGTGTATGTATGTGTATATGTATATGTATATATATATATATATATATATATCCCCTCCCTTCGGAGACTGGACTGCAGGGCAGTATTCCAACATAACGACCCCAAACACACCTCCAAGGTGACCACTGCCTTGCTAAAGAAGCTGAGTGCAAAGGTGATGGACTAGCCAAGCATGTCTCCAGACCTCAACCCTATTGAGCATCTGGGAAGAAAGAGAGGAAGGGCTGCACACTCAACTCAATGCAACTGTTGTTTTTTTATTAGAAGGTCATAAAAACAAATCAAAACAGCACCGGCACAGGAAAGGTAACGCGCTTCACAGGGTAAACGTGCTTCGTCAGAACCATCCTTCATTGAGGGAACCATGAATGCCAGCATGTACTGCGACATACTGAAGCAGAGCATGATCCCCTCCCTTCAGAGACTGGTCCACAGGGCAATATTCCCACATGATAGCGACCCCAATCAAACCTCCAAGAAGACCACCGCCTTGCTAAAGAAGCTGAGGGTAAAGGTGATGGACTGGCCAAGCATATCTCCAGACCTAAACCCTATTGAGCATTTGTGGGGCATCCTCAAATGGAAAGTGGAGGAGTGCAAGGTCTCTAACATCCACCAGCTCCGTGATGTCATCATGTAGGAGTAGACAAGAATTCCAGTGGCAACCTACGAAGATGTGGTGAACTCCATGCCCAAGAGGGTTAAGGCAGTGCTGGAAAATGATGGTGCCACACAAAATATTGACATTTTGGTCCCATTTTGGACATTTTCTCTTAGAGGTATACTCACTTTTGTTGCCAGCGGTTAACACATTAATGGCTGTGTGTTGAGTTATTTTGAGGGGGCAGCAAATTTACCCTGTTATACATGATGTACACTCACTACTTTACATTGTAGCAAAGTGTCATTTCTTCAGGGTTAAGCTGGGTAAACATGCATCAACATTTGTCCAGTTCAGCAGGAGCTGGCAGAATTTTGATCCACGTGTACCCATCTCTTTTCAACAGAAGCAGAACAGTAGACTGGCTTCTATCTAACGGTCCTGCTAGAAAGCCAGCATTTGACCAGTCACTGCAGCCAATGGGTGGAGCACTGATCAGTGTATTCTGATGGGGGAAGGGGGGAATCCCTGCTATCAGAATGCAATGACGCAGCAGGGGACATTCCTGCATCCACATCGCTTGTTTGGATGTAGCAATCTGTGAGTTTGTTCATTCACCCACTGGTATATACTCAGCTTTAGTTATACTCTTGCAAGGCAGATAATTACCTGTGTTACTGTTAACCTTTTAATCATGTTCTCTCTATGTCACATACCTGTGACCTTATCATATTACTGTATTTCTGTATTTTTCTGTAGTTTCACATCTATTTTACCTTGGGTTCCAACTAATATTTTATCTGCTGGCACTGTGTTTTATTTATCTTCCTTTTGATTCTCTATTTGCTTTTATTATTCAACCTTCTTCTTTATTTATAAACTACAATGATTTTTTTGTATTTCTCCCTATTTTTTTCTCACAACAGATCACCAATTTCAATGCCAAGTTTAAATATGCAAACTGTAATCAATAGAATTTTGTCAATATGACTATATTATATTGAAGGCTCATTATTCTTGGTAGTTACAAGCTCATAAATGTGCTACTTATTACTGGGAAAATCACTATAACAATAATAATAATTAAGCCAACTCTTTTAAATGAGAAAACATCTATGAAAATGAATGTCTCCAAAAAATGGTTTGGGCTACTTACTGCTGTAAGTTAGGTGAAATCCAATGTCAGTGTCCGATCCATTTGTATTAAAGTCTATCCATAAATGATTTGATGTACTGTTGAGTATTACCTTTAATAGCTCATTTTTTGAAAAGGCACCTAGAAGTCGAGACGAACTGTGTTGTCCATCATAAACCTTAAAGAGAAGAAGAGTTTATTGAGGGTAGATAGAACGTAGGACAAACGTGATTTTAAAAAAAATATTTAATTTGTGTTCAGTTCCAGTACTATTAGAGTATCTCCAAGATTAATTATGATATCAAGTGTTAGATTTTGACAGGTCAGATAAAGGATCCAAACATATCATTGCTGTCATGACTTGTACTATCAATTATATTTTCAAATATTTTCAAACCTTTTCTTTGTCGATACAATTAATATTTATACCTGTTCGCATCCTTTGAGATTTTTTATAACCTCAGCCTTTTTGATAAACTACTTATACAGCCGCAAAAAAAAAGGTGACATTTTAGTAGAGTGTGTCTTTTCTAAGTTTTCTAAGATCATCAATGAGCAAGAAAAAAGAAACTGTCCACTCTGTTCCTTCCTGTCAGATTCTATTAAAAGGAAATTGGAAATTTGAAGCTATGCTGTCATCTTACATCTTTCCTCGATGTATGAGGTGACTTTTGGATTAAGGTATGAAAAATGAACTTCTATATAACAATTTAAAGAAAAACATGGTAGTAATACTATATGTTCTCCAAATAAAGGGTCTATATTCTGTTCACATAAGCTTAAAGTGTTTGCAAACCTGAAAATAAAAAAAAATAAAAATTGACACTGGCACTTTACACATTTCTATGTGTTATTTTTCATAATAATATTGTAATCATGCCTGTTGTTCTTCTCAATTACCTGGTTGATCCTGCCTCTGCCCCTCCTCTTGATAGTAAACTGAGTGTGCTAAGCACAGCAGCCAAGTCATGCTGCATTGTCAGGTTATGTCTCGTGTCATCACACTGTTAGATACAGGCACAATGTGCAAGAGCATAGCATACCTGTATCTTCCGTGATCAGTGTAAGACAACATCCCCCTCACCCATCTCTCCTGCTTTGACTGATGGCAGCGGCTACAGCATCCAGCCACTCCTCCCTTCCTCTTTGTGAAGGGGCTGATGAAAGAGGGAAGTGAAGTTATAGTGGTGTCACTCTTGCTATAAGGTTGCTTAACCCTAAACAATCATTTTTTTTCATCTAATTAGTCTTTACTTTAATTCACAGAAACATGCCACACAGGTGCATCAACTCTAAGCTATGTAAAAAATTCTGCTATACAGCCAAAGTTTTTCGATAGATATTGATCATATCTCTCACTGCAGTAGTCCCATTTATCTTTATTATACATCTGCAAACATAAAAATGTTTGTGTTGTACAGTAGTACCCCTTTTACCCTATTGAAGAAAAATTATAGTCTTTTAAATATTTGAAATAATCAAGTGAAAATGGTAATTTAGTTTTTATGTAAATAATCTTATAATATGTGTTAAAATGAACCTGTGTGTTTCACTTGCATTTTCCATGCATTTGAAAGCTTCCGATTCACTTTAATCTTACATGTCAGAAAGAATACTTTTTGTAGGTTATGAATCATTTAAGTCTTAAAGTAATTGTAAAGGTTTTTTTTTTTTGTAAAATAACAAACATGTTATACTTACCTGCTTTGTGCAAGGGTTTTGCACAGAGCGTCCCTAATCCTCCTTTTTCTGGGGTCCCCTGGTGGTGCTCCTGCTTCCACCTCTTCATTGGGTGCCCCCACAGAGAGGCGATTTCCATGAGGGCACCCACTCCTGAGTCCTGCTGCTGCGTCCATTGACACAGACAGCAGGGTTTGGCCCTGGCCCCAGCTCCCATGTCACTGGATTTGATTGACAGCAACAAGAGCCAATGGCTATGAATCTATTCAATGAGGACCTGAGACAGCAGCTGGAGCTGCTGGTCTTGTGCTCATTGCTGGAACGATCAAGTTTGGGTAAGAAAAAGGGAGGCTCTGGGGGGCAGCTGCAGCACAGAAGGTTTTTCACTTTAATGCATAGCATGAGACCATGAGACTTTACAACTCCTTTAACTTACACAGGGTCTTATAATTATTTTAATGGGGTAGCCCACAAAAAACAGTGCATGGGGTCCCCTTCCTAATTCATACCAGGCCATTGTATGAATTTTACAGGCAAGCTCTCTATGCAAAAAAAGAAAAACGAGTGAAGTCTCCCCAAAAATCTATACCAGACCCTTATTTGAGGAAGCAGCCTGCTAAGCCAGGAAAGTGAGGGGCACATTCTCAAATGTGCTTCCCCTCTTGTGCCATTCCAAGCCACATGCCTTAAAAATAGGGAGGTACCTTGCCAGTGAGATCCCCCTGGAAAATTACCTTGTCCCCATGTTGATGAAGACAAGGGTCTTTTCCCCATATGCCTGGCCCAGTGGTGGTGGATGTCTGCAGGTGGAGCGATTATAAGACTTTGGATGCCTCCTTTGGCAATACGGAGCCCCCAGATACTGCCCAACAATGATAATGAGTAAGGGGTACACAGTACCCCTGCTCATTCACAAAAAAAGTAAATAAATACAAGGACACAGTTTAGGACAAGTTCTTTATTAAAATAAAGACACACACACATGCAAAAAGTCCCACAATCACCATCCTTCATCAATCACATCACTCAGTGATGTAGATTACTGTCAAGCATGATACCCAAAGCCTGCCAACCCGCTGAATGAAAAAATAAAACACCACCTGTCGAGGCATGCCTGATCCTAAGAACCCATTACATCATTGGCCAATTGTGTAAAATCCACAAAAAATCTGCACTCCTCACACTACACAACCTTGTAATAATGAGTGCTCAATGTAAATACCATGGATGGTTCTGTCCCAGAGCCAAATGCAAAGATGCAAAGTCACCAGCACTCCAAGTAGACATGTTTTGCATGTTTAGTGTGAAGACAGCATCACATAAGGCATAAAAAAACTGATATTTTAAGTGCCTCACAAGGTTCCTTTCTCAAGTCAACATTGTGACACTATTTGGAGTTCTGGTGACTTTGCATCTTTGCAATTGACCAAATATAATCATGTCCATATTTGTTCAGTGACATCACTTGTGTGACCCTGTCCCTTTTTATATGTCAGCTGTCATGTGCCAGAGCAGTCATTTGGTGTGAGTGAAGAGATAGGATCAGATGTGTGTCTGCGGATGGCAGGTATTGGGCGTCATGATTGACGTGAATATACAGCACTGGTCAACATGATTGATGATAAATATACAGTACATCCTGGGATTTTTTAATTAAATAAAGGGACTTGTCAGAAACTGTGTCAGTGTTTTATTTACAAGTTACATTTTTGGTTAATGAATAGGCAGGCCCTGATATTTCCATGCCCGCTTATTTTTGATGGGGGCTTCCAGATTCTTATAAGCGCACAGCTCACAGACCCCAAAACCATCAGGCCAGGGTTGTGGGTAAAAGCCCCTTGTCTTCATCAATATGGGCATAATGTGCATTTGCCAGGGAGTCAAGGTACCCCCCAATGTTTAAGGACATGTGGCCTGGCATGGTTCAGGAGAGGGGTGCGCACATTGCACCCTCCTACTTTGGCCTCTCAGGCTACATTTGCAGATAAGGGCCTGGTATAGATTATTATGGGGGACCTCATACATTTTTTCTTGTTTTTCGTTTTCTTGGAGTTTCCCCTTAAAATCAATTCTGTAATGGAATTTGGATGGGAACCCACACCATTTTTTGTCTTTTGCATGGGACCCCCTTTAAATTTTTACCAGACCTAAAGGTCCTGTTATGAATTGGGGGAAAACTCTCCTTACTCAAATGCTTACATGGCCATAGCCCCCAGCCTAACCAGTGCCCTCTAGTCTCCCACATACCCCCACAAAGCTCCAGCCCCCTTCAAAGACCCCAGCCCCCTCCAGAGACCATTACCTCACAATTGCTCCAAGATGCTTCCAGGAATCCCCATTCCCAACAGTGAAATCAAGACCCATCCAGAGTCTTCTAGCCCCATAACATCATCTTGAGCTTGTAATGCACTTCAAAGCTCTCTATATTTTTCCCCATGCTGACACCAATCTCAGGGCATCTTTTCCTCCTACATATCACCAATCACCACATTTTTCATTCCCATCCTTTCATTGTATAAACTTTTTTTTTTTATTACTGTTGAGTTATGAAATATGTCCCAATGGGCCAGACACTGTAAAGGAGGGACCAAGAGTAGGAGGAGCAGAGGGCAGTGGGAAGAGGTGAAAGGCCAGGATAACAGCAAAAGGAAGATAGGCCTGTGGCTAAAGCAGATGTAGAAGAGGAAAAGAGAGACAGGGGGTAAGACAGAAAGTGGGTGCATTGTATGCTACTGATCAATGCTGAGGTCATCTTGAAAAGACACTGATTCAAGCATGATAAAGCAATCAATGACTGTGCCCAGCAGTTTTGTGCCATACAATGATTTGAACATTTCCAATGGATTCTGAATTATTTTCGATAACAAATTCTCATTGCATTCACAGATATACATACATCTTAGTAAAACAAAATGAGAATATGTATGCAGTATTTATATATATTTTTTACCTTCAGTATATCACCATCATGCAGTTGAAATGTTTTAGCTCTTAAGTGGATTCCCTTTCCTGGTTGAGTCTCTATTCTATAAATACATTCATGATTGTTGTCATAGTTTGCTGGAAAATTTGGAGACAGCAGTGTTCCTTCATTTCCAGTGACCGTTGCTCCACATTCAGCTGAAGGCAATGGGTATATTAAAAACAAATGATTTAAAAAAAATGGTGAATTCTAATTGTACTTCAATGTTTAAGATGTAACAATAAGCATAATGTTAAAGAAAAAACAAAACCACAATTATTTTCATAAAGTGCTACAAATATTTTTGAAGAAATTCATTTAAAATGCATTGCAATTTAAAAATGTAACATTCTAAATTCTGGATTAATACATTTAAAATGTAACATTCTCAATCCTGATATAAAGCCACCAACTGAAGTTACTAGAAATGTCATAGAGGATTCCTGCACGCAGTGTATAAGCAACTTTAGAAACATGCATTTAAAACACCAGTGTGCATGAGCCTCCAAATCAAAGTGAAAGTTAGCATAGCCATATTCACTGTGTAATTCAGTGCATTATCACAGGCACATTGCTGACAAATACAATTCCTGTATTAATTGGGAAAGTACTGGGAGCAAGTGGTAGTTAGATAAACAAATTGACCAATACTAATACCTCCCCATTCTCCAAATAATTGATCATGTGGGAAGCTGCCTGGCTAAAAAAAAAAAAGATTTGTCACTTTAAACAGCAGTCCACACAGTAGCAGCAGTGACATCAAACACACTGACCATAAAGAAGGTTTACTGGGATGTGAAGAGAGGGGATATTCACATTAGCTACTTTATTATATTTAGTGACACATCTTATTACTTGCTTTTTCTTTCCTTGTGCTTTAGCTGCAATTGCAGGCCCATCCCCTAGCCAAACCTTTGTCCCATATGATGTCATCCAACTGTAAAAAGTAATATGTACATGCTTTCTTTGTGATTCTCATTACCGGTCTGAAGATATAGGTATCTCCATATTTTATCAGACTGCAGACCAGATGAATATAAATAAAGCGTGATTTCTAATGGCCTGGGCCTGTGATGACAGTTCTCAAATCAAACAGAAAAAAAGGTCAGACAAAAGCTGCATTCAAAGTTGTTTGTGGGTATATTAAAACCAGCATGTTTGAAAGTGTAGTTATACTTCAATGGAAGTGTGCATTTTTAAACACTGCCGACCAAAGCTGCCCATATTTCTACAAAAAAGAAATCTACAGCAATATAAAATTAAATAAAAAATACAAATTACAGTACAGGATAAATTGATTTTGCTTTCACTAATTCAGATTTTTGAATGGTAACATTGAGTGGTATACAGGATGCCCTACATTACAATGTCTCAGAAATGCAATGCAGTCAGTCAATCCAATGAAGGTGGGGAGCCCTGACTGGATTTATGGGGGATATTTTATTTCTGATCAACGGGGATTGCACATCAGAAAAGTTTTTAACTTGTATGAGTTTTGCTCAGCTCACATAGTGGTCTCGCAGGTAAAACAATTAGAGTGCCCCTTTAAACAATATTCTAAAAAATCTTACATGGATAGTTACTGGGAAATGTCAGCAGAATATCATCCCTTTAGTGGACACATAAATGCATGGAACAATTAAAACAATTACAAGCACACTAATCTCACCTTTCAGTGACAGCAACCTCCAAAGTAATTCCAGCGAGTCCGCAGCATCCCTGAACAAAGGCCACTGTGGCAAGGGACACAACTCCCCTCACTTCTCAGTGACCAGCAGCTCTACCTAAATTCCCCCCAATATGTTCTTAGTGAAGGCATGCTTGTAAAAGAATAGAGTGCATGCTCCTTTTTCATACTACCCATATTGCTAAACGCCACGCTGATGCTAAGAAATGGCCTCCCAAAACCAACACATCCCAGTGTCGATCTTCTGAGTCAGTTGCAGCTCTCACTGCTTGCTATTACTGAGCTCTATGTTATTACAGGAGACCACATGGATTTAAATATCAGCAGAAGGAACCAGTGAGGCCTGTGGGGGACCCAGGAGATTGAGACTTCAGGAAGTGTTAGTTTCCGTAAAGATTGGGGGCCATTTCTCAGGATCTGAGATGTGTTCAGCAGTGCAGGCAATGGGAAAGGTGAAAATGTACACTGTTCTTTTATTTATTTTTTTAATTAACAATTTTTATTAAGTATTAAAGTCATACAAAAATTGCAATATAAACACTGTATATAATGACACATGTGGTAAAACATCAAATGTGGGCCCGTAATTTTCTATCAAAATTGCAACCAGTAGCAGAGGGCCCAGTCTCATCAATCTATTGTGATTATCAGGTTATCAATCACATAAACCATAGCATTGTAAAGGGAAAACCACATATCCACAATGTACTAATTCCTCTGAAAAATAGGAGGAAGAAAAAGGAGAAAACAGAGAGACAGAACACAGCACACATGCAAAAGGAAAACCAAGTTAATAAAAAAAGAGAGTGGGAGAAAAGAAAAAAGATAGCCAAGAAAAAAAGAGACTGCAGTGCCATCTCGTAAACCAGTAACTCATCCAAGGGCATTGTCCTCCTGGAGGTGCCAAAGCTCCCAGATCTTATTATGTAGATCCAGGGTGTCATTTATTCTGGCCGTCATCCTCTCCATTAGCTCTGCATCAATTATTCTAGCATGTAAGTCCTCCAGGGCAGGCATGTGGCGACGCTTCCAGTAAAGAGTGACTAGGCATCGCGCTGCCGTTACTATATGGTGGAGAAGTTTCCTCCCGGTCCCACCCAACCCGGGTGGCAGCAGACCCAAGAGGAAAGTCCACGGGTTCAGGGGGACCACGGCACTCAGCACCTCCCCCAATAACTGGTTGACCATCTGCCAGTATGGGACAATCAGTGGGCAAGTCCAGTAAATGTGGTACAAAGTGCCCCTGTCCTTAGAGCATCGCAAACACCTATCCGTCGTCGCAGGGTATATAGAGTGCAGGACATCCAGCGTCAGGTACCAAAAGTAGAGGATTTGATGATTGTACTCCTTATAGAGTATACACATAGAACTCTTGGCAGCCTGAGACCAGATCACCCACCATGTCTCGATGGGGATCTCCTCCTGCAGGAGCTTCTCCCACTTGACCATATATCTATGCTTTCCAACCACAAACAAGGGGTAGGCGTTTAGTATCTCATAAATGTCAGAGATCAATCCCCTATGGTCTGTGCCCTGCAGAATTAGTTGCTCAAAAGGGGAAGGTTTAGAGAATTGTAGGTCTGGTGCTATGGACTGAGCATAATGATGAATTTGCAGATACCCGTAGAATGCCTGTTGAGGTAATTCAAATTTCTCCTGGAGCTGTGCAAAAGTCTGGAGTTTTCGGGAGACAGGATCCACCAAATGGCCCAGGTGGAAAAGGTTCCTAGATGCCCATGGTGCTGACATATGGCGCATAAGGCTGTCTGGGAGGGCCAGATTATACAGGAAAGAGATCATTAAGGATCTCTCAGAGCTGAGATCACACCTACCCGACAGTGCACATTGTTTTTAAATGAAGCATGGGGCCCAGGAGTTGACCGGGGGCCACCTCTGCCCTCGCCCCCCATAGCAGGTTATTAGGATGTATTGGAGCCAACCACAGCTTCTCAATCTCTGTCCATTTATGATATGAATGTTATGTAAGCCAAGACGCGGCGACTTGTAGCGGTGTCGCCTGATAGTACTGAACGAAATTCGGGAATGCCAGGCCTCTGTCCCGAAGAGACACCGTCAGCACGGTGCGGGGGACCCTATGCCTCTTGTAGTTCCAGACATACTGAAGCATGTCTGCTTGCAGGCGTTTTAATTGGCCACTGGTACTGGTGAAACAACTGTGTAATACTGATTCCTAGAAACCGCAGGGCCCTAGTCTGCCATCTGTAGGGGAAGCAAGCAGTGAGGTGTTGGAGTACCCCCTGGGGAATGTTAAGGGGGAGAGCTTCTGACTTACCCACATTAATTTTGTAACCCGAAAGCTCTCCATAGCGTTCTAGTTCCGCATGTAAATTTTAGCAAGGAAACTCTAAGCTGGGTCAAAGTAAGTATAATGTCATCCGCAAACAGCGCAAGTTTAAATTCCCTGTTTCACATCGGTATGCCCCGAATGTCCGGAGAGCCCCTGATAGTAGGTTCAACACAGAGTGCAAAAAATAAAGGAGAGAACGGGCATCCCTGACGGGTTCCATTCTCTGCACAAAAGCTATGGGAGGTGGCGTAAGGGGTGCGCACCAAAGATTACGGGTTCTGATAGAGGTGATGAACGGCTCATAGAAAAGGTCCCATAAACCCCATGTGCTGCAAGGTGGCAAACAGGAAGGGGCAGCCCAGGCGATCAAGAGCCTTTTCAGTGTCCAGCCCCAGAACGAGAGATTCGAGGCCCCCCTGTTCGCCACGTCGATTAGATCGATAACTTGTCTCGTATTGTCCCCTGTCTGACGCATGGGGACAAAACCCACCTGGTTTTTATGGACCAGGGAGGGATGGACCTTAGCGAATATTTTTAAATCCGCATTTAGGAGGGCTATTGGCCTATAGCTGGCGCAGAGAGATGGGTCTTTATCTGACTTGGTGATCAGGGAGATGAAGGATTTCTGCATCTCCCGTGGAATGGGCGTGTCATGCATAAAAGCAGGTTACATAGGTGTGGGAGGAACAGAGGCAGGAACGCTTTATAATATTCATAAAGGAACCTGTCAGGGCCTGGGGCCTTATGTTTAGGCAGGGATTTAATGGCCGGCTCCTCCACCGTGATAGGTGAATTAAGGGACTCAAGATCTGATTTTTGAATGCTGGGGATCCCGCTACGCTCGAGATACAAAGTCATCTGCTCCTGCAACTCCACTGAGGGAGGCAAGTGCGGAATATTGGGACTGTTATACAGCTGGGTATAAGGAGCTGATAAGGTGGTCTGGTATCTAAGTTTCCTAGCAGGAAAGTGGGCCTTATTGCCTTTATCTTAGTATCGCTGTCTCAACCTGACCAAGGCCCTCTCCACCCGGCCCAGGGCCAGGTCACGAAGCGTAGCCCGGAGTTTTACTGTCTTCCTAAGAAGCGCAAGGGACGGATTGTCCTGTAGTTGGCGCTCCAGGGGTCTAAGATCTCACTCCGACTGAAGCCTAAGTGCATTAGCATTTTTCTTCATCGCCGAGGAGAGTGAGATGCATCGACCTCGGATCACCGCGTTATGAGCCTTCCAAATCACTGCCTGGGACATTCCCAGTGTCTCATTTTCTGCAAAATACTGTTTGAGAGCAACCTCTATTTCTGCTTTGGAAGGGGCATGTTGCAGTAAGAAAGTGTTCAAGTGCCAATTGGGGGATTTGCGGTATTGGGTTTCTAGGCATATAGTAAGAAGGATTGGAGTGTGGTCCGACCACGAGATTGGAAGAATATCAGTGGATGTGAGCATCTTTAAGGCCCAGTTGTTACAAAAAAAGTAATCAATACGGGAGTGCATTTTATGAGAAGCCGAGTAAAAAGTATATTGCCGATCAACTGGATGGCCAGCTCTCCACACATCAAAGAGAGTGTGGCGTCTAGTCGACTGGTGGAACAGTCTAGAATCCCGAAGGGCCTGGGGCCTTGGCCCCCGTGGGCCAAGAGTGAAATGGTCGAGGACCGATGAGTGTACGAGATTACAATCCCCTCCTACAATTAAATAACCCGACGCCATACGGGAGAGACGGGAGAAAACTCGGGACAGGAAGCTCAACTGTCGGGCATAAAGGACACAGAGGGTTATCTCCTGGGCCTCCCATCACCCATGAAGGATGACAAAATGACCCTGCGGATCTCCATATACTGCTGAGCATGTAAATGGGGCATTTTGTTTCATTAAAGTAGCTACACCTGCTCACTTATGTGCGTTAGAGGCCAGATAAGCTCTGGGGTAGTATTTAGATGAAAAAGCGAAGGTGCCCCCCTTGTCAAAGTGTGCTTCCTGGAACATGGCTACGTCTGCCCCTGTGCGACTGAACTCCCCAAAGGCTAAACGCCACTTGCGTACAGAGTTCAGACCATGCACATTCAACGATAGTATCCTAACCATGGTGATAGGTGATATGTGTGGGGAGAGCACTTATCTGGAGCCCTAGTTGAATAGTCTCGTGGAGTATGATTCACGATCTCTGGGAGGACACCCAGGCCAGGGAGGAAGACCACAAGATGGACCCGCAGTGGAGACAAGAGAAACAGAGGATAGCTGAAAAAGAGACACAAGATTAAAACATCACTCAGAACAAACATAATCATAAAACAAAACTTCAGTGTTAGACAAGCTACGTAGCTTTGAGGGCTACAGAGGTTCCTATTTGTCCTCCTGGTGTCAAGTGACACAGGGGAGCACACCTAAGCAAGTCCAAGCGGCACCACCCACACAAAAAAAGAGAAAAGAGAAAAAAAAAGGTTATAGGACCACTCTCTCTCCCAAAAGGCCAACAAAAAGGGGACTATTAGAGGAGAAAAAAAAAAGCTGAAGTGTGCACTGGGGGGTAGGAGACAGATAGGCCAAACAAACTTTGGACTCCAATTCCTCAGCCCTAACAGGTGTGCTCTGCTGAAACAAGTGTAATTTAGACCACTAAGAAAAGAAAAAAAAAAAGAAAAAGTCACTTGGGGAACAATGTAATGAGCGCTATGGCCAAGAAGCATGGTACTGTCAGGCAAGGAAGAAAGATCATGGGACATAGAGCCAGTCCTTAGGCTAGTGAGATCCTGGGGCAAGGGGCCAGGTCTAGACCAAAGGTGGGTAACATCAGAATTCTCAGGCACTTCTTTGCTTAGTACGTTTTTGGGGTGTATCCGGGCCCTGGGAGCGCTTGGTCAGGGCGGCTCTTTGCCACACCGTGGGCGGGGGGTTGAGATGAGGTCCCTGTCCAAAAGCTGAGGTATTGGTATCTCCAGGACATTGCAGAATGTGGTAATGCCCTCCAGGTATCTCAGCATCACTGATTTTCCTTGGTGAGTTGCCGTTTAAAAGAAGGGGAAACCCTATCGATAGGTAATATCAGCCTCCTGTAGGCAGTACCATAGGGGCTGGAGCAACCTCCGTTTTTGGAGGGTGATCCAGGACAAGTCTGGAAAAGTCTGGAGTGGGGTGTCCTCATACATCACCTGGCATTGAGCTCTTGCCTTTTGCATTATAGTTTCCTTTAGGGGGCAGGATTGGACCCAGCAAATAACATCCTGGGGTTTGGAAGTGGATCCCTTAGGGCGCAGGGCTTGGTGGGCTCTGTCCAATTCGATGCATTTGTAGGGGGTTCTCCCAGAATTTAGTTAAAAATAGCATGCAGGATGGCCTGTAGATCCTCAGGGCCCTCTGACTCAGGGAGACCCCTAACCCTTATGTTGTGCTTGTGTCCCCCCATTGTCCAAATCCTCAATATGACGCTGCATATCCCTTAAAAGGAGACAATGTTCAAAGGATTGGGTCTGGGTACGGTGATTTGCTAACCTTGCCTCCTGAATTTCCTCCTCCACTGTTTCAACCCTGTCTGACAGGTGTTTAAGGTCCATATGGATGGCTTGAATTTCCTGGTGGCAGGTGGATTTAACATCTGCCAGCAGCTGTTTGAAGTCATCCTTTGTGCGTAGGGATTGAAAGTATGTCTGCCAAGGGGAAGGCAGCTGGTGTGGGTAAGCTGTGTTTTGGGGATACTGCTGATGAGATGAGATTTGCAAGCGGTGGCCCTCTCAGGGGCCTGCAGGAGCGTGGGAGGTAGAGGGCCGAGGGGAATCCCACGGCTCATTCCAGGCAGCTTCAGTTCCAACCGAGGGGGGAGTAGGCTGGCGTGGATCCTCAGCCCCTCTAGGCAGGGCCGGAGAGGCCACCACTTGGGCATACAAGCAATGCAGGGGCTCCCCAACCTCTGAGATGCTGGGATCCCAGGACCTGTGCAGAGGCCCGGGTCGGAAGCCATCCACAGCAGTCTGGGGTCATGGGAGGCAGCCTGCCCTCCTTGCGGGTGTAAGTTAGGGGGGCCCAATGGCAGGGGTGTGCTCACCACTCTGTTGCCTCCAGGGAAATGACCATCCTCCGTGGCCAGCATAGGGGATCCCGCAGTCGCCCAGTGTAGGTCTTGTGCAGAGGAGGAGAGGTGAAGCTGGGCTCAGGATCGCGTGGCTAGAGCAGTTGACGCTATCTTGTCCTGCCACGTCTGAGTCATGTCGGCCGGCGAGAAATAGGCAAGCAGGCCAGATGCTGGTCCCAGCGGCAGCTGTGTCTCACCCCGGGCTTTTGCGGATCTAGCCCATTTAGACTTGCCCATAGAGCAGGTGGGAGTCGGTCCCCAAGGCTAGGTTTCGCACAGGCTGAGCGGGAGCTCGAGGTCTAAGCGTCCATCTTGATTGGCTTCTGGTCACGCCCCCACACTCTTCTTTTCAAGCATGCCTTCACAGAGAATATTTTGTGTTGTGACTTGTGGGGGTATAAAATGAACATACAATGCAGTGCACTTGTTTATACATCAGTTATTTAGTATTCTCTTTCGGTATTATTAAAGGTAATTTTTCCATGCTCTGCTCTTTAAAAATAGTGGTATAAACAAAATACAGTGTATAGATATGAAAAGACAAACATATTTTTAAGTTTATCATTTTTATTGAATATGACAACATATTCCAAAGACACATTGGAAGATACAATAAGAATATTTTGGCCACACAAAACCAAGAAAAGTATGAATAATCATGAAGGTTATATACAAAAGAGTGTTTCTTGAGGAGGGACTATATTAAAGAAGGCAATTGTTAAACCACAGTTCCGCCCCCTATGGGATCATGCTGCGGACTGTGGGCTACCAATCATGCCCACATCGGAAAGAAAGAGGGAGTCCTCTTATATGGAAAGAGAGAGCACCATAACTGTGTCTTGAGACCTACCTAAGAACTGAGTACATCTCTAAGAGTTAAATTAACAATAATATGAACACCTTAAGAGACTGAGAAAAAATAAAAAAAATAAAAGGTAGGTTGAGAATGTAGTAGAGGAAATGATGGTGTGTCTATACATAATCCCCTCCCCAGCTGAGAGGAGAAACTATCATGACATGCAACCAACTTCGACCTTCTCGCCAAAGTGGAACAGAAAACAAACACTTTTAAAGGTAGGAGAAAAGAAAAATGCAAAAAGACTCAAGAACATTGAAAGCCTTAGAGAGAAAGAAGAAGAAAGAGGAAGGAATAAGAGGCACCAGTGAGCAAAAAGAGACAATGGAGGCCAGTGGTTCACGGAGGTAAATTTAGGTAAGTTTTCCAGGGACCCCAAATTTGGTCAAACTTGGAAGAGGTATCCAAAATTATATTGGCCAGTTTTTCCTGTGTCATGATCCAGGAGACCTTTTGTTTTGCTGCAAAAAAGGACACTGAGGGCCTTTTCCAGGCTTTAGCAATTGTGATTTTAGATCCCAACAAGATAAAGTGAGTGAGTCTAAAAAGGGGCCTGGAGAGGCCCGCAGGCCTAACGTTAGGAAGTGTGATTTCCGGGCCTTGGGGGACTGCCTGTCCAGAGACCCTTCTGATCATGTGAAATATTCTGTTCCAGAATCCTCGGACACGGGGGCATTCCCACCAGGTGTGGATAAAGGAGCCCAGGAGTCCACACCCTCTGAAACAGAGGCCCGACGAATTTGGATACATGGCTGCTAGCCGGGTAGGGACCAGGTACCAACGCATAATAACTTTCAAGTTGGCCTCTCGCAAGACTATATTAACCACACCTTTGAAAGATCTCTGGAACAAGGAGCCCCACCTGTCCACTTCCCAGCATACCTCTAAATCCTTCTCCCATTTATTTGCATAGGTAGGTTTGTCTGGGCTCTCCTTCAGTGATGCATAAATCAGAGAGATACCTCCCCTTTGCTCATGCAGTTCAGAGCACCATTTTTCATAGGGAGTAATGCCTATAAAATCATTTCTGTTCTTCCATAAAGAGGACATGAAGTGATAAATTTGGCGAAAGCGAAATTTTTCGGGAGGCATTTCTAATTTGTTAATGCAATAGGGATAGGGAAATAGGGCCCGTGGGGGTAAGGAAATGACCTATGCAGAATAAACCTTTCTTAGTCCACAATTGGAAAGCCCGGATTTCCAGGCCCGGACGGAATCAGAGGTTATTAAAAAGGTGATCTAGGGGTCGTAAATTCGAAATCAAGTGGGGTGGTTTGAGAACGGCGTCACATAAAGCCATTGAGTGGGAGAGGGTGGGAGCGAGAATTGGGGGTCTCATCCTATGGGGTACCCCTACTAAGAAATCAATAGTGTTCGAGGGAATTGCTTGTCTTTCCATCTTTGACCAGTCTGGTTTTTCCCCCTTAGAGTAAATGATTGAGAATTGGGCTAATTGAGCAGCTTGAAAGTATTTGAAAAGGTGTGGGAGCCCAAGACCCCCTTGAGAGCGTCTTCTATAAAGACTACTAGCAGGGCATCTATAGCCTTTCCACCCCCAAACGAATCGTAATATTTGTTTTTGCAAATTTTGCAATTGTTGCTTCCTTATGGGAATAGGGAGGGACCAAAAGAAGTACAGAATTCTAGGAAGAAAGGTCATCTTGACTGAATGTATTCTACCCAACCAGGAAAGACCCTCCCTATTCCATCCTGAAAGGTCCTCCGAGAGTTTCTTGAATAAGGGCGGATAATTAACCTGGTAAAGTTGGTCAATGCGGGCTGCCATGCAGACT